>JARYHS010011408.1:305715090-306042282 GCA_031002005.1 Vandiemenella viatica
ATGCCTTTCACACGGCTTTCTTCACTTACCAATGCTTTGTTTTGAGTGCTTGCCACAAGCACATCAAGTGAAAGAGTATTTTCTGTGGCTGGGTTAGTCAGTTCTGCGAAAAGATCTAGATCAGTGTTTCCCAACGTGGGGCCCACGCCCCACAGGGGGGCAATTTGGTTTTTTTAGGGGGGCAATTTAGAACTTGACTTGATACGACTTTACCGCTTTCTCTTCCGGTTATTTAAATGCAATGCTAGATATAGGTGCAATGGCATGGATTTGTGAAGAAACTAAAATCAAATACCCAAATGCAACAGAACATGCAAGAAAACTTCTATTACCTTTTCCATCTTTATATTTAGCCGAATCTGGATTTAGTGCAGTAAATAATAAACTGATTAAAAAAAAAAAAAAGAAATCGACTGGATATAACACAACGTGGAGACTTGAGATTAAAGCTTACTAAATTGGAGCCTAATATAAAATCTCTATGTAGCAAGCATCAAGCGCAAGGATCACACTAAATTGCCATAATAAATCTTTATTAAAATCTTTTGAATTTGAATTTTAGTATTTCATTATATGTTTTTTAATTTTACTTACTGTGTTTTATGACAATATTAAAGTGTTTTCTTTCAAAAACCATCCTATATGAATTTCTTTAATAACAACTAATTTTTTTACTAAAAATTATGTAGGAGGGGGGGACAAAAAAAATTTTAAAAGTGGGACATGACCCAAAAAAGGTTGGGAAACACTGATCTAGATTCTAGACTAATATCAAATCATATAAATAAAATTATCTTTATTCACAATAACTACAAAGAGTGCAAAAATATATAAAATTTTGAATAAATAAATGACACTATTTATTGTTTTTTTTTATTAACTCTAAATATTACATATATATACCAGGTATATATAGATATATAATAAAACCTATGCATAAAATAGTCACACCACCGGCCGAAAATGATCGGCACGCTGCCTTCGAGACTTTTGCAGATGGCGCCCACCTCTATTTCCGCTGTCCCACGCATCTTACTCGCCTGACCTGGCTCTGTGTGACTTTTTCTTATTTCCATGCATGGACATGGACACCGATTTGACAATATTGAAGAGGTAAGAAAAAAAATGAGGGAGGTCCTGTCAGCCATTTATAAAGATGAGTACAGAAAATGTTTCGAACAGTGGAAGCACCAGTGGGACAAATGTATTATTTATTACAATGCCATGCCTAGTTAAACCCCATCTACCAATGGTGTTCACAGACACAGCCCCAAAATGGAACTATTGGCCTTCCCAAGCAGCAACTCCGTTTCCGCGTTTACACACCTCACAGCATGGTTCAACTGTGACCATACATGACGACTTACAATCTGCAGGAGTTCCAACCTGGTTCTATGTGATGCTGGAAGAAACATACACACATTGACTAATTCAAGTGTAATTGACTACATTAGAATACAAAATAAACCATGAAATTTGTATGACAGTATATGAAAAATATGTTGATAGTTTGAAGCCAGAGGAGAAAATAAATACATTATTTTATGTACCTGGCAATGTAACAGATGATTTTATAATCGATTTGCCTTTTACCCATTGCCATACTAGCATTGTAGTGTTAATATGAAACAGTGTCAAGAAATGTGATTTTCTTATGTCAAATCTTTTCTCAATCCAGCATCACATTAACAAGATTCCAGAAATTACCTCCCAGCATTCATTTTGCTAATTTAGGATCACAATTAGCAAAGTCTTATATTCCATATTTTATCCACTCACTGGGCAAACAGGTATAGTATGGCAACAACCAGCCAATATTTCATGACAATCACTAATTGAAGCAGTTTTTACCATCGTCATTTGGCCGTCTGTTAGGTCCTTTTCTGTAGCGAAACTACACAACTTAAAGCCACGTTAGATATATTGTAAACATTTTTAAATAAGTTGGAATTGTGAGACACATACATCAGTACATGAAAGGAGCCTCCTCGAAGATTGCAATGTTAAGCGACCAAGCAAAGAATAGCAATCAGGCGTACCCTGGACAACATCAGAGAATGAATCGAAATGTCCTGAGGGCTAATCCTTTCACATCAGAATCATTACTACCCAAGCCCTTTTCAGGGCCACAATTAACAATCATCTCTGTTAACATAGAAGGCATGTCACCAGCCAAGGAAGAGCTGCTACAAGACCTATGCAGTCAATATCAGTGCCATATATTGTGCCTACAGGAAACACACAGAAGCTATGAAATGCGTAGACCAAAAATAAACGGAATGCATCTCGATATAGAAAGACCTCATAATCAATACGGAAGTGCAATTTTTGTACATCCAGATCTACAAGTAATGTCCACTGCATTCACGGAACAAAATGACATTGAAATTCTCACTCTAGAAATGACGAACTGTACCATTTCGTCTTTTTATAAACCATCTAGTGCTGTATTCACTGTCAACAAACCACCTAATTTCTATAATAAAGACATACAGATCGTGATTGGTGATTTCAACCGTCATAGCAATGTTTGGGACTATGACCATGAAGATGAGAATGGGGCTCTAGTACAAGAATGGGCTGAAATAAATCACCTCTCTCTAATCCATGATGCAAAACTACCTGCATCATTCAACAGTGGTTGGTGGAGGCGTGGTTTCAACCCTGACCTCACATTCAGTAGTAACAGTATTAGCCACAAGTGTGTTAAATCTGTCTGTTCCCCAATACCCAACTCACAGCATACACCAATAATGTGTCAAATATATGCCGCAGTTAGACCACAGGAAGTGCCTTTCCGTAGAAGATACAACTTCAAAAAGGCAAATTGGTCTGAATTCTCAGAACTATTGGATTCCGATGCTATGACATCTTCACCATGGCTGTAAAGAGATGTTCCAGAATGTCTATCCCTCATGGTTGTCGGACATCTTACATTCCCGGTCTCACATCAGATCAAGCTGCTCTACTTAAGGAATACAGCAATTTATTTACAGAAGATCCTTTTGGTGAAGCAACAGTGGAAGCAGGAAACAAACTCATTTCCATTATTAAAGAGACAAAGCGGAATCAGTGGATTAAAACTGTTGAAGACTTAGATTTCGCAAGAGACAGCCATAAAGCATGGAGACCACTGAACCATCTAAACAATGATCCAACTAAGACCAAAGTTCATTATAATGTTACTGCCAGCCAAATAGCACACCAACTGCTATTAAATGGCAAAGCTAATCACAAGTCCAAACTGCGGAAAGAAGGCCAAGAGGAGAATAATGACCTCACAATACCATTCAGCATGGAAGAATTGGATAAGGCTATAAGAAATTGCAAAAATGGAAAATCAGTAGGCCTGGATGACATTAGGACAGAACAAATTAAGCACTTTGGTCTAACAACAAAGAAGTGGATGCTTCAGCTCTTTAACAAGTGTATGAGTAAATGTCAAATTCCAAAGATATGGTGGAAGAGCCGAGTGATCGCCTTGCTTAAACCTGGCAAAGAAGGAAACAGTCCAAAGAATTTTAGACCTGTTGCACTTTTATGTCACATCTACAAACTGGTTGAAAGAATGATCTTAAACCGGCTGTTGCCTGTAGTTGAACCTTTGCTTATTCCTGAACAAACTGGATTCCGCCTGGGTAAAAGTTGCGCAGGACAACTACTAAATATCACGCAGTTTATAGAAGATGGATTTGAAGCTCGTAAGGTTTGTCAGCAGCGTATGACACCATCAACCATCAGCTACTACTAGTCAAGTTCTACAATCTGACCAGGAATTTCAGTCTTAGTAAGTACATTGCTACTCTTCTGCAGAACCGCAGATTCTTTGTTGACTTCCAAGGACAGCGTAGCCGTTGGAGATCACAGAAGAATGGTCTACCCCAAGGAAGTGTCCTAGCCCCATTACTGTTTAACATATATACCAATGATCAGCCTATATCACCCAAATGCAGGAGTTTCGTGTATGCTGATGATCTTGCTCTGGTCTCAAAGAGCAAATACTTTGAATCAGTGGAGAGCACCCTTACCAATGCTCTGGAAGATTTGTCAAGGTATTATAGCATGAACCAGCTTAAACCAAATCCTACGAAGACACAAGTATGTACTTTTCATTTAAGAAATAAAGAAGCAACTCGTAGGTTAAAGGTAACATGGTCAGGGGTCGAACTAGAACACTGTGACACTCCAAAATATCTAGGAGTGACCCTTGACAGATCACTTACATTCAGGAAACATTGCATGAACTCCAAGCTTAAAGTTTCCAGTAGGAACAATCTCATAAGAAAACTGGCTGGATTGCAGTGGGGCATCCAATCTGAAACAATTCGAACTTCTGCCTTAGCACTATGTTATTCGGCTGCAGAGTATGTCTGTCCTCTATGGCACAGTTCAACCCATGCCAAACAAGTAGACATTGCACTTAATGACACGTGCAGAATCATAACAGGCTGCTTAAAATCAACTCCAGTCGAATGGATTCACCATCTCGCAAGAATAGCACCACCTTCTGTTCGAAGGGAAATAGCAGTAAACAAGGAAAGGAGGAAAGTGAGCCATGAAAAATCTCGTCCACTATATGGGCATATCCCTCACAGGCAAAGACTGAAGTCCAGGAAAAGCTTCCTAAGAATATCTCAGAAACTTACGACGACAACTGAAGAAGGCCAGGTTACAACTATGGGAAACTAAGGCTCCCCTTCCGCATGGCTGGGGAAGAGTGTCTGAATCTTTGCCACCTGGTCATGACAAGGGATGGTTGACGTGGAAGTCTTTGAATAGGCTGAGATCAGGAGTGGGCAGATGCAAAGTGAACTTAGCAAGATGGGGCTATGCTGAGATCAATGATATAAAGTGCGACTGCAGTGAAGACCAGACTGTCCAGCATATGCTCCAGTGTCGACTGTGTCCAGCATCATGCTCGGCAGCTAACCTGTATGAGGCATCAGAAAATGCACTGGAAGTGGCCATGTTCTGGTCCAGTATGATTTGATGTTTGTGATTGTGTAACTGTATGTTTCTGATACGAAATAATAATAATAATAATCAGTTAAAAAAGATGTGAGACAGTATCGTAGTTTAATAAATATTCCACTTAATTTTGTGGGATTCGAATCTTGCAAAAGTAAGTGGAATATTTATTAAACATAATGCCTGCTGAAAGTATTAAATATTATATTAAGGTTGTAGTTTATCCCCATTAATATTCAACTTATATGTAGAGGAGGCAATAAAGAAATCAAAAGAAAAATATGAATGTGCCACAAATGTTCGAGGGACTACGATTTGCTGATGATACTGTCCTGTTAGCAGAAGAGACTGAGGATACTGAGAAGTGACTGAAGGAAGATTTTGAACTAAGTACGACAAAAGTAAGGAATGTAGCAGAAATTATAAAAATAATAGTAGATTAAATATAAAAATAGGGTCAGCTGCAATAGGAGAAATAAGTGAATTCTGTTACCAAGGAAGTAAAATTGCAACTGATGCCCAAAGCAGGAATGATGTTAAAAGCAGAACAGCACTATCAAAAAGAGACTTCACGAAAAAGACAAATCTTTTAGTTTTAAATATTGATCTAGGTCTAAAAAAGAACTTTTTAAAACTCTATGTATGGAGCATAGCACTTTATGGTAGTGAAGTGTGCACTTCAGGAATACCAGGAAGAAGGAAAATTGAAGCATTTGAATTGTGGGGCCATAGAAGGATGCTGAACATTAAGGCGACAGAAATTAACGTGTTTTGGAAGTGATGGGTGAGGAACAGTCTAACAGAAAGAAGAGACAGGCTGGTAGGTCATATTTTGAGACATGCAGGATTGGTTAATTTGTTAGTGGAGGGAACAGCTGAAGGTACGAACTGTAGAGGAAGACAGAGATTAGAATATATGAAGCAGATAATTGAGGACGTGTGTTGTAAGTGGTATGTAGAGATGAAAAGGTTAGCATAAGATAGGACGGGATGAATGATTTCATCAAACCAGTCGAGAGACTGGTAACAGGAAAAAAAAAATTTATATTAAGCTGGTGTGGTATAAAACAATGTGAAGCCATGTATAAGGTACAAACCTTCACTCGGAGTAGTCAATCACACTTCTTCTCTTCGATTTTGGCCATTTGAGTACTACAAAAAGAAATGCCTTTTTTTTTTTTTTTAACTTCCATTAGTTCTTCATTCTTTCACTTGGGTCCAAATGTTATCACCTTTCCTCTTCTACTTCTCTTGGAAACACTTGAAATTTTGTATCAGTCTTCTGAAAGTTGCTCAATCTTGTATTATATCTTCTGGTATTCTGATCTGTATCATATATTTCTTTACTCCTTGGATCCACTAATTGCCATTCTTATTCTTGTAAAACATGATTCCAAATTCTTTTTGTACATCAGCTGTTGTAGTTTCTCATTACATGACTCAAAAAAACTGATTCTCCTCTTTCTGACCGTGTGCGAAATCCTTCCATTTTCTTCTTCCTTGTATAGATCTTTATAACTCCGGTGCCTGCCAAAACTCTCCTTTTTCAGTTTTCAATGGTCTCCATTTTTTCCTTACCTTTTCTCCAATTTTCAGAGTCAAACATACATTCTAAGGCCTTTACAGTGTTTTACAGTTTGATTTTAGTTTTCCAGCAATTTTTCTTTTTGCAGTTGTCTGGGTTAGCCCAATTTTTCTACTTTGGTCAATCGGTAGGCTCTTGATCTGATTGCTTACTTATCAAACTGATTAACCTGAGTTACTTCACTCAGTTATTTAAATTTATTGACCTTGTTAATTTTCTCATACATTGTGTTTAGCACTGTGGGTGAATCCCTAATATTGGTCATGAATTTATTCTTCTCAAAATATATTTTAATTCCTTCTTTTTTTTTTTGGCCATTTCATTGAGAAGCTTGATTTGTTCAAGTGCAGTTTCTATACTTCCAGAGAAAATTTCTACATCATTAGGTTACACCTACCCATTTGTGCTTCGAACTTAATCTAATCTCGTGCTGGAGTCCTTTTCTTTGAGTTTCTCATCCCGTACTCATTACTTCTCCAGGACACAATTGAAAAGAATCGGGGAAAGCCCATCTTCTGCCTGACACCAGTTTTGATTTTAATTTTGTCTGAGATCTCTTCCATAAGTTTCGTTTTTGACTTTATGCCTGCCTAATGAGGTTGATTAATTCCTGTAAAATGTAATGAGACACTGTCTACTGAGTCGTAGGCTTTCTTGAATTCCGCACAGAGTATAACTTACAAGGAAAGGGAAAATGACTCATCACTCACCAAAGTTGAAGGCTGTGATGGGTGAAGAACATATATAACGAACACAAGAATACACAATATTTCAGTTTTACACCTGATTCGTGCTGTAGGAAACGAGTCATGTGGTTCGGGAGATGTGCACACGCTGAAGTTTATGGTAATGCATGACCTCTGAGTCATTTTCCCTTTCCTTGTAATTTGTATTGCAAAAGCAGTTTCCTTTTTCCTTGGTATTATTACTGTTTCATAGAGTATAACCTAATTTTGGTTCTTTCTAATTGTGTCTCACATTATAGTTTTCACATTTAAAATCTGCTCTACGCAGGATCAACCATTTCTGAACCTACCTTGGTATTCACCAATTTGCTTGTCTATTACTGGTTCAGTTCTGATTTGAAGGGCTTTTGACAATACCTTATATATGACTGCTACCTGAGAAATTCCTTTGTAATTGCTTACATCTGTTTTGTCACAATTCTTGTATAATGGGTATATCAGTGCATTCTTCCAATTATCAGGGATTTTTTCCCCATTTCTTATAGTATGTTTGTCAGTTCCTGCCTTAGTTGACTGCCTGCAGCTTTATTGTTTTTTTAGACTTCAGATAATACCGTGTATTATTATTATTATTTTTTTTTTTCCTTGTGGGTCTGGAGGTTCAATGTTTGCTTGTGATTGAATGAATTCTAATCTTTCTTCAGGTTTTTTACAGTTGACTGGTGTTTCAAAGTAACACGCCAAAAATTTTGTAGACCTTTTTGTTGTTTAGCCCAATTTTTACATTTTCATCTTTTAAAAACAAAGACTCGCTGGTTGATACTTTGTTGTTTTTTCTTTGTGCATTTTGTAAAAGCTTCTTGTAATATGTTGATGAAATCTTCATCAATTTGGGCAAGTCCTTTTATACTTCCTCTTGACGTTTCTTACGGTTTTAGAAGTTTGTTTACAGATTGTGTTGAAAGTTTGGAAATTATCATGACAGTCTTCATTATACTATTTATGCTTTTTATTTCTCTTCATAGTGCATAATTCTTGGGCAGCTTCAGTTATTTTTGTTCTCAGATCATCCCCATGCTCTGTAGTATCCTTATTTGACTTCTCATTGAACTTTTTTATTTATTTATTTACAAGTTCTTAACAGTTCAACATCAAATTTAGTTATCCAGTTTGTTCTTTCAATAGCGGGCATCCGGTAATTATGTGAGCTCAATATAGGGGTGTCCAGAAAATTCTCACCTCAACTTATTAGATCATTTTTCTTATTTTATACAAAAACAAATGCAGTAACAATGTAACAAATGTAAGGCTTATTTATTTAGTGGCATGAAGCAAAATACAGGGTGTTTCAAAAAGAATATACGTATTACAAAGTATTCTTTTGTCCAAACTATCGATCGCTGTGCCCCGGCTCGGCTATTGGAGAAACGAATACATAGTCTAGTTTATTTAATAGCCGCTAGATGTCAGTCGTCTTGTGTTATTCTTGGTAACCGTCATATGTTTAAAATGGCTACTCCACAGCAGAAATCATTTTGTGTTATCGAGTTTGCGAAGTGCAATTCCGTGATTACAGTGCAAAGACGTTTCAGGTTGAGGTACCAAATGCATCCTCCAAATGGGTGGAACATTCTTAGATGGTATCGACAGTTTGTAGATACCGGATTTGTATGTAAAGGAAAGAGTTCTGGCCGCCCTCGTGTTTCTGAGGCACATGTTGCATGAATTCAAACTGCTTGCCAACGTAGTCCTTCAAAGTCAACTCGTCGTACCAGTCGGGAGTTACAACTACCTACAACAACAATTTGGCGTGTTTTGAGACGTCGGTTGGTTATGAAGCCGTACAAGTTAGGGACCGTGCACAAACTACGTGGCTCATCCAGGGGGGGGGGGAAGGGGTTGGCTGGAAGGCTACACTAGGCTACGTGGGGGGAGGGGGGGGTCAGTTCCGAGCCAGGCCACGTAGCTTTCCTTTCCTAACATTTTTCACAGTTAAAATGAGGAATAGAACTCACAACAGCATGTGAATAGTTATTTCCCTCAGTTAATTATCTCTGTATGTAATTTACAATATAGTCTGACAAGGGAAAAGAGTACAAAATTTCGTCTGGAATCAAAAGGGAAAAAGCTACGTTGGGGGGGGGGGGGGATGAGGCAAAAGCCATGCAGATCTATGTGGGGGGAGGGGGGGGGTTCACAGGAGGCCAAAATGGAGCTACGTGGTTCATGCACGCTCCCTTACAGTTGTTACAAGCTCTGCGTCCTGATGACAAACGGAAACGTGTGGTATTTTGTAACGAGATTAATGATGCTATTGACAATGATAACACTTTCGCACAATGCATCGTTTTCAGTGATGAAGCGACTTTGCTTGTTAGTGGTCAGGTAAACAAACACAATGTTCGAATTTGGGGTCTACAGAACCCACATGCAGTCATTGAACATGTACGAGATTCGCCTAAAGTCAATGTGCTTTGTGCGATATCCCGATCATCCGTTTACGGCCCATTCGTCTTTGATGGAAACACGGTTAACGGTCAGCAGTATCTCGCTATGTTACAAAACTGCTTGTTTCCGAGGCTGCACGAAGACAACTTCTTTTTTCAACAAGACGGGGCACCCCCTCACTGGAGTCGCCAAGTGCGTGATTATCTGAATGAAACTCTACCGAACCGTTGGATTGGTTGTCAAGGAGCTTGCGACTTAAAATGCATCAGCTGGGCTCCACGGTCACCGGATTTGACACCCTGTGACTTCTTCCTGTGGGGTTTCATTAAAGACACCACTCTCACAGAACCTTAAGGACTTGAGGAACCGGATCCGTACTGCCATAACATCAGTGACGAAGGACATGCTTGCCCGAGTATGGGAGGAATTTGAGTATCGATGTGATATTGTTCGTGTGGCTGATGGAGGACATATTGAACATCTGTAATCTGAACTTAAGAGGTTCGTAAATATGTGTGTAAAGTTTCATATTCGTATGTCTTACAGTTTAATAAATATATGCATTCGAAATACGTATATTATTTTTGAAACACCCTGTACATGAGGTAAATAATAATAAAAAAAAATCTCACATAATATTATTGGACACCCACTTGCCTCTGTTTTGAGGGATGAATCACATTTTTATGGTAGTAATGTAATGGTCACTTTCAGTGTTTTTTCCTCTCACCTTAATATTTTGTATCAATTTTTTGCTCTTGGATGTGGTCAATTTGGAATTGCACTAGGAACTTCCCTTCAAATTCTTATATATTCTTTCCTTCCCAATTTGTGCTCTGAAATCTCCAATTAACACTTTGGCATGATCTGTATGAATTAATATGGATTTCATTTTCTAAAAATTTCCAGTACTCTTTCACTTTATCAGGATTTTTCCTGTTATCACCATTAATTGGAGCATGGGGGTTAATTGATGAATAGTTTTATTATCGAGAGAGAGAGCCACTCAGGGTGATAGAGAAGGTATACCTGATTCCACTGTGTTACTGTTCATTATGAAAGCAGCTCCAAGGAGGAGGACATTACTCATTACTATCTGTATCTCTGTTTTCTTAAATAGCAAGTTGTGAATAATTTTAGTTTTCCAACTTTCAGAAGTGAATTAATATTAAGAATACCAAAGAAGTATTTTCATTTTGGTCTCAGCATATTGCACACAGTTGTAGGCCCAGTTGTATGGTGTACTGCTGTGGTATACTCTAGTTTCAGGTTACCATCTGTGGTAGTACTTCCATAAGGTTTCAGCGTGCAAGTGTAATAAACAACTGTAAATATTTTAAATATGAATGGAGTATTATGTAGTTGCAATTTTCAACAAATCCTCTCAAGTTCCAAACTGTATTATTTTTGAAACACAATGTTTCAACTATTAAAACATTGTGTGTTCTGAGCAAATCTCACTGCGGTCGTTGGCACTAGTGTAGTCCCTGTACTCTTCATTTCAATTGTTGCTCATTGAGATGACACAGCTGTCACTTGAATTTGACAATATAATATGTGCATGTATGATTTTTATATTATAAAGCAATTTTTTGCTCTGTTATACAACTTAGAAAAATATAAGATTGATGAAAATATCAAAATTTAATATTAAAAAAATATATTTTAAAACTGCAATCTAGTTCTGACGATTTAAATGCCATGAGTTTGGCGCACTACACTGTGACATCATTCTACATGACTACATTGAGGTATTGTGTTATAAAACTGTATACTAAACCATGGTAAAATATTATGAATTTGTTAGAATCTGATAGTTCTGATGATGTGTATATTGTAATACTGCACCTTTAAGAGGGTTAAATATACTTGAAAATGTTTTTAATGGTCACAGCAGAGTGAATGATGATAACAGCACAATGTGTTATAGAATTATTGATCCTCTGCATACAGACAAATTTTGTCTTAAGAACAAATTATATGGGGAGAATGAGTTACATTTCTAAGAGTTTTATGGATCTTGTTAATACACTGTACTGGCAATCATGTCTAACAAATTTAAATGTGAAATTAAACACTTTTAAGCTGTATCCAAATCATCAAGAATATAAGTATAAGTTTGATTGCATTGATCCCTTTAAACATTTTGACCATTTCATGAGAGCAATTGAATTATTTAACAGTTTTGAACTAATTCTAATGACAATGATCAATACTTGCATATTTATGAATGTGTGTTGGGAAATAAACTGCGTAATATTATTATTGATACACAATATTTCGGTGACATAAATCTCCATCGCCATCTTCAGGAGTAGTCATAACACTTGAAGTTTGCCTTGAGAACACTGCTTAAAAACTGGCATGGCAACGACAGACGTTGATACATTGTGTAGCAGCATCTCAGACTTCATTAGTCGCCCGCGGAGCATAAAACACAGAGCGTTGCTGACGAGCAGCCTCAGTAACAGGTATCCACGAATCACTTAGTTGGAAACCACAATCCTGGTTAACCAGATTGGATGCAAGGCGAAATTCAAACGCTTCTGTAAGGACGCTGTCCCAGAAGCTTCTTGCACATCCCAGCACCTTGGTTGACTCGAAATCGAATCCATGTCCTTGTTCTACACAATGTTCCGCCTCCCGTCTGATCTGTTAACCGGCACTATGTCGTGTGGATACCTGTTACTGAGGCTGCTCGTCAGCAACGCTCTGTGTTTTGTGCTCCGCGGGAGTCTAATGAAGTGTGAGATGCTGCTAGACAATGTATCAACGTCTGTCGTTGCCATGCCAGTTTTGAAACAACGTTCTCAAGGCAAAATTCAGGTCTTACAACTACACCTGAAGATTGCAACGAAGATTTTTATGTTGCTGAAATATTGTGCATCAATGATAATATTACTCAGTTTGTTTCCCAAGAAACTTTCATAATTAATCAATGCTGAGAATAACTGTATTCATTTATAATACGAGGCGTATTCCAAAAGTAAGGTCTGGGGTACAAGATGTCACAGATGATAGGCCTGAATGACGTTTCCCACCTGCAGCGCCATCTACCAACTCCTGGTAAATATGCAGTATTGTTGGCGTGCCACAGTAGCCGTATATCTATTGTTGAGAGCAGTTCGAAATGGCCGCGACAATCGTAGCTCCCGCCAGTTGTGAAGTGCGCGGTGTGATTAGATTTTTGTTGGCAAAAGGATCGTCAGCTGCGGACATCCATCGGGAATTGTGTGTAGTGTATGGACCAAACATAATGAGTGAGAAACAAGTTCGACACTGGTGTCGAGAATTTCAAAGTGGTCCCACAGATGTGCACGATCAACAGCGGAGTGGCAGGCCCAGTATTCGGACCGACGACATCGTCGAGCAAGTTAACCAAAAACTGCGAAGTGATCGGCGTTTGACGATTAGTGGTCTGGCTATGGAATTCCCAAATGTTGCTAGAACCTCAATTTACAGGATTGTCACTGAAGAGCTTGGATATCGGAAGCTTTGTGCGCGGTGGGTGCCAAAACTGCTCACCGCTCAGCACAAAGAGCAACGAATGCATAGCGCACGACAATTTTTGGAGCGCTATAGACAAGATGGAGACAGTTTGTTTTCCCAAATTGTTACGGGAGACGAGACGTGGATAGCGTACACCAACGCAGAATCAAAACAACAATCAATGGAGTGGCGCCATTCCGGTTCACCCAAACCAAATAAGTGTAAGCAATCGCCGTACACGAATCGCAAAATGATGGCTTCCGTGTTTTGGGACGAAAAGGGCGTCCTTTTGATCGAATTCATGGACCGTGGGACAACCATTACAGCTGACGTGTACTGTGCAACGCTCACCAAACTGAGACGTGCCATCCAAAATCGACGCCGCGGGAAACTGTCGTCTGGCATCATCCTCCTGCACGACAACGCACGCCCGCATACCGCTTCCAAAACCAAAGAGAAGATTCAAGAGTTTCGTTGGGAAATCCTAGACCACCCTGCATACAGTCCAGATCTTGCACCAAGCGACTATTTTCTCTTCCTGCATTTGAAACGGTGGCTTGGTGGACAACGATTTCAAACCGATGAAGAACTCAAGACGAGCGTTATCAATTGGTTCACGTCCCAGGCGGCAGACTTTTATGCGGAGGGGTTAAAGAAACTGGTACAGCGTTACAGAAAGTGTATAGATATGAACGGCGATTATGTGGAAAAGTGAACTAGATATGTAGTTACATACTGACGTTAATAAAAACCTTGTATCCTGAACGATGTTTTTATTATGATCAAACGGACCTTACTTTTGGAATACGCCTCGTACTTACATAGCTTATCATTTAGCAATAAATATTAACCTCATAGAAACAAATTATAGATTGGTTCAAATAAATCAACATCACTGGTATTAACAGACACAATAAATTTATTAAACAACCAATTTTGTACAAAGTAGTGTGCGTAAATTGTTGACACAAAAATATTATTGAAAAATTTGGTAACAATTTAATTAAACTGATGACAAGAAGTTGTATACCCAGCAATGCCAATTTCTTAAATATAATGTCACCATATCAAGATCATTATGATTTAAATAATCTTGATATTTGTGCTGGTAAAACGAAGACAAAGTTTTACGACTATTTACGAATAGTGATTTGTTGTTTTGTGGTATTTGCTTTGAAAATATCTTTGCTGTAATAACTAAAACTGAACCGTCTAACTATTTTTCCATATGAGTCTGAGGAAAATGTAACTAGAAATTATCCTTTGGAATTGTAATTTTTCAGAATTGTTTTAAATATCATTAATGGTTTTAAAGTTATTTTGTACTATACACCATCACAAGAAGATGTACACAAATTCTTTGAAAGAAAGATGCCTCTAAAAAGTGTGGAGTCAGATTTCGATGAAAGTAAACTACCTAGTGACCATGACGAAATTAGTGAGTCGGAAGAAGAAATTAAACTGAGTAAGAAAATAAAAATTATATCAGGAGAAACTGATTCTTCTATTAGTGATTTAGTTAGTGTTATTGATTAAATTTTTAAGATTGAATCTCATTTCAAAAATTCTGAGGAATGCTTGACTTTATAAAATATCGAAAGTTGATTCTATTCAAAATATTGTCACATATAAAGAACATGTGGGAACAGAACAAATCTCTGAATATACTGAATTCACAGACTGCAATTGGACACAATCTGTCTTCTCACAAGACAAGTAATCTTAAACTTACTTAACAAACATTCTTAGATAATATATCAAAGGTAGAAAAAACAGATTATCTTCATCATCTTTGAGAAATTTGGAACATGAAGTGAACACTGCCATATCATCCACACTTGCAACAGATGGTGTAAATGTCTCTTCCGAAAACATATCTTTAATAGAATGGGAAAATCTAAAGTGGCCTCTGTTACTTCGAGACCAAATGACAAAGGAAGAAAAAATTTCTTGCAGTATTTCTTAAAAAAAAAAAAAAAAAAAATATCAGAAAACTACATTTTTTGGACAGATGAGGAGCAACCTTCTTTTATGGTAATGCATTTCTATCCAACAAAAACCATCCGGTCAAGTCACACTACACTGGTGGAAACACAAAAAGAGGGAAATCAAGATGTCTTGCAATCCAGACAAACTGAAAACTTTAATGAATCAATCGATTCAGCATGTGATCTTGAAATCTCAAAATTATCTAGAAAAATTACAGAAAACTGGGAAGCACATAAAAAAGTCAAGCATTCAACCAAGAAGATACTACAATTAATTTCTAACATAATTACTGTTCAATAACTCACACTGATGAATGGTTAAGTTATATTAAACTTGTACATTTAAATCCAAATGTTTTTAAAAAATTGTATTAAGACTATGGAATTAACAATTTCTAAAATTTGTTTAAAAATCTTTATGTAAATATATTCGCAGTGATAAGAAAGTATTTTTTCAAAGTTACTGTTCAGATTTTGATTGTTTCTACTATTCTGAACAAATGTCTCAAAAAATTATATTTTACCTGTTTAATAATGATTATATACTATTAAATGTTTTCTAACTTGTACATATAATGTTTTGAATAGAACTAATGAGAAGAAAAATTGTACAGTTCTAACAATACATTTATGCCCATGATATCTGCTGCCATGATCAACACAGGCTGGTCTAACAAAAATAACAGTACGTATTCCATAATGTGCAAGAAGAAGACTTATTGTAGTGGACAATACAAAGTTTGATCGTGGCAGTTTAGAACAACTGAAAACAATTTTTTCTGGCAGTTATTTGGAAAATTTTAAAGTGATTTTATTTTTCAAAAACTCCGTTAGTGTATGCAGTAATGTGGATTTCTTTAAAGGACAAGTTTGGGACAAAGGATTGAAAGATTTTATTGGAAGGAATGGAATTATAGACTGTTTAAAAAATTAAACCAGTTTTCTTTGTACAATATATTTACTAAGTACAATTTATTGTAACACATGTATATGGACTCTGCTTGTAAGTAGATTCACACATTTAACAATAAATTTGTTTTGAACTTTATTATCTGATTGTAAATTTATTTAAATCCGCTATTTCCATATTAATCCTTTCCTCAATGTCTCTCTTTCTTTTCTTCCCAATGTCGTCAGTAGTACGAGGCATGTTTTTAAGTAAGTACCGTTTTGAAATTAAAAAAAGACGTGCAAATATATCTCAATAATTTTATTTTTACATGAAAGCCTGTACCTTACTCTACTTTTCTACATAATTCCCTTCAATATTGAGGCACTTGTCATAACATAGTACCAGTTTTTGAAAACCCTCCTCATTGAAGTCTGCCGCCTGACTTGTTAACCACTGCTTCGCAACTGTTTTGACTTAGTTATTGTCTTCAAGACGCTGACCGCCCAGGTGTTTCTTCAAGTGCAGGAACAGATGGTAGTCACTGGGCGCCAGATCTGGGCTGTACGGAGGATGATCTAGAGTTTCCCATCGAAAAGATGTGATGAGATCTTTGGTCTGATTAGCCACATGTGGACGGGCATTGTCATGCAGCAAAACGATGCCCTTGCTCAACTTGCCACGTCTTTTGTTCTGGATTGAACAGCGCAGATTGTTCAATGTCTCACAATAAGCTGCTGTGTTGATTGTCTCATTACGAGGCAGAAATTCCACAAGCAATACTCCTTTTCTGTCCCAAAAAACAGTGCACATGATTTTCCGGGCAGAAATCATTTGCTTGAACTTCACTTTTTTGGGTGAATCTGAATGCCACCATTCCATGGACTGTTGCTTTGATTCAGGTGTGACGTAGGCCACCCATGTCTCATCACCCGTAACAATTTGGCTTAAGGAATCATCACCATCGTTGTGGTACCGCTCAAGGAAAGTCAATGCACTGCCTAAACATTTGGTTTTGTGCACATCCGTTAACATTTTCAGTACCCAACGTGAGCACAATTTTCGGTAATTCAAGTGCTCAGTCACAATGCCATACAAAACACTACGAGAAACATTAGGAAAGTCATCACACAAGGAGGAAATCGTAAAGCGTCTGTTTTCCCTCACCTTATTGTCCACTTTCTGCACCAAACTTTCATTAACGACCGAAAGACACCCACTCCGTTGTTCATCATGCACATTTGTGCGGCCATCTTTCAATGCTCTCACCCACTTTCTCACCATTCCATCACTCATAATGTTTTGTCCGTAAACTACACAGATCTCACAATGAACATCGATCAGTTTTAGGCCTTTAGCACAAAGAAATCTTATAACAGCCCGTACTTCACAGTCGGCGGGACACACGATTATCGCAGGCATCTTAAACACTCAGTGAACAACGTAAACAAGGAAGAATTAGACTGTAATGGCGTCAGTGCATAGGCAAGAGATGCAGGTACCCAGTGCGCATGCGCGGAACGCCAACCGTAGCACTGCAACCACGGTGTGACAAAACAGTACTTACTTAAAAAAAAACGCCTCGTAGTATTTGCTCCTTTGTGATCACTGCTGCACCAGAATTGAAAGAAATCCCACCATAATAAAATGTAACACTGCCAGCATCCACCTTTGAATACAATTCTTTACTATGATCTAACGTTTGAACCATAGCATTATACATTTCAGAAGAAAATGTTTTTTCAATTGCAGTTTCCATCTTTAAAATAATTTTAGCTTTAACATAACTATCTGCATCAGCAGGCACATTATATGCTACAGGATTAATTCCTAGAGTAAATGGAAGCATTAATTTTACATTTGTATGTTTAAGTTCACCAATGGTATGAAACTTTTCAATGCCTTGTCGGTAACAAAAAATTTAAATGGAGAGACAATGGTTTGACACCACTATCCCTTACTATATTAAGTTTCATGTTGTATGATGAACTATAATGACCAGGAAGGGAATTAGTACCAATATAGTAAGTAGTCTGTTCCAGAACAAGCCATCCTCTAGCACATTTTCAACTCTTTAATAAGGTTAAAGAGGTTGGTAAGAAGAGAACATAACAGAGTTAAGATACAGCAGGGTAGTAGGGAATATTTAAAACAGCTAAACAAGGACTTAATAACAGCAAAGAAAGTGGCTAAAGATGGGTTTATGAAGAGTATTGTCAGTGCAGGAGGACCATTGACTGAAGCATCTAGAAATTTCTATGGCTATATCAGGAAACTGAGGGGAAGGGAGGGTGTAGAGACACTTATAGATAAGGAGGGAGAAGAAGTTACTGAGGATTTGAAAAAGGCAGAGATTTTAAGTAACTGGTTTAGTGAAAGCATTAGGGACAATGAATCAGAAATGGGAGGGTCTAATTCACAGAACGAGCTTAACAATACACTCAGCAATGAAGATAGTAAAAAATTTGAAATTCATCCTGAGGAAATCATGAAGGAAATAAGATAGCTGTAAAAATAATAAAGGGGCTGGTGCAGATAATATTTGGAAAGATTGATATGCAACCACTCTCAGAAATATATATGAGGAACGTAAGTGGTTTTCAAGCAGGCAACATGGGTGCAGGCAAGGATATTCATGAGAATCTCAGTTGGTGGGATATGTGCAAGATATTTCAGATGAAATGGACAAAGGAGGCCAAATTGGTAGTGTAGCACTAGATCTGTCAAAGGCGTTAGACAGAGTGAGCCATAAAATGGTAGCAAATAAGGTAAAAACTATTAGAGTGTATGAGAAAGTGATTTGCTGGGTAGAAGAATTTTTAAAAGGTAGAAAACAGAAAGTTGGGGTAGGAAATGTAGTTTCAAAAGAAGTGGAAGTAAAAATGGGAGTGCCGCAGGGTAGTGTATTGGGGCCATTGCTATTCATTATTCTAATGAATAACTGTGTTGATTGTTTACTATCTGAAATTAGATTGTTTGCAGATGCCATAATGCTATATAAAAGAATCAAAATGATAGAGGATTATAAACAGTTGCAGGGTGATCTGGACAGGATATCTAGTTGGATTGGTAATCATGGGATGAAGATAAAAGCAAAGAAGAGTCAGCTTATTAGATACACAAATAAAAAACAAAAGGTTAATTATGAATATAAGGTGGGGAAAGAATTGCTTGCTGAAGACTTGAAATATAAATATCTTGGGATTACATTTGATAACAAGCTTAACTGAGCAGGACACATTGGACAGGTGGTAAGAAAAGGTTTCAAAATTCTGCACTTGTTGGAGAGAGTGATGTGGGGATGTACGAGAGAAGTGAGGGAGTTGGGTTACAAAACTTTGGTCAGACCATTGCTGGAATATGGTAGTGTAGTATGGGACCCTCATTTTACATATCAAATACAGGAGTTGGAGAGGGTGCAAAAAAGGGCTGCTAGATTTGTTTCTGGAAATCATCGCAGAATGCAATCAGTAACGGATATGGTAAAGGAGTTGAAATGGGATTCATTGCAAGACTGGAGGAGGATGAGAAGGGTCAAGGGTGTCAGGGATTGGAATGAGTTACCAAGAGAAATGATGAATAATTTACCAAAAACGTTGAAAGAATTTAAAGATAAAATTTGTAGAGGGCAAATGTAGGTGGGTGCAATATAGGGGGGAGATGGGGGTGTAGGGAAATTGCCACCGGAGCCTGTGCTCCATTGCAATTAAATTAAATTATAAACCAGTAAGATTTGACGGTTGTTTACATTGTTTCGAAACAGGACAGCACAGATTATGCGAAGACGGCATGAGGAGAACCAGAAGAAATGAGGGAGATGCTGAACGTATATTTTAGTATGTTACAGGAAGGATTACGCCAACAGCACAAGATGGTGTGGCGACAGGCGTCGTGAGTCGACGAGGCAGCACGAGCGCGCTGCGTGTGCAGTAATCAGACCGGGCGTGACACAAGAAGACTGACATCAGAAACAGCAGGGGTGGTGACGTCATGGCATGCTCACTGTGACCGGGCGCTGAGATAGCGGAAAGCAGTGGCGCGGTAGTGAAACACCGACAGCTGAGCGGACAACAACAAGCATGCGTCTGCAGCCAACGGAACAAGCACTGCGAAGACCAGTCATAAGACAACAACTAAGACCACATATACACAATACCCTTATTATATACAAAGACATGTAGCTTCAATAAACTGTAATAAGAAAAAAAAGACAGAAGTATGAGGTTACGACGAAACTATGTGAAAAGGGGAAAGGGAGAGAAGCAGAGTACGGTCAGAGATGCTCCAGAGTGGGACTGTAGCTAATGGATGGGATGGTCGTGTTGTGGCTGAACAAGGAATTTTAGGCTACAATTCTATGAAAAGTTAATACTGGTAGGTGAAGGTGATTGCATGCAGCTGAGTCGAAACCAGAGTGCGTTACAACACAGAATTAAACAAGTTAGAGGCTGTGGAAAGTAAGCAAGGAGGGTAGCAATGCCTCCAAATTAGAACAGATTGTCAGCGAAATTAGGAGTTGCCACGTCATGTGGAGAGAGCTGGTAGGAGAGGAGTGATTCTGATTGGCTGGAGGGCATTTCCTCCTACGAGTGGCAAGGAGGGGAGGACGACACAAAACCAGACTGCAGGGGCTGAGGAGGTCACCTTGGTTGCCATCGATGAAGTCAGTTGGAGACTACGAGTGATGCCGCCTGGAGACTTCACAATCAGAAAACAGGTGGGAGAAATCCAGTGAGCTATCAGCAATGTAATCAGTAGGGATTAAAGTCAGAGAAGAGTTTATGGGGAGAACTAGGAGGAGCCTTGATGTACATAATTGATGAATTAAAGTGTAAATATCTCTACTCGGAGTTTAATTTATAGTGCTAAGCCTCACATGACAAAGTGGTTACCCACAAGTATATGTATTCCTCTTGGGAGTTCGCAAGGCGGACAGCACGAGGAAAAAAAAAAAGTTCGCTCGTCCACCACACTGGGATGCCTTGCAACATGCCATTCAGAAGAGATGCAGGGTGTCAGTTCCCTCCAGCACTAGTTCAGACGTTAGTCGAGTCCATATCACATCGTGTTGTGGCACTTCTGCGTGTTTGCTGGGTCCCTACACGATATTAGGCCGGTGTACCAGTTTCTTTTGATCTTCAATGTATTACTTTGTGTAAATAAATTCAATTGGAGTGTACTTTGGGAGTGGCTAACAGCAGTGAAGTTATCGCGAAGAATAGTTAATGGCCGTGATTGTTTCATGCGAGTAGGATGGTAGTAGAGTTTCTTTAGATATTCTGGGAAGTAATAAAGATGATTTAATGTGGGCTGTTTGGAATCCAAACAGAGGGCCCCAGAGAGATTCCTTGTATCACGGTCATTAATTTATTGGCTAATGGAGATAACTTAGGGTGATGTTGTGTCCTCTGTAATGGCACGGTAAATTCATCGGCTCGGGTATCGGGCAGGGTCGAAGGGACCTCATTCAAACAACAGCTGGCAGGGTTTCCCGTTGACATAACAAATATAAATTTGCCATCCAGACCCTATCGATAGAATGAAGTAGTCTCACCAGCGAATGCCAGATGTTGCCGATAGAGACAAATGATGAAAAAATAAAATAAAAAATAAACGTTTGTTAGTAATAAACTGTTTATGCACAGGAAGTTTTTCCAATGAGAAGGGAGAGACTGTGGCTATTTGGAGGGGATAATGGTGTAAAGAATGTAGTGAGTGGCAGGAGATAGCTCTGTCCAATCTCAGTTAACTTCCCGTTTTTTAATATAAGGTTAATGTTGGGCCAATGGTACAGAAGGCAGAGGTCACACCTCGGAGAGTCGACGTGGATCCTCGAGAAACATGGCAGCAGCAATCAGGGCCTCTCGCAAGGACAAAACACGAGGGAGGCCGGCCTGCTCCCACGAGACATAATGTCTCACTCCTCTTCACCTCTTAGCGGTAAATAATCCACCCACACCGTCATTGAAAAGTGATGGACAAGTGCCTGATTGGGAAATTATGAACTGTAAATTCAACTGTCTTTGGGAAAACAAAAAATGATTCTTGCAATAAATTGTTTCAATTTCTGATAGATAAAATAATTTTTTCCTTTTAATAAAAGTCAATGTATTTTTTCTGCTCTCATTAATGTTGACTAGTAAAATCACAGTGCTTTTTGTTTACATGAATGACCAGTTCAGTGGAGAACCACTCTCTCAATTATTTTTTTGAGTAAACAAGGTGCTTAGTAAAGTAATAAATCCCATAGTAAACCCGACGGGATACCACATGCTCAGGCAGTCTTTTCCTTGTCGAATCATCTGGGGCGACCCTGTGTATGTCCTCTCGGACTCCATTCTAACGCTGTCTTTCCTACGAGCAATATGGCCGGCCCACTGCCGCTTTGAAGAGGTCGTCTTCTCTGAGACGTCTGACCCTTGTAACCGACACAATATCAGTTGCTCTATTCTAATTAAAACTAGTGTTGACACTTGCATAGTTATTTCTGCCACCCTATGTTTACTTTTCATAAATTCATTTAATGTCCAAGTCTCAAAGCCATATGCCTCACAGGAAAAATGTGCCAGTCGTTAACTATTTTCTTTATTTTTGCAAGCAGTTTAGATTTGGGGATTATGGAATGCCTCACAAAAGTTTGCCATTCCAGCTTCATGTGGCGGAAAATTTCAAGTCCTACATCTCATCTCAGATTTACAAGCTGGTGAGGATAAATGTACTCATTTACATTCCCTACAGACGTATTATTCAGCTGTACATTCCTCTCGGTGGTCCGTGTGTTAGACATGCTTTTGTTTTTGGAAGATTCATTCTTAGGCCAACTGTTTTACACCTCGGAGATGCAATGTAAGCAAATGTCAAGTTTTGAAGTCTTCTGCCATTTCCTTTTTCTACCCATTCTAGCTTTGACATTGCCACCTCCAAGAAGGCAGTTTGGAAAGAGAGAATCAAGTGGTTTAACATCTCTTACAATGTAGAAACCTGTAGTTAGTTCTCTAACACTGACAAAATCTGAGGAAGTTCCATAGATGTGATGGAGCTCTCTGATATAAGCTGTATCTATGCCATGATCAGCTGAGGCTTCCAGAACAGCCTTGTGGCTTATTGAATCAAATGTATTTTCAAAATCTACAAAGTCTGCACAAAGAGGCATCTGATATTCGTTTGCACAGTTAATTAGTTCTTGCAGTTAAAGAATATGGTCGATTGTGACAAAATTTGCTGCAGAATTCTGTTTGCCCAATGGGTTGGGCAGAAGCAGAGGTGGAACTGATTCGGTTCAACAAGATGTTTTTAAAAACTTTGTACAGAAAAAATGGTGAGCATACAGCTCAGTAGTTTTATATATTGTGAATATTTCCCTTTTTGTGTAGCAGAATCATTTTAGCTTTATTTCATTATGAATTAGCCGATGCATTGTGTATGCAGGAATAGAAGACGAAGCCAAATGATTGTTTCCTCGCCAACTAGCTTCAAAATATCAACTGAGAAACTATTGCCACCATGAGTTGTTCCTTTTTTCGTGGTACTGATAGCATAACTATTTCAGACGAAAGTATATCTGGCAATGTGCATACATTAGCGAGGACACAGACTATCGTAGTTTCTTCCAAGCTGCCACATAAGTTACTACAAAAACTTTGGATGAATTCTGAAATTTCATCTTTGTCAGTAATTCTGCCACTGCTATTACCCACTTCTTACAGAGTATGAGCTTTCACTTCACTCTATTTATTTCAAGTTTGCAGCCGGTCACTTGTAGTGGTGTTGACAGTTAATGCCGCGCCATAGTAACGGGTTATCCCCATAAGCACACTTACTTTTTATAACAAATATGACTGAAAAGTAGTATTAAAACATGTTTATGGGTGTCATATTAATTACTAAGTATTATTTAGATCTTTCCTGATGGAAATATTTATACAATGAGCCATAGTGTGATAGAGACTGGAGGTAAAATTATTTCCCAAATGCCACATTATGCACTTGCAAATGATGTAGGTATATAAGCAAAACAAAATATGTAAAAAAAGAAACATTATTTTTATCTGATACCTCATTATTAACAAATATTTAATATAAAAATTATTATAAGTTTGTTACAATCATATTATACAATTGCAAACAATATTTGCAACAAACTCTGATTTAGTGAAAGGAAATTGTTGTGGGGTCATTTTCCAAAATTATATTTCCTACCACAGAGGAATTATGCTGAAAATATTTCACTTCTTGCACATCATGCAACTCTTCCTCGTCAGAATCAAGAATATCATGGGCATTGGAATTTGGGGAGGAATGAATTTCTCATCAGTGTCGTAACTAATTTCGCTCAGGTACTTGTCTGAAAGCCAACAAATTTGCAATTTCATCATCCGTCAAGAGTTTTATTAGATTGCACATTTCTTCTTTTGTGGTGTGAAGGCCCTGTAGAACTATCATCTCTACAACTCACATTACAAGATTTTTTATAATTAATAAAGCTGTAAATTCAAAACTTCCTGATACCTTTTACTCTATGGCAATACCAGCAAAGACACTTAACATATAATGCTGACTGAAGGAGAGAATAAATGTTGAGCATGGCTCTTCACATTGCTCCACACCACGTGCTACTGCACGATTTGCACAGAATGTGTTAAACCTATTTCCCCCCCCCCCCCCTCTAAACTCTCTCTTACAACGTTTTCTTGGTACAATTTTATAGCTGCCTTTATGTTTTGCCTCAAAGTTTTACACAGCTGAGAACACAGTATCATGTCTTAATCGGATCGAATCTTTATTTCCATCCTCTTGTTTAGTAGGTCTTTTGTTTTCTGGCTGAATTTACTCTTTTGGATGATGAAACAACAAAAGCTGCCCACTTCTCACAAATTCGTCACTAGCATTCCTGCCACGTATTTATCATTGGGTTTCGAATGACCATTTAAATTTGCCTTTATTTTCCTTCAAATTTTTATGATTAATAATTTTGGTCTTCCTGCCTTTACAATTATTTCAGTTCCTGCTCTTACCAGTCGTTGGTCATGGTTGAGTTGCATGGTCTACATACTTTCATTTTTCAGGAGTTCCTCCAGCTCTACGAAAGATTTTATTTATGCTTATTGTTTATTTTAATGTACTATTTTTTAAAATTGAAGAAGTGAATAATTAAAGTTACCTTAGCAACAATATTAACAGAACTGAAAGAGCCTTGTTTGTCATTAATGCAGTGTAATAATTGGTGCCTATTTGTTCAGGTTATTGTCTTATCCACCATATATGTAGAGTCATGAAGACGTCCTAAGCTATCAAACTGTTGAACCCTATCCAAATTGGTTTGGTGGGTTTTGCGGGAAACCTTGAAATGGCTGCTTATAGATTGTAAGTTTTTACAACATACTAGGCTTCACTACCTTGTTACGTGAAGAATACTGTAATGAGATGACAGTTAAAGCTGAGAAGTTCTTGGCAAAAGTTTTAAATATGCTATAGAAGTTGTCATATTACTAATTAAAGGCCCACCTAATTTTGTTATTATTTTTTGTTTAATTATTATATAATATTCACATAACATGTAACATTCAAGGATAATATCAATTGCTACAGATCAGTATCGCTGGATTAATTATAAAAATAGAATCTTTGATAAGGTATTCTAATAAGTTTGGTGATGTTCGCTGGAGTAGTGAGAAGTTTTTTTTACGTTTAAAGTATGTGGATTTATAATTATATTATGACAAGCTAAAATAACTCACAGAGTTGTGTCAACGAACAAAAAACTGTGTTGGAAAAGAAGTGTGTGTATCATCACTTATGGTGGTCTATCACCACCATTATATATAAGGTGATGAAAGAAAACTGTTTCCATTATGTACTGAATTGAAATGAATGTGACTAGTTAGTATAAACTTGTCTCAATTTTTTGCCAAAGGACTTATAATCTTCGGATAACAATAGTTCCTGGTGTTGTAATTGAACTTATGGTAAAATATCAGTCTGGTGGTTGGACAGTTCTGTGCCTTGTGATTTATTAAAGTGTGTGTGGATAAAATAAAATAAAAAATATTCCAATAACCACCAGACTAAAGGTGACCATGTATATAAGAACCAAAAAAAAATTACTTAGAAGTTCCGATTGCCAGGTGGTAACATTATAAGCATAAGACTGTGATATAGTAATGTTTTTTTAAAAAATGGCAGCGTATGTATTACTACCATTTTCATTCAGGATATAAGAAAACATTTCTTCATAGCTTATACTGTGATCAGGACTGACTAATTTATAAATAATAATTAAGTATTTCTACAAGGTGTGGAAATTTCAAAATTACTGTTACAATATACAGACTTTTTTCAGTACAAGCAAAACTTGCCAGAAATTGTTTTGCGTATATACCAGTAAGTGAAAATCGACAATCAGTATACAATCTAAAATCTCTCGAGGTAGAGGCTCTGATGCGGTCAGTTCCCCAACGTGTGTCTCGCTCTACTTGCTGACAGCTGCTGCGAATATCTGGTTGCTCTTCCAATATTTGATTTTTTGGGTGGCATTTCAAATAATTGCCAGTACTTAATGTTTGGTGACAGATGAGGCATCCAACGATAATTTAGTTGTGTGTGATCAAAATAAACTGCATATAAACCAAAGGAGAATGGAATATCATTCACCTACTAACAAAAGAATAGAAAACTATTTTCCTTTCTCAAATACCTATGTAATAAAATAATAAAAATAATAATAATAATTTAACATACAACTTTAGTTTTTATCATGTGCATCCATTTTTTCGCACTTCTAAACTGAACATGTCATAACATTGCTTCTTTGAAAAGCAATGTATGTGATTTATATAAGAAGAAAGAGTAAATTGCCAGGACCATCTACAAAGTTGGAAACTCTTTGGTGTTAGTTAAATGTGAATTGCTAATGACAGTTCTCAAATATTATTTCACTCAATAAAAGTACGTAAATGAAGTTTTAACATAATAAAAAGGTCAAACTTGACAATTTCTGAAGATAAAAATATTTGATTCTGTGGGGAATACAACTCGGGTCACACTATTATGAAGTTAACACGCTACCGCATAGCCCACGCTGCCATTTGATAAAATGGGGCAATAATTTACGACATACCCGACATTTAGATTTTTTTTTTTTTTTTTTTTTTTTTGCATGTGAATATCTTAAAAACTAGGGCGTATTTTGAGAAACAACTATACCACAGACATATTTGCTGTGTACCCTTCAACATCGAAATCCATTCTTAAAATGTCTGATGGTTCCCAAGTCAGATATACCAACAGCCATTTTTATAAATATAGATAACAAAGATTTAGCTTGTAAAGCTATTTATATGTATAGCACACATCAAACCAATGGGATTAATTAAAAACAATTGTACTCTCATCTGAGATGTAGATATACATTAAATATTTTATTTTTGCTTTACATATAGTTTCTACTATCAAGCCAACCACATACCAAGCATTAAACAGTTGGCTGAAGTAAAATATAACAAAGTTGCCAGAAAACATATAGGTACACACATTGAAGTCATAATTTTTCATTTAGTGCACTTGCTCACTACTTGGTCCAGCTGACTTTAGGGATATCAAAATGTTCTGTTAAGCTGTCCAGGTGACGGTTGAACTCTTCAACGCGTTGCTTGTGTGTCATCGAAGCTTTGTGCATTATTCTTTCCTTTTGCTACAAAAAAAAAAAAAAAAAAAAAAAAAAAAAAAAAAAAAAAAAAAAAAAATTGAAAATATCTGTCAAAAATTCACCCATTTAAAAATCTACATCTATATTGGATTATTCTAAAATTACAAGTAGTCTAACTTCCTAAAGTTTGCACCTTGGGATACGCATTGATAAAATTTGTTAAGCAACACTTTCATACATCTATTGTACAGAGGACACAGGCATGAACATAGCCTTCTATATATAGGTTCCATGGAGCAATTAATATCACAATCCCTATCCACCACACCACTACCTAAGTTTGTGAAATGGTACATGGCAGTGCGCACACCTTTTCCTTGAAGCGATTGAAGCCATTTTGTATCTTAATACCTTCAGACTGGAAGAAACTACGTGTCTGTTATGTTATTCATGGATTTCAGCAATTTTAAGATATCCAAAAATATTATTTCTTTCCAGCAAATTTTAACGATTTTGTTGCTCACTCACTGTTTATCATCAAAATTCTACAGTACCACCCAAATACCAGAAAGATGACATTTCGCCGAAGTGGAGCTCTTAATCTTTAAAATGAGACTTAATTTATCAATTTCAGTTAGGAATGCAGGGAGATAAATAATTCATGGTACAAAAAACCGCATTTTAGAAATATTGACATTTTTTCCCTCTAAGGGTTGGATTCTGAAAAATAAAAATCCTTTCTTAAAATATGATGTGATCAAAGTTAGGACCTTAATCTTTAAAATGATACATCAAGGGAGATAATGCCTTGTGACAAAAACCTTACAGAAATAATATATATGAAAATTGAATAGATACAACATCATCATACCCTTATCTACCCATACGTGAACTCACTTTCTACACTCATATCTTTACACATCAGAAATTTTCACAGTACATGGAGTTTACTATGTTTAACTAATGAGTTAAATTTTACTTCATGCTTCTCCTTACTTTAGAAGTTAGTGAAATACAATATTTTTTAACCAACTGCAACACTCGTGTTATCATAATTTTACTGTACTTCCTGTGGTTCTAGAAAAAGGTAGTCTGGTTGACATATATCGTTTCACCTCCAAATTATTAGGAATGTCCAACATTTGTAATTTGCCCTGTATTTATCCAATGACAATTTAGAACGCATAATTAATTATTGTGTTTTGGATAAGAACATATGCCTTTATTTTTTTATGCTTGGAGCAAGCCTAACTAACTCGTTAAATTTTATTTTGTTGCTACCCTTATTTTAGAACGTCGAATTTATTTATGGAGGCAGTTAAATATTGGGAAGGTTACTGGGTGAACTGCAGAGATAGAGGAGGGGTATTCATATTGGTTAGCAAAGGTTGCTATTTTTTCTGGTGATCATAGAATTAGGTTTCTGTGGTGATATAAAAAATCAGGGTTTTGGTACTCATCATAGTGGAAGGAAGAATTATAAAGATGTGGCTTTTGCAGAGAAACTAATTTGATATTAACAGTTCAAGGGTGATTGTAGAATGGTTGGTATTTGTGAGGATTTAAATTTACCAAGTGTCAATGGTGGGCAACAAATAATATTTATAACATAAGGGAACAGAGATTTAAGTGGTAGAGCAGAACACAAGTGGCCCAAATACGTTGGATACCTTCCTAATAAAACAAGATAAAAATCTTGTTGGGTGCTATATAACAGAATTAATAAGTGATCAGAATGCAGTGGCTACAATTGAAAGAAATAGGTACCGTTATAAAAAAAGCACAAATTTAAGAATTTAAGTGATATTTCAGTGAAAGGTTCAGCACATGGAAGCATGGCACAAGTACAGTGGGAAGATTGCAAGGAGACCAAACAAATCCCCATAATATTCTCCAATAGCGAAGCGAATTTAGCTCGCTTGTAGGTGACCGCAGCCGGTGAGGTAACACGACCCAGTATGTGCTAATATCAAAAGGCACGCCCGCTGCAGCGAGTCACTACGCAGTCCAAACCGGGAGTCTGTGTCGTAACGTTCAATGTAGGCAGTGCACTACCAACAATTCTCTTTCGCTATCCCGTTTAGGCCGAAATACTTTCAAATTTGACAATGCATTGACAGCAGCTAACATATTGCATGTAACAGCAGTTGCGTTCAGTTTTTGTATAATTGTCTGTGCTTACAGAATGACAATAAACCTTAACTTTTACTGTAACCTCTGTTTCATTGCAAGTAACCTTCATAATCCGTATCAGGCTACAACCACTCAAGCCATTAGAACTTCACGCAGCCATTTATCATAATCTATAACCTCTATAACTAATAGACTTTAAAGTCTATGCAGTCTGGTAACACTGCATCAACAACGGTTACCTGGTGTCAGAAAATGAAGCCATCACAAAAAGTGGTTGTCAGATCGTGGGATTTATTCAATACGGAAGGTGTTAGAAAGTGTATGTTGATAGTCGCGAAGACAAAAAAATTGTGCAACAATGCTCGGAACAAGGGGATCGTCGGTTCGAGCCCAGGAACCAGTGAAGCCAACAAGTAGCCTGTGCAGCCAACAGTGGTGAGGAACAACGAGGTAGCAGTCGATGAATTCCAGTGTTGGAGCTTGACAGTAGGGGAACAGGGATTCGAGCAAACCGATCAGTAACTTCGAAATTTGGCTAATAGGTGAGTGAAAATCACCATGTCTGTCAATCTAGATAATAGAGAAGTCCCTTTGCAAGACACAATTAACATTTTGCGTCAGAAACTGGTGGGATTAAAACCGTGTAGAACTGTTGATCCTAAATTGAAGTCTAAAGTTAATAATGCAGTTCAAGTAATATAACATTTTGTGGAACAGCTAATGAGTCAAGAATATTTTATGAAATCTGAAGATTTTTGTCATTCAGTGAGAAAATGAGGATTCTGAGGACTAAATTGGTCAGTGAGGAATTTACATTTGTTGTTTATGATAATGGCTGCAAACAAACTGAGATGTATGAAGGGTTGAAAGAGGAGCTTTTAAAGCGTTTTTCAAAGAAGAAAACATTGAGATTTTATATGGAACGGTTATGTAAATTAAGAAGACAGCATGGGGAAGACATTCAACATTTTTCTAATAGAATTATAGTAAATGATAACACATTCACACTGAAGAGAGAGACAGACCATAAGGAGTATTATCTTGTTGTAAGGAACAAGGCAGATCAAAGGACACTTGATGTATTCTTAGGTGGTTTAGGAGGTGAAATTGGATAATATGTGGCCTACAGAAACCCAAGACATTTAATGAGGCAATTGGGCATGCTGTGACGTACGAGCAAGTGAAGAATAGGCCAACAGGTGATTATAGAGAGAAGCCACCCGGGCGAGTATTTAATGCTAACGAGGGCTGAAATCTTTTGCATGTGGGAGATTTGAGCACAAAGCTTTGAACTGTTCAAGAGAGTCGAGGTTTAAGGGCAATAGGCTATTTGACAGTATTAAAAAAAATATTATAAATTGAACTCATTCTCGTAGATTAATGCTACAGGAAGCTAATTTTTTCAATTTTGAATAGAAAAGTGGATTATTTTTAATAAAAAAAGCGAAATAAAAATTATACCTTTCTTCCCTCTGGTCACATGACAGAAAATGATCTAGGATAGGTGGTCGCTTGAGTGACGTCACACGTCTCTAAACGCTGTGGCTGGGAAGGAGCGTTTCCTATTATCCAAGTTTTCAACTATTTTTGTTGTTTGTTGCTGGTCATTTCTTGTTATTAATGAAATTTCTTTCTGAATACAAAATCAAGAACAATTCATAAAAGCATAAAGCGGAAAAATATCGAAAATAGAAGCCTTATTTGTGGGTCTGGTTATAGAAAAAAAACTGACTTTTATCCTGCTGAGCTTAAAACTGTAACAGCTTCAATTTTAGACTCATTTATATTTAAATTGAAAGTTAGAAATTGATTGTTTTGCGTTAGCAAACCATAAATCGAAAAATTCTGTATGCGAAATTTGTGCAGTCATGCTGAAAATAAAGTTGTATGGGTGTCGCAAATATGTGCAAACAAATGAAGGTATTTCTTGTAGCTAATAAGCAGCTCTTTTGAATAAATATAGTAAGAGATCGGTATAATGAACTAAAACTCAACATGAAATTGGCTTAGTAGTTTTTTTTAAACTAAAAATAATCTCGCTGTTTTAATGATGCTAATGTATCACGCAAAAATCATGCGTAAATTTACCTTCAGGCTCGCCCAAAACAATAGCAACACACAAATCACTACTAACATGCAGAAACACAGCGTAATCATCAACCAAGCTCAGTGGAACAGTGCGGCTGACTGGAGCGCTTGATCGGGGGATTACAGGAAGCCCATTGTTCAAACTATTTTTCCTATTGTTAGGCGTGAATTCGTGGAAAATAAACCTTTGTTCCAAGTAATATAGTTTATCTACTTTGAATATAAATAACTACCTGTATTTTGTCTTTAACTCTATGAAATTGTGGTGTAAATCAGCCTAACAGAAAATCGTAAGTGACATTGTCGCAATATCAAATTGAAGTTGTTACATTTATAAGCTCCACAATATAAAATTCAATGGCTATAGCTAGCCACACAAATAAGGTGTCTACTTTCAATATTTTTCCGCTGTAGGCTTTTATAAATTGTTTTAGAGTTTATATTCAAAACATCTTTAATTAATAACAAGAAATTACCAACAATAAAAAATAATTGTTTAAAAAAACATAAAAACCGCCATCAAAAAAGAAAGAACTAAAAATTTTAAAATAAATTTATACATTGCTTAGGAGAAAGTAAATCTAAATGGACAATATTTTACATTACTGTCATTGAAATTTTTACATTAATTAGTTATTTTTGGAGTCAGTGCCAGCTGTCACGTCGCGAAGATCGAATTACTGAACTAATTTTGGTGTTAGAAACGGGGAGTACGAACAAAACTTCCCAATATTTTACAGCATGTCGTGAGGCAGATAGTGTTATTGCGGAAGACAGCTTAGGGAAACAAATTAAAAGTATTTTAATCTGTGGCTCGGCCTTATTGCTCATCCAGAAATATCTTTGGCACTACAGTGCATCATGCAGTAAACAAATTACAGTTATTATAATATCAGCGTATCATCTGTATGTTTCAGTTTTGTTGAAACATGTTTCTGGCATTAATTGTAGGTAAACAGTAACATGATTTTTTATGTATTATTGTTATGCATTATTATTTTTATCTTTTTGTTTTTCTTGCTTTCGCTGGCACAGACTCCAAAAATAACTAATTAATGTAAAAATTTCAATGACAGTAATGTAAAATATTGTCCATTTAGATTTACTTTCTCCTAAGCAATGTATAAAGTTATTTTAAAATTTTTAGTGCTTTCTTTTTGAAGGCGGTTTTTATGTTTTTTTAAACAATTATTTTATTTTTAAATTTTTAGTGGTATTATAGATGGTTTTATATTTTTTTTGTGTTAAGGAATGTATGTTTAGATTTTGGTCCAGGCTATGTTTCGTACTTATCATAACATCTGTTAAAGCTGCTGGTCGATAACCAAAACAAGTAACATATGGGCATTAATACATACCACATACAGAAATCTGTCTCTGGAATATATCCGTTTGCTCCGGCGTCACACAGAAAATATAGATTTTTAATTGGTTTTCACAACGTGAAAGCTTGTATCCAAGTTGAAATCTGAAGTACATGTTGAGACATTATGACACATTTATTTTATAAATATTATGCAATGACTTAAAAATATCTTAATTGATTTTAACGGGATTTAAAACTGTAGATTTTTGTAAAGAACATTGGAAATTAAAAGGGGTAAGGGTAAAGGGGAAGAGGGATTGGGCTTTTGTATACCAAATCTAGACTGCCTTTTCTGATTGATTTAAAGTATACGTGTGTAAATTTCCATTGATATCAGCTAAAACTGTAGGTATGTATAAAAAACAATTAAGGGGTGTGGAGACGAAGAGTAGTTTGGTTTTTGTAAAGCTAGCGTGGGCAGTATTTTTCTCTTTAAGTATACATGTGCAGTGTTCCATGGAAATATGATAAAACTGTGGGTATCTATAAAGAACATTGGAAATTAGGAGGGGTGGGGGTAGAAGGGAAGAGGGGTTGTGTAAGGAACAGGGCCGATACCGGGGTTGTAGTATAGCCTTAGTGCCTCAACTAACAGTTTATGTTGACTCAAAGTTCTGCAGAAAATTTGTAAAACAATTTAGATTTGACCATGTAGCCGGATAAACTCAACGTAAATGCTTGAGGTTGCCACAATATTTGTTAAACCACAAATAGAGAAAAGGTTGCTAGATAACTACGAAATGACAAAAGTTCACTTTCCGGAAAATCCAAAGTTTTATTTTTCAAAGTCACAATTTCAAATATGCATTTTACAGTTGAATAGGCAAATCAAACACACTTTTCCCAAGGTTGAAGGTTGTGGAGAGAAATTTAACCAACTGACCCCTTTTGTAAATTTAAAAGTTCATATTAAAAGTCAAAGTGGTTATATAACACGACACCCCACATGGTCGAAAACAGTTCACTGACCAGCATAGCAAGTTACGACCCGCGACAAAACCGACGTAATGTTACTTCACATACTTTTCCCAAAGTACAGACCAGACGAAACCGAAGGCAAGAAAGACAGACTACATTTGGCTAAGTTCCCATTTTATACATCACTGATAAAGTCATGCGTGGAGTTGCTCGATCACTTCCCGGCATAAGAATGAGACAACATGTGCTTACCGCAACGAACTATTATAGCCCTGCGCGCGCCTATGACCTTGGCAAATCTTTCTTTAATTAATATCTTCAAAAGTAGTTATGGTTTAACTTGGGATTTTTACAGGAACTTTCTATCATCCTATTCCATCTATTTTAATTTAATTTACCATTCCAAAAGGTTTCTATCGTCTTAAAACTGAATTCATCACGTGACCAATCTTGGCAGAATTTTTTCGAGCTTCACCAACAATCGGCGACAATCTATTTTTCAAAAACTTAATTACCGGACAAATGCTTAAACTTTTCACCAAAACCATTATATGTCCATAATCGTCTTAATTAGGGCTATCTACTGATGTAATTTTTAAATTAATATCCCTTTTAATTAAAAAGCTTATTTTTTCTCTTCATTAAAACTACTAATTAAACTTTACCAAATTATTTAACTTTACTGCCAAAATATCGGGGATAGTGCTGACTACAGCTGGTGATAAAAGATCAGTTGTCGCTTTCCTCGATTTAAAGATATTGCAAATCTTAGAATTTCTACTTTTCCGATCGCGTGTTTCAAAACATGAACAAAGCGGAATATATCTTAAACTAAAAGTTTCCCGATATGATAAATACACTTTAAAATGATTTTTATAGCAAATTGTTACTGTGAGCAAGATTACAGGGAAATTCCTGAAAGTTGAAAACTGCACTTCTCAAAATTTCTAAGTCCCGCCTAAGCAAAACTAGAATTTGCCAAAATTCTAAGGTGCTTACATGCCCCCTGAAGATTGAAGTTATTTTCTAAAGAAAACTAACTGAACATCTTGAAAATAGGAAAGAAAAATTTAAAATCCCCAAAAGAAATGAACTATTCCCACAAAAATGAACTATTGCCTCGGTTCGGTTCTTTCTCTCCACCATTCATACTCAAAATCAAAAAATGTTTTAACAATATCAAAACTTTCACTTGCAATTATTACATTTTCCTAAAACTCATTCACTCTGAGAATCAATATTAATGAAAAATTATTAAAGTCATACAAATTATGACCAAAAAGCAAAATATGAAAATATGAAATATCAAATGATCAAACAAGTGTGGTATAAAGAATCACAAAATACCAAAAACATATGACAAATGATCAAAATAAGAAACATAAATGGTTATAAACACAAATTATAAAAAATTGAAAAATATTAACATCAGGAAATATCAAATTTGTTTTCAGAGAACTAACAGTAATATGTATGATTTTACAGACATAGAAATAGAAAATTATTGTGTTTTATAAACAATTGTATAATGCAATTCCATGAAAGGAAAGTCTTTCGTTTCATAAACGTCTTTGTTTAAATATTATTTTAGTTTTGTTATGGCCTTAAACTGCCACTTTCCCTTTATTAACACTGATCACACAACTCCCTAATAATGGGTGAAAACCCAAGTCCTGTAACGGCAGCAGACTGTAAGGCTCGCAAATTATATAAAGCAATAGCCGAGAAATGTCCATCATCCCCGGTTCCTGACGCAGCAGGAGTGGCCTGGGGATCTCGGTCAGCTAGCGTGTCTGTGAATCATACAAAACAGAAAAAAACAGTGGGAATTAGTGGTGGCCAAACTGTTCTTAAACACTAACATATACATACAAGAAAAACTAAATGAAAATACAAAAGTAAATGTACAAGTAGGATAGTAAATACAATAAAGTTCCCACAAGTTGTTTGGAAATGAAATAGTAAATAATGATCTTCCTTTGCAAAAGAAGGTTGTTACAAATAGTAAGGAAAATCAAATGAAAATATTATTCATATAATGCATTAAGAATCAAGTTATAAAAGTGAAAAAATATTCTTATATACGTAAAAAAAAAAAAAAATAATAAAGTCTAGAAACACAAAAATGCACTTGGTTCTTGCCAAGTTGATGGATTACTTAAATCTAACAGAGTTATTACAATAATAATAATAATTATTATAAAGTATTGTGGTTATTTACAAAATATTTTCCCAAAATAACCAAACATCCTAAAATGTGTAGGGAAAAATTATAAGGAAACGTAGTTTCCAATCAACAGTATACTGCTGTGTGAAGTGAGAGTACAAAAGTAGTGTATGTGTGAAACGTAGTTTCACTTCATCAGTACACTGATGACAAAGTTTTACAAAATATCTCTCGTTAAGTATCACAACGCTAGTTGTGTTCACCAGTACACTGGTGGAAAAAATGTTATATAGCATTTACAATTGGTACAATTGTTGTCATGTGTACTTATAATGGGATCTCTGTCCCCTGGACCAAATATCTCATAATAATGTTACAAGAGAAAAAGTTATAGATTCATATCAGTTATATTTTATCAAAGTCAATGCAAGTGGTATAGTCTATGACGTATACAAAAACATTACTCTCATAATATGCAAATGGAGACTTTCCCAGCGTATTGATTCAATGAAGGTTTCACGGGTGTCCAGCCGGATGGTGTCATAAAACGACGACGTTTCGACAACCTGCTCGGTTGTCTTCATCAGGTCTATTTAGCTGTTTCTTCTCGAAATCACAAACAGACTGGCTTCGCTGCCGCCGAAATTCGAATGTCGTGTATAGAGGGTTGCAAGGACGCCCAATCAGCATGCTGGAACTGAGGGTATCAGTGTTGCGCTGGAGTTGAAACATCTAAGGACTGTCTTTGATCAGAACGGGTACTCTCGGCGACAGAGCGTGCTTTTATCCAGAAGCCACCAAGACCACCGAATGAACAGATTGAACCACCAAAATCTCTTGCCTTTCTGCCATATGCCGGCAACACGTCCGGAAAGATTGGAAGGCTCTTGGCGCGTTCTGGTATAAAGAGCATTTTTCGGCCACCCGCCAAGATACATGATGTGCTTCGCTCGGTTAAGGATGATTTAGGCCTAAGAATTCCTGGAATTTATTCAATACCTTGCGAATGCGGCAAATTTTGTATTGGACAGACGATCAGAACCATCGCTGAGCGTATCACCGAGCACAAATGACACTTGAGACTGGTGCAAGTGGAAAAGTACGCAATAGCTGAACATGCGTTCGATGAAGAACATAAGATAGTGTTTGATGAAACGGTGGTGCTGGCCAGAGTCTCTTCGTTCTGGGACTCAGTAATTCGGGAAGCATTGGAAATTCAACTTAACGATAATAACATCAATAGGGACAGTGGACTGTATTTAAGTGAAGCCTGGAGACCAATTATTAAGGATCTATGTCTTAAAAAACAAAAATCTTCTCAACAAGGCCAAATAGAAGCAAACTGACGCCATGGACATAGTTTGCCAGCACTTACGTCTACAGGTTAAGCAACGTTGAACGTGGCGAGTGCTTGGATGGGTGATTGTGTATGGCTCAATACGCAGTCCGCAACACTGATACCCTCGGCTTGCGGTAGACCGGTTAAGCAACGGTGAGCGTGGTCAACGCTTGGATGGGTGACCGTTTTGGCTCCATACCCAGTCCGCAACACTGATACCCTCAGTTCCAGTGCGCTGATTGGGCATCCTTGCAACCCTCTATACACGACATTCGAATTTCGGTGGCAGCGAAGCCAGTCTGCTTGTGATTTCGAGAAGAAACATCTAAATAGACCTGATGAAGACAACCAAGCAGGTTGTCGAAACGTCGTCGTTTTATGACACCATCCGGCTGGACACCCGTGAAACCTTCATTGAATTACTCTCATAAATCTGGTATAATCATAGTAAGTATAAGGTGTATCAAGGCATAAAGAAATCATCCACCGTGGTTGGAAAAATAAGACAAAGCAACATTTAAGTATTACATAAAGTATTGAAATGTTACTTGAATATTATAGTAAGGAAATGTTTTAGAAAAATGTGTATGTCCTCCTCACATTACTTAACATCCTGCGACTTGCAAAGTGTATGAAACAATACGGGATTGCCTTCCCAAAACTTTCTCTACAGTACATAAAATAACTCGTAAGGTAATACAATACATTCAATGTAGCTATCAATTTATTCTTCAACTACAAAGATGTTACATCACATCAGTTTCAATTTCATATCTAAGAGAATTTATCACCCGAAACAAAGTCAATAGTTTCCGCTTGTATCGCCATAGTTTATGCTGAATAACAGTGTTTCCTATATATACTAACTTATGTGTAGTGTTACGCATGCAGTCATTGTCAACGCTTTATTCATACATTTATAATATGTGTGGTCATCCCAATCTGTTGGTGATGCCAAACTTATTTATATAATGTGTGTCATTCCGCTCGTTTGGCTGGATATGCACTAAGTATAGTTACATGCTGCTGGAACACTTATGTATTTTTAGTAAAATATTAATATTTTTTTATTATTATTATTGCAGCTATATCGATCCTTTTTTCAGGATGTAGCCTCTTTAAGCCTAATGAGCTATATATTAGAATTTAATTCTACATAGTGTTGCTGTAGTTCTTTCCAGGCCGATCGATCCTGAGGCGCCCTCTTCCAGTTCACGCCTGTAACTCGACGTATATCCTTATCCCAGCGATCCGGGGGTCTTCCTCTTGCTCTTTTCAGGTTTCTCGGTATCCAGTCCAGCACTACCGTAGTCCATCTTTCATCTCTTTTGCGAGCAACATGACCGGCCCATTGCCATTTTTGGGTCATGACTCTTTTTAAGATGTCTGTTACTTTAGTTATTGAACGGATGTGCACGGCCCTTTTCCTGTCTCTTCTTGTAAACCCTAGCATTGCTCTTTCCATACTTCGCTGGGCAGTCTCAGTTCTTGCTTCGTGTGACTATTTAGGGTCCAAGTCTGGCAGGCATATGTGAGGACCGGTAATACACATTGTTCAAATACCTGTTTTTTAAGATGTATTGGCATTTAAAAACTATGGAATTTCTTCCATATGCTCTCCAGCCCAGCTTTATCCGTCTGTAGATCTCAGGCTTTGAGTCACCATTCATATTGATCAGTTGGCCAAGATAGATGTACTGATCTACGGACTCAATACCAGAATCCTTCATGTCCGCCTTGTCTTTATCTTTTTCTGCCCATTTGTTTTGTATGATTTTGCTTTTTGATATATTAATTTTAAGGCCCACTTCACTGCATGCTGCCTCTAGTTCATTTATCAGTTCTTTGAGCTCTTCCAGATTGTTTGAGAGTAAAACTATATCATCAGCGAATCTTAAGTTGTTGAGATTTCTTCCATTTATTCTCAAACCTCGGTTTTGCCATTGGATTTTTGACATTGCCAACTCTAGGACTGATGTGAATAGCTTGGGGGATATAGAGTCTCCTTGTTTTACCCCTCTTTCAACTGGGAACTCTTTGGTGACTTCAGCGATGTTGACAAAGGCAGTGGAAGTGGTGTAGATGTTGTACAGTAAGTCGATATAGCCGGGATTCACTCCTTGTTCTAAAAGGGCTTGCATGATTGCTGAGTGATGGACTGAATCAAAAGCTTTTTCAAAATCGATAAAGGCCAAACAGAGGGGCGTCTGGTATTCATTTGCTCGACTTATTACTTCGTGGATGACTTGGATGTGATCTACTGAGCTGAATCCTGACCTAAAACCAGCCTGTTCAATTGGTTGCGCTGTGTCCAAGGTGGAACTGATGCGGTTATTGATGACCTTTGGAAACACTTTGTATATGACAGGAAGGAGGTTGATGGGGCGGCAGTTTTTAATACTGTAACGACTGCCCTTTTTGTGTAGCAACACAATCATTGCTTTGTTCCAGCTGGATGGGATATTTCTCTCTTCGAGGCATTGTGAAAACACCTTAGCTAGGTGTCTGTAAGTTTCTTCTCCAGTCAATTGGAGTACGTCAATAGACAGGCCGTCATAACCACTAGCTGATCCTTTTTTCATTTCGTTCACTGCCCTTCTAACTTCATATGGGAGGACTTCAGGAATTGGTGAGTCTGGGCTTGATGTCAATAAAGGATTTTCATCTTGCTTGCTGTATAAGGACTGATAGAAGTTCCTGATATGAACCAATACTGCCGTTTTGTCTGTAATACGCTCATTATCATCATCTAAAGCTATTATTTGTTTCTTTCCTATCATTAATCTTTGTTTTGCTTTCTTATAGCCTTTCTTGTTCTCTATAACTGATCTGACCAGGTTTTCGTTATATTTCTTGATGTCAGCTGTTATTTCTTTTCTAATGGTCTTGCACAGTTCAGCATATTCAATTAGGTTCTTTTCAGGTTTTACTTTCATATTCTTCCGTTTATTCAGGAGAGTTTTTGTATCATTGCTAATTTTACTTAATTTGGTGGTATTAATATAATAATAATTAAATGGGAGGTAATATAAAAAAATTAGCAACCAAGAATTGAAAAAATGTTGATATGTCTTCACTTGGAAGATTCTGAAACAAAATGAAATTCAGAAAATATGTAGAAATATTAAAGTGTTCCCAATTAGGACTAGTATTTAGTGGCAAATCAGTATAGGTGTTTTCAGGAAACATTTTCTGAAATAATTGATGTTTCAGCTTATCCACAAATGTAGGCTTGTATCGACTTGCAAGCTGTTTGGGTTTGGAAGCATTAGGTTCATATGAGCAAACAGCCTGTGGTATGTGAACAGCTGATTGTACTACATTAGCACTCTGATCTTCAACTTTAACAGTAGTAAAGTCAATTAAATCCTCCCTGTCAGATAAAGTTACTGGTAAATCTTCATTATCACTAAAACTATCATTAATAAACTGTGAAGGGTTAGGGCCTGAATTGTCAGTAATTTCAGTTTCAGGCAAACATCTATCCAATATCAAGGTTAGTTGCAATATTATGATTTACAATAGGTGAGTCAATGACCTGTGAGGGATCAGCTGAGGGCTGTACATAAATTTCAGATTTGGAAAAATCAGTTGTTTCTACTGAAACAGGATTTAATTGTTCACTAGTTATTAATGGATCAGCTGTTAAATTATTCCTAGATTCTGTCACCTCTGTAGGTGCAGAAAAGGTTTCAGAGTTTCCAAAATTATTCACAAGTGGAACAGGTGTAGGATCAGGTATATCACTACAGGCTGATGCAGGCAAAGGCTCTGCTTCATTGTCAACTAGGGTATCAGTAATAGTGAGTAGTAGTGAGGGCAAGGCATGTGCAGTTACTTGAACAGCTGATGGCTGAGGAGGGGTGCAATCTACCCCTAGATCAGCTGAGGTTGTTACAGAATGTTCTAAACCAGTGGAGATTTTTTCAATCTTAGAGTCCCGTTCATCCAATCTAGGTAATATCTCCTCCTGAAAAGTATTTACTTTATGAGAATGCATTTGCATTTTAAAATCTAAAAGCTGTGTTTCTGCCACCTGAGCATGTTGGTTGTAGGTGTTTAACATTTCTTTGCGGTGTGTTTGGAACTGAGCAAGTAATTCTTGCTTATTGTTTTCACATTTCTTATCTGATTGTACCAATCTATCTGCTAGATGTGAGATCTTGTCCCCTAGTTGCTGATTAATACGTTTTTCTAGAGAAACTGTTTGGGCTGTAAAAGTTTCTGTCAAATCCTGTTTCAAAGCTGAATAAGAATTTGAGACAGTAGTTGTCAACTCTGACTATATCTTTGTAAATTTATTGTGTAAAGTATCAAACTTAGTATTGAATTCTTGTTTAAAATCTTGCTTTTGTTGGTCAAATTTATTATTAAATTCTTGTTTAAAATCTTGTTTTTGTTGGTCAAACTTATTATTAAATTCTTGTTTTTGTTCATGAAAGAGTGCAACCACCCACTGAAATTTTGGTGGTACATTTATTATCTGTGTGGTAATGTCTAAATTACCCATATTGGGTTCAAGCATTGGTTGGTTGGTTTCACTAGGAGGCAATGTTGTAACATATGAATCCATATTAATGAAATAATGGAAAAACAATTTGAAATAGGTGGGATAAGTACCAAAAACTAGTCTCCACACCGCTACAGCAAACAGCTGTTTTCAAATCCTATCGCCGTTTAACAAGGAAAAAATAGTAATCCCCATTCCAAAATACACAAAAATAAATCTTAACTTTAACCCGAAACACACACAGTAATCAATAAAAAAATATATGTTCATTCCGGAAAGACATTGGTCGCTGAAAATATAAAACAATGCAAAGATGAGTATAGGATCAGAAAGCCAATACTTGTAAAATTTCGTCAAAGACTGTTGGCGATATACTGTGAATAGACTCTTTGCACAGAATTTAAACAGGATGAAAAATGTGGCGCATCTACAATAAAGAAACACTTTGCGCGCAAAATAAACAGTAGTATCAAAATGAAAGGTAATGTTCTTGTATCGAGTGCACGAACAAATTTAATGCAAATTGTTGTAATAGTCTGACACAATAAGTAAGCAATATTTGCAACGAAAATTACACCATTGTATGAAATGCTTCTGCATATATGGAGGCAGTATTAGTAAAAAAAAAAAAAACACATGAAGGTCTCGAAGAAAAGATGCTGAAAAAAGTTTTTACTTAACTTTGTTGAAAGCTGCATGTTGAGTGGCAGCATGTTGATCTTTCGTTGTGGGCTGAGCCGCGGGAACAGCTATTAGTCGGCGAAGCCATAGGTTTGGGGTAGGCATCCCGCCACATCTCTCGTCGAACAGCTGATGAGGTCGGAGTCGCCTGGTGTCGTGATGTGGAGGCGTGATGTACCCGTGAAGACGCTCATCTGGTATCGGGTGCTGCATCTAGCCTCAGTGAGCGGGTGTTGTGGTAGTCGTCGAAGTTATGATGGCAGGTGAAATGGTGTCGGTTGGTCGAAGTCTTCACACGTAACATGTAGGTCGGCAAATACTATCCACCGTTTGAAATAAATCAAACGCGAGCCTTACAAGTCCCATGTAAGGAACCAGGGCCGATACCGGGGTTGTAGTATAGCCTTAGTGCCTCAACTAACAGTTTATGTTGACTCAAAGTTCTGCAGAAAATTTATAAAACAATTTAGATTTGCCCATGTAGCCGGATAAACTCAACGTAAATGCTTGAGGTCGCCACAATATTTGTTAAACCACAAATAGAGAAAAGGTTGCTAGATAACTACGAAATGACAAAAGTTCACTTTCCAGAAAATCCAAAGTTTTATTTTTCAAAGTCACAATTTCAAATATGCATTTTACAGTTGAGTAGGCAAATCAAACACACTTTTCCCAAGGTTGAAGGTTGTGGAGAGAAATTTAACCAACTGACCCCTTTTGTAAATTTAAAAGTTCATATTAAAAGTCAAAGTGGTTATATAACACGACACCCCACATGGTCGAAAACAGTTCACTGACCAGCATAGCAAGTTATGACCCGCGACAAAACCGACGTAATGTTACTTCACATACTTTTCCCGAAGTACAGACCAGACGAAACTGAAGGCAAGAAAAGACAGACTACATTTGGCTAAGTTCCCATTTTATACATCACTGATAAAGTCATGCGTGGAGTTGCTCGATCACTTCCCGGCGTAAAGCTGCCCATACACGTACCGGCAAGCCTGTCAGTCAAGACTGACAGGCTTGCCGGTGACCGGCAGCCTGTTGGACTGACTACCCCATACACGTTCAGTTCAATTCAAATCAAAGCGCTTCAAAACACATTGATTTCTTCGTGCGTTAAAAGTTTTTAGTAGTTTAGTGTAGTTAGATTTGCAAGTTTTTTTGTGTAGTTGTTTATTTTCTGAAGATTATTTATAGTTCAAAATGTCTAGTGATGACAATGATTACGCCGTTTTAGGTTTATTACTAGCATTAGTTCCTACCAAAAAACGGCGAAAAAAACGTGAGTGTTGGTCGAAAAGCTGGTTGATGAATAGGGACATGTATTCTCACGTAAATTTATTAAAGGCGACTCCAAAAGACTGGCATAATTACTTAAGAATGGACGAAAATACATACCTAGTTCTTTTGTCATTGATGCTCCATTGATTGAGAGAAAAAACACTATGATGAGGAATGCCATATCTCCTCATGAATGTCTAACCGCTACACTAAGATTCTTAGCTACTGGGAGGAGTTTAGAGGACCTAAAGTATTCAACAGTCATATCACCACAAGCACTAGGAAAAATAATACCAGAAACCTGTGAGGCGATCTACCAAGTTCTCCAAAAGGATCACTTGAAGGTAAGAGAAATAATATATGAGCATATTAAAAAGAGAGAATTTTATTTTCTGTCTGCACACAAACACTACACATAGTTAATACAGTATAAAAAAAGGTTTATGTTGAGCGATTAAACAAATTTACCACATATTCTATAAGTCTACTTTTCTATGGACACTCTGTAAATTTAACACATAATTCAATGCTTATCAAACTTCCGAAATTAAATCACAATACTGTACTAAATGAAATTACAAAAAATTATATATTAAAAAAACATTGTGCGAAAGATTTAGGAAACATATGTATTGTTATAAAAATTATTGGCAATAACTTCTTGTAATAATTTAAGAAAAATCATTGTATTCTGAGACGAAAGTTACAAGAGCATTTGTATCAGTACGCTGGTCTTGTGATTGTGACACATTTAAGTCAACGTAAACCTGTGAGTTGGGTGGAGGGGTTACGTTTGGGTTGGATTGTGGTGATTGGTATGGGGTGGAATTTCCGTGCTGTGAACTAATGGATGTAGATGGGGAATAATTGTTTGGAGAAAAAATTACGCATCGGAGGAAAATGTCGTGGTGAAAAGGACTGGTATTGTTGGTATTCATATGGTCTTTGGTTAACAAACGCAAAATTACTGCCTAAATTACCACCCTCTGCTTCAAACAAAACATCATTTATAAACTTTTCCGCCCACCGGCGTTGATCGTTTGGCAATTCCCTCAATTTGAGTGCAATCGTTTTTCCAAAAGCATCAAAGCAATCATCTGGGTTTCTTGGTGTCTTAAAATGATTTTTAACGGTAGTTAAAACTTCATTTGTCAATGTAACATTATCTGTTGGTTTTGGTCTCGATGATGCTTTAGAGTGATTTACATTGCTATTAGATGATGCGGGTAAAGCAGTACTTTCGATGTTGTGCACTTCGATGTCTTCGCTAGGATCAATCCGCATACTGTCATCATGCACATCTACGCTCGGTGTGGGTGCCTCATCCTGAAAACAAATACGGGATGTAATTCCCTAATAAAATAATAATTACTCTAATAAAATACTCTAAATTTTAATTAAATTCTTAATAGAAGCCCATAATATTAATTTTACACTTTTTTCTTATTAAAAGTACTAATTTTAATAAGATTAAAACTTTTCTTCGTTTTCAGTTTCCAAGAACAGAGGAAGAATGGAAATCCATAGCAAAACAATTTGAGCAGCGTTGGAATTTCCCACACTGCCTCGGTGCAATCGATGGGAAACACATTACCATCACCCCTCCCCCAGACTGTGGTTCGGAGTTCTTCAACTACAAAGGACACCATAGCATGGTGTTGATGGCAATCGTTGATGGGAATTTTAGGTTCATCATGTGTGATTTTGGAACAAATGGTAGAGTGTCCGATGGTGGTGTTATTCAAAACACTTTATTTTTTGACAAACTGCAACACGGTACATTAAATATACCTCCTGAAGAAATCGTCAAAGACACATCTACAGCTTTACCTTACGTGTTTGTTGCGGATGACGCATTTCAGTTACGCGTCGATATGATTAAACCATTTAGAATGGAAAATTTGAGTGATGACAATAGAAAGGTGTACAACTATCGTGTTTCACGAGCAAGGCGCATAGTAGAAAATGCGTTTGGAATATTGAGTGCCAGGTTCAGAATATTTCATACTTTCATAAATATGAATCCTACAAAAATTGAATCTGTTGTAATGGCATGCTGTGTATTGCACAATTTTTTGGTCAACACTGTTCCAAAAACGTATGCCCCTACAGAATGCTTTGATATCGATGACAGGGAAGCTGGTATCACAAATGTAGGTTACAATTGTGAACATGAGAACATGTACGGTTTACAACAAAGAACACGTGGAAACACCATCACTGCCGCAAGAAGGGTTCGAGAAAAATTCATTGATTATTTTGTTAATGAAGGTAGTGTCCTGTGGCAGAGAAACTTTATTCATTGACATTGGAATGAATATTTTGCATTATTTTAGTAACTTTAAATAGAACTGTTGCTTTTCGAATGGTAATGATGTGGTATTGATTTTTAAAATAAATAAAATACATAAATTACATGTTGTTGTTACCTCATTGTTTCCAACTTGTTCCTCTTCGCTCAAGTTACTCCTTGACAGGCGGGGAGTTTCCTGGTCGTCCATGAAATGCAGGAGATGGTAGTACCACAGTTTTGGCAAATACACATCTTCGGCTGAAGCACCACACTTTGTTGCTTCCCTAACCTTTTTCAACTCTTTCCGGTAACTACTTCTGAAATTGTTTATTTTCTTCAACACAGTAGATTTATTACAATTTGGTTCTACCTGCTTCCACACTTCAACTAACCGTCCGTAAGCTGCTTCCTTCTTTATTCTATCATGATAATCTGGTGATTTAACTTTCCACAAGGATTTCTCACTTTGATACACACTAATAAATTCCTCTAAGCATTGGTTCTCTTTTTCACGTGACATTTTCACAATCACAAAACAACAACTCACTAATAATCACAGCAACAATTCACAACTACTAGCAACAACTCGAAAATACAAATGAAGTTCGGCCGGTGGCCTGACGCCGCTCCACATACACGTACAGTTTTGACTGAAACAGCTTCCGGCAAGCCGGTTGAACTGATGAGTTTCCATTCGATCACCGGCCGCCGGTACAGTCTTAACTGACAGTCCAGCCGGACCCCACACACGCTACGGCTGCCGGTCACAGGCGGACTGTACAGGCAAGACTGACAGGATTGCCGGTGCGTGTATGGGCACCTTCAGAATGAGACAACATGTGCTTACCACAACGAACTATTATAGCCCTGCGCGCGCCTATGACCTTGGCAAATCTTTATTTAATTAATATCTTCAAAAGTAGTAATGGTTTAACTTGGGATTTTTACAGGAACTTTCTATCATCCTATTCCATCTATTTTAATTTAATTTACCATTCCAAAAGGTTTCTATCATCTTAAAACTGAATTCATCACGTGACCAATCTTGGCAGAATTTTTTCGCGCTTCACCAACAATCGGCGACAATCTTTTTTTCAAAAACTTAATTACCGGACAAATGCTTAAACTTTTCACCAAAACCATTATATGTCCATAATCGTCTTAATTAGGGCTATCTACTGATGTAATTTTTAAATTAATATCCCTTTAATTAAAAAGCTTATTTTTTTCTCTTAATTAAAACTACTAATTAAACTTTACCAAATTATTTACCTTTACTGCCAAAATATCGGGGATAGTGCTGACTACAGCTGGTGATAAAAGATCAGTTGTCGCTTTCCTCGATATAAAGATATTGCAAATCTTAGAATTTCTACTTTTCCGATCGCGTGTTTCAAAACATGAACAAAGCGGAATATCTCTTAAACTAAACGTTTCCCGATATGATAAATACATTTTAAAATGATTTTTATAGCAAATTGTTACTGTGAGCAAGATTACAGGGAAATTCCTGAAAGTTGAAAACTGCACTTCTCGAAATTTCTAAGTCCCGCCTAAGTAAAACTAGAATTTGCCAAAATTCTAAGGTACTCACAGTTGGGCTTCTGCAACCTAATTTAAACACAATTGTTCCGTATGTTTTAAAGTATACGACTGCAAATTTCCTTCAGAATCGGATAGAAACTGTATATTAAAGGATGGGAAGGAAGGAGCAGAGTTTTGACTCTCTAAACCAAATGTAGACAGTATTTTTCTGTTTGTTTTGCAGTATACATGTGCATACTTCCTTCAAAATCAGAAAGAAACGGTAGCTTTGTATAAAGAACATTGACAGTAATTAAATGGGTAGAAAGGGGGATAGGGTTTGCGTTTTTGTGAAAGTTATGTGGACAGTATTTTTCTTTTTCTATTTGTTTTAAAGTATACGCATGTGAAGTTCCACCGAATTGGATTAAAATGTGGGTTTTGTACAAATATTAAGGGAAGGGGAGCTAGGGTAATTTTTTTTATTTATTTTTTGGTCAGAAATCTTATCCATAAAACATGACATATACAGGGTGTTACAAAAAGGTAAGGCCAAACTTTCAGGAAACATTCCTCACACACAAACAAAGAAAATATATTATGTGGACATGTGTCCGGAAACGCTTACTTTCCATGTTAGAGCTCATATTGTGGACGGCTGTGATACAATACGCCATTCTCCAGGGCTGCATCAGCGCATCAGGGATTCCATGCGACGGAGGGTGGATGCATGTATCCTCGCTAACGGAGGACATTTTGAACATTTCCTGTAACAAAGTGTTTGAAGTCACGCTGGTACGTTCTGTTGCTGTGTGTTTCCATTCCATGTTTAATGTGATTTGAAGAGAAGTAATAAAATGAGCTCTAACATGGAATGTAAGCGTTTCCGGACACATGTCCACATAACATATTTTCTTTGATTGTGTGTGAGGAATGTTTCCTGAAAGTTTGGCCGTACCTTTTTGTAACACCCTGTATATGTATAAATATAGGTCAAATGGTGTTGACTGTAGCTTTCTAAAAAGAAATTGACAAAAATCAAGGGGGGTGGAAACGGGGAGAGGGGTTCAGTTTTTGCAAACCAAGAGTTGGAATTATTTTTCTGTTTGTTTTATAGTAAAAATTTGTTAAGTTCTGTCTAAACCGGATAAAAACTGTAGTTGTGTATAAAAATTAAGCGGTTTAATGGGGAGAGGGGGTGGTTTTTAGATCTTTTGGTAACACACCTTCTTCGTTAAAAAATACATATAAGCACCAACTTTAATCGGTCAAACGAACACGACTGTAGCTTTTAATAAAGAACATTGACAAAAGTTAATGGGGTTGAGCTTTGGCAAACCAAATGTTGACAGCATTTTTCTCTTTGTTTTAAAGTATATATGGGCAAAGTTCAATAAAAATCAGGTAAGAAACGTAGATTTCTATAAAATTAAGGGGTGTGAAGGGAGACATGGGGTTGTTTATGTATTTATTTATTTAAATTTTTTTGGTCAGAAACCTTCTCCAAGAAAAATTACATGTATATGCCAACTTTAATGGAGACCAGTTAAATGATGTCGACTATAGCTTTGTATAAAGAACATTGGTAAAATTTTAGGGGGTGGATAGGGGGATAGGGCTTCATTTTTTCAAACCAAAAGGTGACAGTATTTTTATTTTTGACTATACATGTCCAAAGTTTCATCGAAATCGGATAAAAATGTGGGTTTGTATAAAAATTAAGGGGTGTAACGGGGAGAGGGGTGGTTTTTTATTTATTTATTTTTTGGTCAAATTCTTCATGAAAAATTACATGTATATGCCAACTTTGATGATAATTGGTCAAACGGTGTCAGGTGTATCTTTTTATGAAGAACATTGACAATAATTAAAGGGGCGGAAGGAGGGAGGGGGTTGAGCTTTGGCAGACCAAATGTTGTCTGGATTTTTCTCTTTGTTTTAAAGTATACATGGGCAGAGTTCAATAAAAATCAGGTAAGAAAAGTAGGTTTCTATAAAATTAAGGGGTGCAAAGGGGAAAGGGGTGGTTTTTTATTTATTTATTTAAATTTTTTTGGTCAGAAACCTTCTCCATGAAAAACTACATGTAATTGCAAACTTTAATGGAGATCAGTTAAATGGTGTCGACTGTAGCTTTGAATAAAGAAAATTGGCAAAAATTAAGGGGGTGGGTAGCGGGAGAGGGCTTCAGTTTTTTCAAACCAAAAGGTGACAGTATTTTATTTTGGCTATATATGTCCAAAGTTTCATTGAGATCGAATAAAATATGTGGATTTTTATAAAATTTAAGGGGTGGAAAGGGGTAGAAGGGGTGGTTTCTCAATGAAATTCATGTGGGACCACTTTGGAGGTATACACTATCCACTGAAAAAATTTCATTTAAATCGGTTCAAAATTGGCGAAGATATCGCTGAACATACATAAAAAAAATATATATACAGATGAATTGAGAACCTCCTCCTTTTTTTTGAAGTCGGTTAAAAATAGTTGAAAACTTGGGTAATAGGAAACGTTCCATTCACAGCCGCAGCTTTTACAGACGTCACGAGTGTCGTTGCCTGCGGCAGGCAGTTTTGCCAGGCTTTTAAATTCTTTAAATTTTAACTTTGAATTTTATGCAAAATAAGGCACTTTCATCAAAAAATCTATTCCCTCGATGAATAAGGTGTACCAATAAACATTTTAAAACCATTTTTAAGAAAATGTTAAATACCCTATTATCGTGGTAAAGGTAATAAGTTGTGGTGTAGAGCGATGGTTGAACAAAAGAATTTAAACAAGGAAGGGGTGAGCAGAGCCAAGGTGTCACACCCCCAGTAAAAAGGGTACCTAGGCAAATCCTCAAGTGACAAATTTAGTTATAAGAGTCAGCATAAGTGGAAGACAGTGTGATTAATTAGTTTATACAGGTAAAGAAGTGACATTGTTGTCTAAGAGTATTTGTGGAACTCAGGGATTATATCCACCTGACTGTAAAATTAGTGGTTTAGATGGGAGTTGAGATATCACAACATTTGGGATAAAGAATGTTACCATCTTAATTATGATTATGATGTATTAGTTTATGTAGTGTCTACATTAAATTCTTCATATCAGGATATCATAGGCATGGATTTTCTATCTAAGTACAATGCAGCAATTGACGTGAAACAGTAGAAATACAAGATTATAGACCCACCTTCAACATTACCGAACAATAAACAGAGTTCTTGTTTAAACGAGGGAGTCATGACCCTGACTTTGGCAGTTATATGAACCTATAAGCCTGTCGTCTATTCAAGCAAAGCAGAAAAAATTCCCAAAACATCAATTAAAATCATCAATGTCCCAGTTTGAGACAGTTTCGGGTGTGATGAAAATTCAGTAGTCTGGATGATTGGATTTGACCCAATGCTATGTTAAGAGAAGTGTCTGTAAAGTGCGCACAGTAAATGGTTGTGTGAGTGGAGACCTTCCCGGCGTAGTGATGAAATATAATCTTCACGGGTGTTCAGCCGGATGGTGTCAAAGTAACACGACGTTTCGACAGCAAACTCGGCTGTCTTCCTCAGGTATCGGTGTCTGCTGGCTGTCACCGCGTCGACTAACTTAGCTCCTCGACGCACCTCCTTATCTACCGCAGTAGATTTGTTCCAGTTATAATTGAGAATTTTAGTGAGGAAAATGTTGAGATACCACGTCGTCATAAGATAGCACATGGTGAAGTTTTACAAGATGAAGGAGCTAGATAGCAGTATATTTATTGATGTTGGTGGTGATGTTGATGAGGCTGACCATCGAGTCAACAGGCGCATATTGCCCAAGATGTGCGAAGTATGTTTTAAGGATAAGTTAAGCCACATGCCTCAGAGAGATTTATAGAAGAATGAAGGATTACTGCAGGAATGCAGAGAGTTGTTTGAACAGGTAGAACCCTCCAGCTACAGATATAGTTGAACATAGAATTTTGACAGGAGATTCATTCCTTATTTACAAGAAGGCATATCAAGTTCGTTTTCATCCGAGACAACTGATCGATGAATTTATTGATCAACAATTAAAGGATGGTATTATTACGCCTTCAAATAGGCCATGGGCAGCCCCAGTCATTATTGTTCCAAAGAAGAGTCCAAACGGAGAAACTAAGTTTCAGATTTTGTGTAGATTATAGGTGTTTAAATGCTGTTACAACTTCAGATGTCTATCCTTTACCTTCTATTTCAGAGACAGTACATTATCTTGGCCAGTGTAAGTATTTTACCAGATTTGCATAGTGGTTAATCATCAGATAAAAGTTGCTGACGAAGACATTCCAAAACTGCTTTTAATGTTGCAAACTGTCATTATGAGTATACCAGAACGCCTTTCGGATTAAAAAATGCTCCAGCTACTTTTCAGAGGTGGATGGATGGTGTATTGTGTGGATACATTAGTTTATATGGATGATGTATTGTATTTTTCTAAGAATATTGATGAGAATGTCAAAAGATTGAGAAGTGTTTTTGAACATCCGCAGAAGGCTAATTTGACAGTGTCGATTGAAAAATGTAATTTTGCAGCTTCTGAATTAAATTACTTCGGTCATCACAGTTCTAGGGAAGGAGTAAAACCACATCCACATTACTTCAAGCAGTAAAAGTTTTTCCAACTTACGTAAATTCTTGGTGTTGCTAATTATTACAGAAAATTTGTTCTTAAGGCTAAACCTTTAACTAACCTGTTGAAAAAAGAAGCAAAATTTGATTGGCCAGTTGATTGTGATCAAGCTATGGATACTTTAAAAGAAGCTCTCACAATTTAAACAATTTTGGCATTCCCACATTATTCCAAACCTTTTGTTCTTTCCATAGATGCAAGTAATGTAGCAATAGGCTCAGTTTTATCTCAGGTCATGGATGGAAAAGAAACACAAATTGCCTATGCTTTTTGCCAGTTGGATAAAGCAGAATCAAATTACAGAGTTACAGGGCGTGAACTTTTGTCAGTCATTTGTAGTATAAGCTTTTTCAGATGTTACCTTTATGTGAGAGAATTTACTATAGTCACAGATCATATAGCGTTAAAATGGATGTTAGGATTTAAAGACCCGTCTAGCAGAATAATGCATTTGACATTACAGCTCAGTGAGTTTGAATTTGATATTATCCACAAATCCGGAAAATGGCATGATAATGTGGATGGTTTGAGTAGGAAAGTCCGAACCGTAGAGGTACAAGACCCTCCTTCACTAGTAGAATTACCAATTGCGCAAGCAGAAGATGAAGAGTGCAGTAAGTGGAGAAAAAATAAATGGTTTGTACTTCATGTTAATGAGTTGCATTGCAAAACCAAGTGCCGTGACAGAGTTGTTCCTAAAGTCTTACATTAATCAGTCATGAAGTTGTATCACGATTCCATTTTGTAAGGCCATTGTGGATGGTAAACGACCAATCAGCGAATAGCCAAACAATATTGGTGGCCAGGTCAGAAAGGAGATATTAGAGAGTATTTAAAAAGTTGTATTCGGTGTAATGAGAGACTAGGTCTTGGAAGAGCTAGAGAGAAGTTACAACAATTACAGAGGAAGCAGAACCATTTCAGAGATTTGGTTTATATATAATGGGTCCTTTTAGGCATACTAAATCAGGTAACAGTTATATGCTTACCATCACAAATGCTTTTTTCGAGGTATTTAGTTATGGTCCCTTTGGAACATCAAACAGCGGAATCTGTAGCAAGGGCTTTTGTATTAGGATGGATACTAAAATTTGGCATACCGGATTCTATTATGGATCAAGGATCAAATTTCATGTCAGTGTTGTTCACACAACTCTGTGAGTTATTGGGTATTGAGAAATTGTATACTACAAATTTTCACCCACAGGGAAATAGTACTATTTGAAAAAGTTGAGCAACTATGTAAAGGAGTCACATAATGATTGGGATTTATTATTACCTTATGTAGTGTCAGCTTACAATACCAGAATTCATGTTAGCACAAGGAGAACTCCATTCGAAATTATCTATGGTCGAGAAATGATGTCACCTGTCAAAATATTCAAAACTTCAAAAGATGTTGATAATCCAGTAGTATGTAGTCTAGCATTCAAATTGAAGAAAATATGGTCAGAAGTTCGTAAAAACAATGAGAAGGCATTTCAGTCACAAGCTAAACAGTATGAAAAACATCAAAACTGCAAGACATTAGCACTAGAGATTTGTAATGTTGACACACCATTTTTAGGAAAAGGTCAGATATATACATTCACCACAAATTGGTCAGTTCCATTCAAAGTAATACAAATTCTTTCACCAGTTACAGTTAAAATTAAGTTACCAGACATGGAGATAGTTGTTCATAAAAATCGTCTTCGAGTATACAGTTGGAATAGGCAACATACAGTGAACCCAGGTATAGAGACCCCTGCAGACACAACAGAAACACAACAAGCTAAGCAAATTCCAAAGCCAGTAGAATCTCAAAGTCCATACTCATTGCACACCAAAGGCCCTGTTCAACCATCTCATACGTCTCAAAAGTCAACAGTAAAGTATAGTTTAAGACCTAGAAAATAGTCAGATTGTTGTAGTATATGTATTTCATGTTTTGTGTTGCTGTAACACCAATGATAATTTTTTAGTTTCTGTATGGTTAGATATTTTAAGTTTAAGATTTGAATTGATTATGTTTATAATTGAAACATGTTGCAAAGACATGTGGGTCTATGGTGATTTTCAACCACCTAACCTCGTCACTTTGCAAGTATGTGTAAAACACATTTACTGCGGTGATCAAATTATTGTCTCCTTGAGGAGAACAGTCGAGCAAAGCAGAGCAGCGCAGCATAGTGGAGTGCGGGCAGCAACTTGATACGCCCCAGGCAATGATAGTAGACGAGAATCAGAACAGCACATGTACGTATGCATGTTCGAATGAAGTGTAGTGCAGAAATTTTGTGTTGAGTATTCATCATTTCATCATGTTTTATTCAGTGATTGCATTGAGTATCTTTTTTCATTTTGTTTATCTAGTATATGTAAAGACTCTTAGTAATGGTGTAATATTTTCTAAGGAGAGTGATGTAATTGCTTCAGATAATTATTGGTCAGTAGTAATAGATTATGATTTGGGAATTATAAGAGATGAATGCACCAATCTAGATAATATATTCAGTACACTTGATGAGCTTACTAAAGAAAACCTTTCACATAATGATTCAGCCTTAAATTCTGTTTCTTTGAATCTAAAACTAATGCATTCTGATTTATGGCAGGAGTTTTACAATATTTTGGAAATTGTACCTCACAAGCCAGAGTCAGAAGGTCATATCACGATCTAGGAGGAAATTTTTAAGGACAGTACTTGGAACTCTAAATTCTGACGATTTAGGTTAAATAATCTAGAAGCTGTAGGAAATTATGTTAAACTTAGCCTCTCATCACAGCTATATTTGAAGCAGCATATGGAGGAGTCTATTACAAATCATACACAAGCAATACAAGTATTAGCAGATGCCTTCATCTCGCAAACTAAGGAAATTCAATCAGTGATAAGTAAGAATATTTATGAAGTAGAGAGTGTTTTAACTGTTTTGAATTATCAGATCTATAGTTTAAAGACTTTACAAGAACTTATATTTGGGTTGAAAAATGTAGGTATGGAACTAGTTAGATTAAGGATTGCTTTATTACAAGGCTCTAGTGGGAAAGTTAGTGCTATTTTATTGAGTGCTAGAGTATTTTTGAAATATTTGCAGTTGATACAGAATAAATTAGATTCAAGAGTGTTTATGATTGCCCCTTGTACTGAGGAATGTTTAAGTGTGTATTATCAATTGTCTAACATAAATATTGTTTTAATGGGTATTAATTTGAGGTTAGTTGTTAATATTCCTATTGGTGCACATGATTCAGTTTTCGAGAGATATACTATTCATACTTTTCTGATTTATTGGAGTGAAACAGGCAGATATGTAAAATGGGACATGAAAGATGTTATTTTATTGAGCAAAGATCATAAATCATATATAATACTTAATCAGACCGATATGCATAAATGTGAATCTAATCATCATCTTCTTCCGTCTCCAGTTTCCCGGGTGCGGTGTAAGAGCGCACTCCACTTTTGTCTGTCCAAGTATGTTTCCTCTTCTTGGATTTTGGACCATTGTACACCTTTATCCTGTAGGTCCAATTTCACAAGATCAGTCCATCTCCTTCTGGGCTGGCCTCTTGGTCTTTTACCCTCCAATTCTTTTTCCAGCCATATCCTCAGTGATCTTGTAGGGTCCATCCGCTTGACGTATCCTAGCCATCGCAATCTTGCATTGGCAATTTTTTCTCGGAGGGTTTCACTGATTGGGATCTCGTCTCTTCTGGTTTTCTGGACCATTGATCTCAGGAACTTCATCTCGGCCACCTGGAGTCTGTTTTCATCTCTGTTGGTAGTGAATCTAATATAATAGAAATATGTCCACTGATGACTTTGCATGATGTCAGTGTAAGTAGTTGTGAATCTGCTACGTTACTTTCAGAAGATTTTGTTGAGTCATGTCAAAGAGAAGTTTTAACCCTTACAAAATCATATTTTGCTAGAGTTCATGATAATTTGATATTCACCTTATTAACAGTTTGTACTGTCAGTGTCACTTGTATTCAATCTCAGCAGAAAAGCAAATTGTCAGCAAGTGGTTCAGGAATGTTTGTAAACACTACAGGTTTTCAAATAATTAGAAAAGATTTCACTCAAGCCAACAATTAAGACAGTTAAAAAGTTCTTATGAGTTGTCTTACCCATTGTATTGCTTACGAAATTTAACATATGAAATTTATCACAGTCCTAGGTTGTTTGATTTGAACTTGACTTATAGTAAACAGGTTAAGGAAGAGACTGATAAAAATCTTAAAGCATCTAACAACTCAATTAAATTTAATAAGGTTATTGCACATTTGGAGTCACAAATGAGTTCTAGAGACCAACATAAGATCACAGCTGAATCTGCCTTCATACAATGTTGGTACACTATACATAACATGTCTCAACATTCTAAAGTTGTATTATAAATAAGAAAAGAAAGGGAAATTAACCCACCACATACCAAAGTGAACGGATGCGATGCGAGGGAACACTTATGCTGACAAACAACTACACAATATTTCGGCATCTGCCTTGTTCACAAGTTGAACAATATCTTATATACATAGCTGGGCACAGTTAATCAAAAAGTTAATTGTTAAACTGCTACTTGAAAAGTTAACTTCGATAAACGTTAGTGTTACATTTTTTGCAAATTTAACACAAGTTATCCTTTAAAAGTTTAGCGTCAACAATACGTATACCCAATGTACATCTGTAAATTGAGTTCTTTCTGGTGTTAAATGTTTCAATCAGCTTCTCAAATGCTACGACACGTTGTGGAATCATGTTGGCAATGAAAAAGTTTACCTTCTGCGATATACATATTTATATATAACATCTTAGTCCCACCGCCATATTGATAATCTACTCAGTCATATAGCAAACTTCGGTGTGTGCACACCTCCCGAGCCACATGACTCATTCTCTTTAACATGAAGAAGGTTTAAGACTAAAATATTGTGTATATTTTTTTGCGTTTGTTGTTGCCTTCAACTTTGGTGAGTGATGATTCATTTTCCCTTTCCTTTTGATTTATAGTGCCCCTAGTCTTAGCTTTCTACCTTTTAAGAATTCTTCTACCCAGCAAATCGCTTTTTTTATACACTCCAATAGTCTTTACCTTATTTAGCACCATTTTATGGCTCACTCTGTAAAAAGCCTTTGTAAGATCTAGTGCTACACAATCAATTAGACCAACCTAGTCCATTTCATCTGAAATACCTTACGTATAGCCTAACAACAGAGTTTGGCATGAATATCCTTGCCTAAAGCTATGTTGCTGACTTGAAAACCTCCTACTTTCTTCACAGACTCGTATGATGTGGTTGCATATCAATCTCTCCATTATTTTATCTACCACTTACGTTAGACTGATTGACCTGTAACTTTCGACCAGCACTACAATCACACTTTTAGAGTTATCTGGTAAGCAGCAAATATCCCGACTCAATTTACATAACGTTTCAAGACAAGACACAGTGTCACATCCTGATATCTTTAAGAATCCATGTTATCTACATCAAGTCCCTTCATCCTTCTTTAGATTTTGTTGTTCCTTCATGATATTGAACTAACAAGATAACTGCAATAATCTAAAAATTAGTAATGCTGTCAGTAAATTTTTGGTATTATATATTCTTGCTTCTAGATATCGAGGTTGGTTATATATATTTATGTGTATCTATTGCTGTCTCTGTTAAGTACACAAAAAGTATCTCATAAACATAGTCCATCATGAGTTCTGGTGATAGATTCGTAGTGTTCCTTTAGATGTATTGTTCTGAAGCACAGTTTTAGTTCCCTCCTAAAAAGGTTTTATGCCTGTCTTTTAAGAAATGAGGCTCATTCTATTTTTCTTGTTGCTTCCAGACAGAGCATACACATTTACTACACTTACTGCATGATGCACCAACAAAACGTATGATCTCCTCATTCTGAAAACATGTACCTTCTTTTACTAAAGTAGAAGTACCAATTTTTTCATCAGGATCCACAATTGTAGCCTGCTTATATAAATTTCTTGTTAGATTTGTCAAAATCATTTCTTGAAAAAGAGCAATATAAATATTAGTTGGTTGAAGAAATTATTTGTGATACAAAATTAATAATAATACACCTTATATTTATGGTTGCAATCAAGTGTGTTTGTAGCACTTGTAGCATAACCGATAGTATAATAACATCCTTGAAGTAGGAGTTCCATATCTCAGGCCGGTTAATACTCTTTTGAGGAGGTTTCCATAGCAACGAGAAGATACACCGATACTAAGAGATTACTTAGAGCAGCAGAGCTAAGGAGAACTTGCATAATGAGGAAGTCCGATTAATGTATTTAAAACGATGTACTTAAATAATAAAAGTGTGATTTATATTATGAAGAAAAACAGCTAAAAGATTAATTATTTGGTTTAGCCGCACAAAAGTCATACTATGATACGTAATATAAAGATAACGATATAAAGAGAATCACATCGTAAATACAACATGGCACATTTCTTAATGATTAAACAGAGAACTATTTTAAGAAATGCACCATGGCGATCGTGCAGTGGACTTGGGTGCTGCAGAAAGAATAAAGAAATACTACGTAAATTTATGAATTTGAGTATATAAAAAAAAAAAAAATCAAGAAAAGAAGAGAGGAGAATCCTTGGAATTTGAAAGCACGCAGCGCTACTAGCGGCCGAGCGGGAACCAGCCATAGAGTGACAACATCCGCCGCAGAGACAACAACAGCTGAGTCGAGTGAAAGTTCAACCGCCAGCTACGAAATACGTTAAAGTTAAGTATTTTCAAGACCTATCTTTTCGGATTTTCGTTGTTTATTCAAATAATTTATTATTTCACGTCATTTTTATTGATACTAGTTGTGGGACGTGGGTATTGCAGAATGGCTAATCAGATGCCAGGTGCAATGGTTATTTGTGATCCTTCGGGTTCGGTAAATAAGAAAGATGAAACAGTCACTGTAGGTGCATTAGAAAAAATACTATTTCGACTTGGGTCGCAACTAACAGCACAACTTACAGCTACACAAACACAACTTACAGCTACACAAGCACAACTTACAGCTACTCAAGCACAACTTACAGCTTTAGAGGATCAAATAATTAGATCAGAAACTGATGTACAGGCAAAATTAGATAAGTATATAGAAAGGGCTGAAAAACAGTATACAAAGATAAATGAGGAACTAAAAGTATGCAATGAGAGTCTAGTAATTAGAGGGTTTGAACAAAGTACGAATGCAATTCATTGTGAATCATTAGGTAATACAATTGAAAGTAATGATAGTAGGCCTAATACTGTAAGGGAAAAATATGAGATGAGTGATGTTACAATTAATGGTGATGTAAATCATGTAAAGGATAGACAAATTGTTAAGGAAGGGTTTCACTTAAAAGATGAGTTTAAGCATGAAAGTAACCAGGTGGAAACTTACCCGAAAACAGATGAATCAGTAGAAAAGGGTTGTAAGTCTATAAAAATGTTTGATATCAGAGACATTAAAGGAACAGGTGACTTTGATCAAGTAAAAGAGATGGAAGAGACTTTAATGAAGGTAGATGGATTAGGTAGTTTGATGATTTTGAAGGATGTAAACTGTGACATTTTTTCCATTGTTGGGGAGAATTATGTTTGTGATTATGAATCAAAGCAGTTAAAGAATAATGGTGTTGATCATTTTCAGAGTTCTTTACATATTTTTGAAGTTGGTTTGCCATGTTACTGTTCTGGCAAAGTAAGATTAATTGTAAACAGGAAGTTGTTTTGTATGAATAACTGGGAAAAGGTGAACTGGAAATATAGAAAAAAAGATTTTCCTTTTGTAGAGGGGTAAGCTATGCTTACTGGCTCATCCTGTGTATAAATTCAATCAGGATATTGAATCTACAACTCAGAAAATGATGAATTAGTTTAAGGTGAATGAAAAGATTTAACACTAGTGCAAGGCACAGGTGTGTAAATATAAACTCCATCATATTGGAATTTCCTATTATTATTAAGTTATAGTTAGCATATTATTGTTATTCAGTGCCACAAAATACTTGTAAACAGTACTGATTGTTGTGGCTGCGCACAATTCAACTGTAATGATAGTAAAAGTTTATAACCACTAAGTGGAAGCTGTCATTTACCAATATTGACGATCTTGGTCAGATGTGCAGTCTTCGGCTGTTACCACAGCATACCATTACATAGAAGTTTATTGTCTATTAGCATTTTCTTTTTAAAACATATATAGTCTGTAAGGTATACCGGAGCATTAGAATGAATAGAATGAATTGAGAAGAAACAAGGTATTACTATGATAGAATAAATGTGTAATGAATTAAGAAGTAAAATATCATATAGAGAGGGTACAACAGCACAGTCAAGACTCAGTTCCTGTGAATAAGGCCACTATCTAGGCATTGCCTTTAAATGATACCGAAAGGTTCGGGATTTGGTTAACACAGACATAGCTGAGGTCCAGGGAGAACCTATAAATGACTCTGTTGGTACCTCTCATAGCCTATATGTGAATATATTCAAGATGAAGTAGAGTGGAGAGAAGTTATTACTTATGGGGAGAATATAATGTAATGTATTGAAGAAATAAACTAAAAATGAAGCTGTGATGGTGATGCTAGATTAGCAAGAAACAATGGTGTCCCAGTCGCCTTAGCGTGGGTTGATTGTACTGGTCCAGGGACCAAACATGTGATTTAAATAATGTTGCCGGTTATACAACAGTAAAATTGTTCAAAAGGATCGGTCTTATGAAGAATATAATGTACCAAGGGTAGGTAATAGAATTTTTTAACTATTTGAATGGTATGCTTGGTAAACAGGCGGAGGCCATGACAGCTAAAGATGATGTTATTAAATAACGATTCTGTAGTATAATATACTTAGTGTAGTTTTGGTTTTTTTTAAGTGATAGGACAGTAACTCTGTGTCTGTTACAGACAACATGCCGTTCCAACCAGTCGCGGCTTATGGAAACCCACCTAGGAAAGTTACATTAAGACATCGGTCCTCGTTATATGTAAAAATGTGTTGTTAGTAAAATGTACAGTGTAAGCTCTCCTTACTTAAAAAATAGGTAACATTTACCAGAATGTTTACCATGACCATTTATACTGGTATTAATGGAAAATGGTATGGTAAACTTGGGGGAGCTGTAGCATAACCGATAGTATAATAACATCCTTGAAGTAGGAGTTCCATGTCACGGGCCGGTTAATACACTTTTGAGGAGGTTTCCATAGCAACGAGAAGATACACGGATACTAAGAGATTGCTTAGAGCAGCGGCTAAGGAGAGCTTGCATATTGAAGAAGTCCGATAATGCATTTAAAATGATGTACTTAAATAATAAAAGTGTGATTTATATTATGAAGGAAAAACAGCTAAAAGATTAATTATTTGGTTTAGCCGCACAAAAGTCATACTATGATACGTAATATAAAGATAACGATATAAAGAGAATCACATCGTAAATACAACACGGTACCATTTCTTAATGAATAATCAAGCAACTGCTTTTAAGAAATGCGACACACTGTTAAATTATTACAGTGGAAAGTAATTAGTACTTTACCTCTTTAGATCAAAAAGTACTACTTTTTACGCACATCTGAATCTTCATAAAAATTGCTTTTTGTAGTTGATTCCTTGTCTTTCTCATTTTCTATTTACATTCCCACCTCTACATTTTGATTCGTGCTACTCAATATGTATTTTACAACTGCAGTTTCCGGGTCCTGGTTCTATCTGTTTATTTCTCATGATCTTTGACTTTTTTAACTGTTGTTTTTATTTCCTTATCAATATCTTTGGCTATGAAATTGTCATTTTCAGTTTTCTCTCTTGAATCACAATTTTTATCTTTAATTTCTCTGGGTTGCTCTTAAAAGGTAAAAGAATTCTGTACAGTCATTTGCTCATTGTTAACTGACATATTAAAATTATTTGTTAACTTTTCTTTTTGTAAATCTAGTGTTTTTTTACTTAAGGCCTAATGTATTTTGTTGCATCATTGGTAGTATAATCCAACTCATTCATCTTTGAATTGGGCTGCGCAAAGTGATTATCTTTGCTGGCAATGCTTCTGTTAATTATTGGTTCAGCATGGTTGCCTTCAGTTCAATAATGTTGTTAGTGACCTGAAGGGAAATAAACACTTTCTCCTATTCTTCATCCTCTAAGCTTGTGTTATTCTATGCTGTAAACCCCTGTACTAACTGAATTAATATTCATCGCTAATATTGATCTTCAGCAACCGTCGAGTCAAGTGCCACCAGTTCTGTGATTTTATTTTAAGTGTTGTAGTTAGATTTTATCTTTAATAATTTCTGTCGTCGCAGAGTAGCAGCTAGTTGATCTCCAGCAACCGTCGAGTCAAGTGCCGCCAGTTCTGTGTACTTTATTTAAAGTGTTGTAGTTAGATTTTATCTTTGAATATCTTCTATCATCGTAGAGCAGCAGCTAGATGATCTTCCGTCGTGACTAGTGCCACCATCTGTTTACTTAATTTAAAGTGGTGATAGCTTTTGCTTTATTTGCGTTACTTGAATTGCTGCTAATCATGATCGCCTTTAATTATTTTCTTTTGTCTATAGGAAAGTATATAGAGCTTATTCGTCTTTTATTTAGTATAGTGGTTGGTTAACACTGTTTATCAGTATCCTATTAACTATATTGCAGTATACGTCGGCTGGTCTAAATATATCTCCTCAGTTAGGTTTTATTTAGGTCGTGCCTAGCGGTTGTTAGTAAGTTGTGAACTGTTTATTTGGATCTCTCGGTTAGTTCATCTTCCATCCTCTCCGTAGTTTTTGTTTTCAAAGTAATATGTGTAGGGACTGTGATTGCTGTGTGCAGACAGGGGCTGAGGTGGCTGATCTTCGCACTAAGCTTGCAGCTTTGCTAACGAAAGTTTCAAGGCTGGAAGCTGCCTTGGGTAACTGCAGCAGATGTGGAAGGGGTGACCCTGATGAAGCTAGTTTTCTCACAGGTTCTCCCCTACCAAATATTGTACCTGCAGTCCAGGCTGAGACTTCGGAGTCTGTGCTGCAGTCACCTGACAGTGTCTGACGCTTGGTTTCCGGACGTCGACGCCGCATGCGGGGGCAGGCGTACAGGTCTGAATCCCAGGAGGGCAAGCTTGTACCACTGTCCAATAGGTTTAATGTGTTGTCTGGGTCTGATTCAGTTCCACAATCCTTAAAATGCGAGTTGCCAGTTTGCCCCGCCCGCTAGGTCTGAGCGACCACGGTAGGGGATTCTGGTGATAGGTAGCTCCAACGTTAGGCGTTTCATTGAGCCCCTTAGGGACTTGGCGAATAGGTCGGGGATGAAGTCCTGTGTCCATTCATTTAAAGTGTTGTAGTTAGATTTTATCTTTGAATATCTTCTATCATCGTAGAGCAGCAGCTAGATGATCTTCCGTCGTGACTAGTGCCACCATCTGTTTACTTAATTTAAAGTGGTGATAGCTTTTGCTTTATTTGCGTTACTTGAATTGCTGCTAATCATGATCGCCTTTAATTATTTTCTTTTGTCTATAGGAAAGTATATAGAGCTTATTCGTCTTTTATTTAGTATAGTGGTTGGTTAACACTGTTTATCAGTATCCTATTAACTATTTATTGCAGTATACGTCGGCTGGTCTAAATATATCTCCTCAGTTAGGTTTTATTTAGGTCGTGCCTAGCGGTTGTTAGTAAGTTGTGAACTGTTTATTTGGATCTCTCTGTTAGTTCATCTTCCATCCTCTCCGTAGTTTTTGTTTTCAAAGTAATATGTGTAGGGACTGTGATTGCTGTGTGCAGACAGGGGCTGAGGTGGCTGATCTTCGCACTAAGCTTGCAGCTTTGCTAACGAAAGTTTCAAGGCTGGAAGCTGCCTTGGGTAACTGCAGCAGATGTGGAAGGGGTGACCCTGATGAAGCTAGTTTTCTCACAGGTTCTCCCCTACCAAATATTGTACCTGCAGTCCAGGCTGAGACTTCGGAGTCTGTGCTGCAGTCACCTGACAGTGTCTGACGCTTGGTTTCCGGACGTCGACGCCGCATGCGGGGGCAGGCGTACAGGTCTGAATCCCAGGAGGGCAAGCTTGTACCACTGTCCAATAGGTTTAATGTGTTGTCTGGGTCTGATTCAGTTCCACAATCCTTAAACTGCGAGTTGCCAGGCCCCCCGCCCGCTAGGTCTGAGCGACCACAGTAGGGGATTCTGGTGATAGGTAGCTCCAACGTTAGGCGTTTCATTGAGCCCCTTAGGGACTTGGCGAATAGGTCGGGGATGAAGTCCTGTGTCCATTCATTGTGCGTTCCGGGAGGTTTGACCCAAGATGTGGAACAGGCCATCCCGGATGCCACTGAACGGACGAGGTGTAGCCAGCTGCTGATTGCAGCTCATGTTGGCACAAATGATGCTTGCCGCCTTGGGTCAGAGGGTATCCTCTCTTCCTTCCGGCGGCTTGCTCATAGGGTGAGCTCTGTGGCTGATGACGGCAAGATTTCGGGTGAGTTAACTATCTGCAGCATTGTCGATAGAACCGACTGTAGACCTCTGGTTCAGAGCTGAGTCGAGGGTCTGAACCAGAGACTGCGGCGTTTCTGTGATAATCTTGGCTGCAGATTCCTATATCTTCGCCTTGGGGTTGATTCGTGTAGGGTTCCCTTGAATAGATCAGGTGTGAATCGGCTGCATGGGTGGCAGGGGCCTTGTGGAGTGCATTGGGGGTTTTTTAGCCTGAGGGAGGAAGGCCCGAAACTGGGATTACAGTTACTGGCAACCCACTTAAATTCGGCACCATATGTTAGGAGTAGCGTAAATCAATGTCGACCGTTAAAAGTACTCGTTATTAACTGTAGAAGTGTTTGTAATAAGCAGCCTTAGCTTGAAAGCATTGTTAGTAGCACAGAAGCAGATATTTTATTAGGTACTGAAAGCTGGTTAAAACCGGATATAAGTTCAGCAGAAATTTTTAAAAATAGCATGAATGTTTTCCGTAAGGATAGGTTACATTCAAATGGAGGTGGTGTATTTATAGCTGTTATTAAACACCTGTCATGTAATGAAATAAATATCAATACGGTTTGCAAAATCCTATGGATTGGACGAAAAGTAGCTAGGACTAAACTTGTAATAGGGTCTTTCTATCGTACACTAGATGCAGATGTAGCTATTGCTGAGGCCTTAAGAGATAATGTAAGTAATATAGCTCGTCAATTTCTGGATCATGGAATAATACTAGGAGGCGACTTCAACTTTCCGTATATCGACTGGACTAATTATGTCCACGTTTCTGATGCAGGGATAAAATATCCCTTAAGATTATTCTTGACCTTTTTCTCAGACCTTAATCTTGAGAAGCTTGTTACTAAACCAACGATAACGAAAACATTTTAGATATTCTCGTTACAAATAGGCCTGAATTATTCACGGACATTTCTACCACCATGGGAATAAGTGATCATAAAGTTGTAATTGCTACAGTAAAATTAACAGCCGCGCGCAAAAAGAAAAAAGAAAGGGTCGTTTACAGATTCGGAAAGGGCCCAAAAGAGAGTTTAACAACGTTTTTGAGGGATAATTAGATTACCTTTATAGAAGGAAGAGGCTCGGTTGAAGATATGTGGCTTTGATTCATAAATATAGTCAGGGAAGGTATGGACTTACATATACCGAAAAGGACAATCAGGGATGGGAACGATCCCCCATGGTATACACGTGAAGTTAAAAGGTTACTTAAAAAGGAAAGGAAGATACATGCACGCTCAAGAAGGACGATATATAGGAGTGATTTAGAAAAGTTAGCTGTTACAAGAGGATATGTCAAGAATGCGATGCGTGAGGCCTTTAATAACTTTTGTTGCAACCCATTTTTCAAGATCTTCATCGAAAATCCCAAGAAATTTTGGTCGTATGTAAAAAAAGTAAGTGGTTGTGACAACAATATGCCAGTTCTACTACAAGAAGGCCGGGAAGTTGATGAGAGCCATGACAAGGCTACTGTATTTAACACCGAATTTAAAAATTCTTTCACTGATTAAAACATTCCCATTTTTCCACGGCGTGTAGAATTTGAGATGGATCCATTCCAAATTGATAGTGTAGGTATCATAAAGCAATTAAAGCTCCTGAAGTGGGGGAAAGCGCCGGGTCCCGATGGTATACCTGTAAGAGTATTTTCGGAATACGTGGAAGAAATAGAACCATTTCTGTCAGATATATTTCGTAAATCTTTAGAAGAAAGAAAAGTACCATCTGACTGGAAAATAGCGCAGGTGATTCCCATTTTCAAGAAAGGAGATCAGAGGGATCCTAGGAATTATCGACCCATATCTCTAACATCTGTTTGCAGTAGAATTCTGGAGCATGTCATATGCTTTAATGTTATGAAGTTTCTAGATGAAAACGAGTTACTTACAAAAAACCAACACGGATTTCGGAAGAACCGATCTTGTGAAACGCAACTGGCTCTATTTACGCATGACGTAATGAAAGTTATTGATGCAGGATCCCAAGTTGATGCTATTTTCTTGGATTTTCAGAAAGCTTTTGACTCTGTACCACACAACCGACTTTTAGCGAAGATTCAAGCGTACGGAATATATGATCAGATTTGCGAATGGATACGCGATTTTCTAACTGGTCGGTCACAGTATGTCGTTGTTGATGGGGAAACCTCTTCAAAGCTAGATGTTACTTCGGGCGTTCCTCAAGGAAGTCTAATAGGACCACTTCTTTTCTTAATTTTTATAAACGATCTCTGTGACAACGCTAGTTGCAGGATATGATTTTTTGCTGATGATGCAATTGTTTATAGGGAAGTGAGGTGCTCTGACGATTGCTTAGAAATTCAGTGCGATCTGGATGTTATTTTGGAATGGTGCCGTAACTTGCAGCTTACACTTAACTGCAAAAAGTGCAAGGCATCGCAAATAAGTAATAAAAAGACCCTGTTTGCTTAGGAGTACAAAGTTAACAATTCAGTTGTTGACACTGTGGATTTCTTGAAGTATCTAGGGGTAACGGTACAAAGCAACATGAAATGGGACTTGCACATAACTTCCATCGTAGGCAAAGCTAATTCTAAACTACGATTTATAGGTCGAAATTTGAGAAGTTGTAATGCTCATACAAAGGAAATAGCGTACAAAACACTGGTGCATCAGCATTTGGTTACTGTTGTGGAATTTGGGATCCGTATCGCAAGGGATTGACATGTTAGAGAAAGTACAGAGGAGAGCCGCTCGATTCATGACTGCTAGTTACAGTCCTAACGTAAGTGCCACTCACAGAGCTGATACGCGGGTTGGGCTGGGATTGTTTGGCGGATAGACGACGTCATTTTCGTTTGAATTTGTTGGAGAATACGCGAAAATCTTTAATTTACGAGTGCAACGAAATACTTCTTCCGCCAAACTATTTAGGTCGCAATGACAGGAGGGATAAGATTCGAGAAATAAGATGCCGTACTGATACATTTATGAATTCCTCCTATCCTCGTTCTGTTCGGGATTGGAATGCACTGAATTAGGATTGGTGCTTAGCACCCTCTGCCACCCACAGTATTTGTGATTTGCAGAGTATAGATGTAGATGTAGACCACTACCCGATTATATTGCACGGCTCTCAAACAAAAAAATCAATCTGGCATGCTTTTGTCTGCAGCAGCGTAAGTGGATGTACATGAAACATATGGCCTGACATTTATTTCAGAGCTGGGTCCTTATTTCTGGGCACTGTATTCTGAGATGCTCCAATGAACAATACATGGCAAGTGTAAGGGATAGCTAAATGTATATTCTTAAGGCTTTATCATCTTTAAGAAACACAAATGATACAATGTGTGTTTTAAGGTCTATACAAATTACCTTTACACCATTACCAAATTCAAATCACGAATTTCATGCCCATCTTTCGCCACGCACCCGTATTACACTCTGATAAGACTGCAGGACAGTCTTAATGTGGTAGTTATTAACTTGAAAAGGTATAATATATATTTTTACTGACAGCAATCGTTTAGAATTATAGGGGGGGCCTGGGAGTAGTAGTACCTTCTGTACACGGCTGACCGTGTCTTGCCTCGAGACAAGTCCTGCAGACTGGTCCACACCAGACATCCAACTCTCACTATCACCCGGGCAACAGTGTTGGTTCACTGGCTAAACCAGGTGAGGGGAACCTGCTGCCTTGGCTAAGAGAGTCAACCCTGACAGGAAATCAAAAGCTGGTCTGGAAGCATCACTGTGACAGACCCACAGCCAGTGGCAAGACGAAATGTTTTTGCTTTCAAGGCTCAAATAAAAATAAGAATAATTTTTTTAAAAAAATCACAAATTTCATGAAAGTTACAGGAATAATATATAGCACCTTCAGACCATCAGAATCAGACTATATAACATTCTGGGTAAACCTACTATATGACAGTGGGCTGGACTAGGGACACGGTATCGATACTGTACTCGTGAGTAGTATCAGAAAGAAAAAGTATCGATAGCTTGAGGTATACCATGTTATTTTTAAAATCATTCATTGGTATTGAGATTTTCTTTTATTTAATTCTTTATTTTCAGGTTAAAGGCAACTGTGCACTAACTTCATATTTTTTGTTTTGTTGATCTTTGTAGCTGAATTGGCCAGTATTTTTTATGACGATGTAATTTGCAGCAATAAATCATGATCCTTTTGTAGTCCTACTATGAGAAAAAATGTATTATAAATTAAAACAAGGTTAAATTTAATCAGACTCAATTTTGATTTCAATTATAAAAAAAAATCAACAGCAAAATGCTACGACTCTTTAAACTGTGATAGTAAGCATCTAAAATATATACTACTCTTACAGTTCTCACTTTCCCTCCAGTCAGTCACTTAAAACAATAATTTATTCAATAGTTTCAATGATACTCTGTTTGTCTTTTACATTCTACAGTCTGCCTTTCGGAAGGGACTAATTTTCTGGGACTAGCAGGTGTTCTATTCATGCGTTAGCTTACACAAGTGAGGGAATATTACTTTCCCATTGCTCCAAAGGGTCAGTCGACAATGGTGACACTGGTGTTACCAAATACAAAGTAGACTGTAAACAGCAGCCTGATGTTCGAATTTGGCTTTTTGTTTTATATGTGCTAAGGTCTTGTGGCGACTCAAAAAAAGATGCTGATAAAATGTTAATAAAACTCTATCTGGATCACTGGAGAAGGTGCTAAAGCTGTGGCATCATGGAAGTAAATCTTTTTTAATCTAGGATCTAGCAAGCAGATCATTGATATTAAATGATTATCTTCAATGTGTTCAAATCCGTTCTTAACGCACACTCCACACAAATCAAGCAAGCGACAACATCAATAATCTAACCTCTAACTTTCCGAGTTGAGAATACGACACTCATCCCTTCCCTTTTAAAATAAAAACTAGATAAATGTTGAAACTAAGTTCTCACTGCATTCTCAAGTTCTAAATATGACAATCCTACCATCATAAAAAGACATCTCGTCTTGAGACGTACCTATTCTTGTCTTGGGTGCCATACACAATACAGCCATGTTTGTTGAATTTTATTTTCATTTTTCTTTGATTGGCTTTGTAGAACTGCCACTAATTTCTCCACTTTAATTCATTGCAAGACAGGAGGAGGATGAGGAGGGTCATGGGAGTGTACAGGGCATATACTGGCGATGAGGCATGGAAAGATATTGCAATAGGTATGAAAAGTAGTGCATGGAAGGGAAAAGATGACCATGACCACAAGCTGGCACTCGATTTCAGGCACAAGGGTGTGGGAAGATTCTCTTTTTTAGGTAAGGGTGTCAGGGATTGGAATAAGTTACCAAGAGAAATGATGAATAATTTACCGAAAACTTTGAAGGAATTTAAAGATAAAATTTGTAGAGGGCAAATGTAGGTGGGTGCAGGATAGGGGGAAGATGGGTGTGTAGGGAAATTGCCACCGGAGCCTGTGCTCCATTGCAATTAAATTAAATTAAAAATTAAATTTTGCTTTCGATATCTACCATAAAGTACCGATATGAATAAAAGTATCGTACAAAAAGTATCGACAGAAAAAATTCTGGAATCAAAAGACTAGTATTCGATACAAAGAAGTATTGATACTTTTTCTTCATTGCTAGCCTGGACACACTGCAAAGGTGACAAGCAGAGGCCAAGATGTGATTCGTGAAAGATGGATTGGGACTGTAATGAGCAACTAATAATGGATGGGGAGAAGCAGCAATCCTTTACCAGCATAGTTTATTTAACATGACACTGGTATCATACAGACAAATTTCTGTAATATATCCTTTGTTAACTTAGTCTTTTAATTCACAAGGCATTTATATCATACAGTTGGAAGTAATTAGCATTACTGTGTTTGCTTGAATATCCACAAGTGCAGCTGCACACATTCAAAGTGCCACAACACTGGATGGTGGACGGACAATGGGCCCAAGGTTCATTTTTAAGACCCCACGCACCAGCCATCCCTCCTGCAATTTTTAGGTCATTTCTGACAATCGTCTAGGCAAATGCAGGGACGATACTCATGTTCCAACCCAAACTACACATTTCACAACAAACAATACATCTATCATTGTAACGATAGTGTTGTACTTCCAAATAGATGAGGAGTGTATCATCTACAAAAAAAGTGGAATATCACTGAAAGGCGAGGTAGAGAGAGAGACACTGGTTGCCCAGGACAGTCACGTGAGGAAAAGGAGTGTCGTGATTGGCTGGGAGAGACGAGAAGTGGCAGATGTAGTAGTGAAGGAGAGAGTAGAGCATGTGCTCGGGATTTAGCCAGTTGTGCAAAAATGTTCGCAGGGTATGAGTATTCGGTTATGTGCCGTCTGTATTCTATACTACACTGAAATGGAATGTTAAACATGTGTGCTGAAGAAACTGTAGCTCTATGTGCTAACCTGCAATCTTGAATATTGAGAATAGTCCAATACAACAATGATCATGTCTGGTGCCGACATTCTATGTATTGTGATTGAATACACTGTGCAATAAATGCAGTTCTTGAGTTCGAGTGTTATTAATGACCATCACCAAACCTTATTTTTTAAATCATTATATGGCGACTGTCGGCTAGTTGATGATTTTCTCTTATCGTCAGAACATATATGAACTACGACAACGCATATACAATTGGCACACAAGCAACTGTTGACATCGATGGCGTCAGAGGACATTATACCACTCAACTAACGGTGTATATATCTCCATACATCACAAGAATATTCTACGCAATTTCATTAATGTCAAAGGAGGTGACATTAAAATCTTCGTTGGAGACGTGATTCCATAAGTAACTGACCCGCGGCAATTTGTCATAACCCACACATAAGTGATGACGCAATTTATTACCAAACTTTGACAAACGAATTCAGTATTGCACTGTGACTAAATTACATGGGTGATATTTGCGAAAAAAGAAAAATTACTTTTGTTTCTTTTATAAATAGAACAATTAACTACAACCTAATTGTTTAACCACATGTTTGACTACATCAACTTTCAGTACAGTTCATCGATTTTATTAATGAACCATTGTCGATTATTCTTACTGATATATTAAATGGCCATAATTTATAGTGTATTTTCAATTCATTTTTTTTAACTGCTTAATGTCTCTTAACAGTGAGGTCCTTAGAGACGGGAAAGGATGGGGGGGGGGGGGGGCAAGGAATGGGAAGGAATTCGGCCATGGCCTTTAGAAGGAAGCCTGGCATTTGCCTGGAGGATTTGGGAAACCATGGAAAACCCAAACCTGGATGCCCGGACAGGGATTAAAACCACCGTCCTCTTGAATGCGAGGCCAGAACTCTAACCGTTACACCACCACGCTCAGTATTTTCAATTTTTTTGTCTTTATCATTACATTTTTAAGACATTAACATCGTCAAGTGGTATACTTGCTTGCAACTATTCCTGTTTTCTCTTTCGGGAAACTAATTTCTTCTTTACGTAAAGTGAAACTATATATTGAACAAGAATTTTTGTGCTCACTTGTAATAATTTGCATTTATAATAATTTTGTGATTGTGATTATTGGACAAAGGCAAAGACAATAACACATCAGTATACTGCCGACATTCCAAACAAAGTCTTTCGAAACCAACGTACTGAATATTTGATTTTGGTATTCAAGTGATGAAATGTCTTTGAAATGCTAAGTAAACGATCATAACTGAAGTATCAACTTTGTATTTCCATGTCTCTATGTGTGAATTTCATAAGCAAGCTGACCGGTGGTATCCTTTTAACCCTTTCGTGACCAGTGGGAACTATAGTTCCCACTTCTTTGTTTTCGGCTTAAGTTCACTGGTAATCATTGTTCCCACGTCTAACTTGTGCTCCCATCTCTGTTATAGTGTGGTAACTACGTGTAATTTATCAACTGGCTCGCAGAAGCTGTTGTATGTCTACATTCTTAGTCAATAAATGCAGTGGCGCGGTTTCTGAGTGTAAGGGACCCAATAATTTGACCACAACAGCTATATTTGTATTCAGCGCTTTTCTGTTGTGTGTGAAGTGACTTGTTTTATATTTGTCTAATTTCATATTTACTAAGGAGACAGTATATGACTGTATTTAGGAAATTTCACTGAAAACCACAGAAATATTGCAAGGAAAGTTAGTGGGAACTATTTATCCCACTGAACTGTTTGGGATGCGCAAACTGTGAAGCTGTAAAATCGGCATTTTGTCTATTGTGCGTTTCCCATTGTTTAGAATGCCTGGGATCAGGCCAGAAGAGATTCTGAGAATTTTGCACTCCCTACCAGAAGATTCAGATTTCGATGCCGACTCAGATTCTGATGAAAATTCAGCGAATACTTCACAAATTTTGAGCGCTGTTAGTGGTAACATTATTGTGCAAAGTGATGATAATGGTTTCGATTTGACAATAGAAGCTAGCGAAATTGGAAATATTTCAAACAGAAGATGCTGTTAATGTAGCACAAAGGACAAAGAAAAGAGAACAAAAGTAATGTGTAGCAGCTGTTGTGTACCTTTGTGTATAGCATCATGCTTTTCTATTTTCCATAGTACATCACCATAGTGAACTCAAATGACAACACAAATTTATACATGTATAAATGTAATATTTCTGATGTTTTTTGCACTTAAAAATAAATAAATATTTTTTTTCAAATTCCCGAGTTGAGTTAGTCCAGAGTTCAGTGGGAACAATAGTTCCCACTAATTTTTTGTAATTATAGACTAATTATTCACATTCAAGATTGAAACTATAATTTTAAATGTGGTTCCTTAGCGCAATAAAGTGCTCATAAGAATTCCACAACTTCTGTAAATAATTTGGTCACGATAGGGTTAAAATAAATATCAATTGCATATTTAAAAACATAAAGTCATAGTAAACTTCAATACTACCTATCAGTTTGCTTTCCTAGCATTTGTGTACATTTAGAAAGCACCATGGTGGATTACCATAAGTTTTTCCGCCTATTGTAAATCGGAATGATGTTAAATGACTCTTAAGACTTGCTTGGCCGTCTTTGTACATGATTTATAGCTTTACAGGCTATGCCGCATCATTTATTGGATTATCTAAGCTTTTGGCTTTTATACTCCAGCCTTCTTCAAAGATACTCTTTATATTTATGTTACCATAGCAACAGTCGCCAAGCACTGCAGAGGAAAAGGCCGCTATCAACGTTGATGTTGTTGGAATTCCTTAATATTTCTGCTGCCGCTTTCACACGTCGAGGCCACCACTGATCTTCTCTCCACAGCAGCCTCTTGTCTTGGAATTTTATTTCGTGCCCGGTGTTAATGGCATGGCGAACGACGGCAGATTAGTCGCTGTTGTTATATTTGTAGTGGCGGATATGTTCTTTAAGTCTCTCCGCCACTGTGCGACCTGTCTCGCTGATGTATACACTGCCACAGCTGCAGGGGATTTCGTAAACACCCATAAGCTCGTGTGGGTGTATTCTGTCTTTTACCCTGGTTAATGACTGGCCAAGTTTGGAGTGAGCTTTATACACGATTCGCACCTCCACCCATTTAAAACGTTTCCCAATCCAGTCAGTGATACCACGTATGTACGGAAGACAGGCGAATTTTCTTGGCACATCGGTATCATGAGATAAGTTGACATCTTCCATGGGTTTTTTAGGTCTGAAAAGCCTTCTGATGTCAGATACACCATAGGTGCTGGCTCAGAATATTTTTGTAAGAGTCTCCATCCCTTTTTTCAGACTTTCCGAGTCACATACTGTCCTTGCTCTTAAATTCAGTGGTGTTAATACACCTTTCTTTGTTGCCGGGTGATGGTGCGACATGGCGTGCAGATATCTATTGGCGTGGGTTGCCTTGCTGTACACCATATGACCCAAACGTTGATCACCTCGCTTTTGAACCAAGACATCAAGGAATGGCAGTTGTTCATTTTCTTCTACTTCCATGGTGAATTGGATTCTTGGATGGGCACTATTGAGGTGGTGTAGGAACTCCTGCAAATTCTCCTTACCGTGAGGCCAGATAACATAGGTATCATCAACATACTGAATCCACGTTTTAGGTTTTAGGCGCGCATGATTAAGGACCTCCATTTCGAATTCTTCCATAATTATGTTGGCAGCTACAGGTGAAAGTGGCGATCACATGGCCGCACATTCAACTTGAGCATAAAGTTCACCACCCTACTGGAATACAGTTGACTTAAGGCTGAACTCTGTCAGGTCAGCCCACTCAGTAGACATTAGTTGTGCAAGAAGTTTAGCACGTATTACAACAACGGGTTCGTCTACCAGCACGTTGGTGAATAATGAAACAACATCAAACTCACCAGGATGTCGGTCTTTTCTAGCATCAGATCATCAGTTATTTGTATAAAATGAGCCGAGTTCCAATAAACGACGCGGCATAGACCGTAAAGCTATAAATCATGGAATGATGTTGTCTGTGGTGGTCTTTTGTTTGTGTTTTCGTGATATTCTGTTGACGGCGTGAAAAAGTGCTGTTTATGTTTCTGAAACTTGCTGTTTGATAACATTTGCATATGTTTTGGAAGCAACGTTACGAATTTTGCCTATTTATTTCTTGTCTATTAAAGCAGTACTACAAAGGTATTAAAATGGCTAGTGGATATAATAGTTATTCTGTTTTCCAACTTAATACTCTTCAACAAGAAATGCTTATGAAAACACTCCAAGAAAAACTGGATAAACATTATGAGCACATGAACACACAATTTGAGAATATGAACACATGACTTGAGGATATGAAAGCACAATTTGAGAATATGAAAACACAAATTTGTAAACAAATTCAAACACAGTGGGAAAAAATGGTAGAGAACATACACACACACTTTGAGAATATGAACACACAACTTAAGAATGTAAACATACAACTTGATAAACACTATGAGAATATAAAAACACTGTGTAAGAAGGTAAACACTAAACTTGAAAATGTACCGGAACCCCTACAACCCAATCACAATACCAATGCTACCCAAAATAAAGTATTAACCGATAAGACAAATCAGGGGGTGGACACTAGTACACAGTTAACAGAACAAGTGTCTTCGGTAAAAGAAAAATCTATAGCCCATAAAACTGAATGCACTAAAAATCAACAAGAGCAGACACAGCATGTCACAGAAGTCACTACGAATTTACCTAATGACATTCAGTCAAATTTGCAGATAACGAACCACCAGGGTGCAGTCCTGCTAGTTCACATTGAAAATAATAAGACACACGGTGGCAGAATTGTTGAACCAGAGAATTAAAAGAATATACACATCAGGTTGACACACTAAGGGCACAAAAAGAGAAACCTGCTTTAACTTTATCAAAATTTTTCATAAGAGAAGTAGAAAAAACCCTCAAAACATCATATTACTCACAAAAAGTAAAACCTGTTCTGGCTTTATCGGAACTCTTCATTAGGGATGTACCGAAAACACTGAAAACCTTATACTACTCAGCAAAAGGAAACAAAGCAGAAAGGGTAATGCATGACCTAGATTGTTGGTTGTGCACTTATTGCTCAGACAACCATAAAAAGTGGGCATGGGAGATACCCAAACTTGAGGACGTGATAAACACGATCCCACACAGTTCCACAACAATGTCACCACATGAGCTAATGTTCCAAAAGGAACCACCCACACTGGTAAAAGCTACAGCGCAGGATTACACATTGAAGCTTAAAATAGCATTGCAGGAACTTAGAAGTAAAGCGCTCCAGAGAATGATGCGACATGATCCAAAACTTATCCCTACTTCTTATAATAAGGGTGATTTAGTATTGATCAAAACACACCCTAAGTCCTCCACACTGAATAGTGAAAACAAGAAGTTTTTTCACCTCTATGAAGAACCTTATGAGGTACAAGATGTACAACATTCAAATGCCTACATACTCATAGACCCACATTCTCGAGAAATCAAAGGCAAATACAATGTCGTGGACTTGAAGCCATATAAAGGTGAAGATATGTAAATACCATTTTTTCACACCTAATGCAGAAGTCCTGATGTAAACAAGTATCACCTCATAACATGAAAGATGAATTATTATGTCACTCTTCAAATGGAAACATAGTGTGTTTTTACATAATATAACCACAACAGTATGTCAACATAGTCAGAGTTATATGTATCTGTCTCATGACAGGACTTGGTTTTAGATAATTTCCCTATTTTTTTTTTCCTTGCAAAAAGAATATGCACAAATGTAATGTTTTATGAAATTTCTCTGTTTTTGTTCTTGCAAACATATGATGTCCAAATGTCATGAATTTGAGATTTTTTTCTATGTTTTTCTTTGTAAATAATATAGTAAGTACTATTTCGCAGGGTATACTATATTGAAATTTGTAACCGGCACCAGACATAGATATGAAAAAATTGTATATATTTGGAAAAATAAGTATTGTAAGAGATTAAGTGAGTGTTTTAAGGGAAACATTGCAATCATTGAAAATTCCACTAGTGTGTCCACAAACAAAACTAAGTGTCATTTTGAGGGGGTTGTAACGATAGCGGTGCACACCTAAAGAGATGAGGAGTACATCATCTAAAAGAAAGTGGAATATCGCTGAAAGGCGAGGTAGAGAGAAAGACACTGGTTGGCCAGGACAGTCACGTGAGGAAAAGGAGTGTTGTGATTGGCCAGGAGAGACAATAGAATCATATATATTATTTCTATAAGGTATTTTTTTGTCACAAGCCTGTATCTTCTTTCATACTTAACCGAAATCAATGAATGAGGTGTCATTTTAAAGCTTATGGTCTCCACTTTGGTCACATGATATTTTAAGAAATGAAGTTTTCGGAATTCGACCCTTAAAGGGCAAAAATGTCAATCTTTCTAAAATGCTGTTTTCTGTGTTACGAGTCATTTATCTCCCTGGATACGTATATGAAATCGTTTGATGTAGTATCATTTTAAAGATTAAGATCTCCGCTTTAGTGACGTCATATATTAAGACAGATATTTTTCGGAATTCGACCCTTAAAGGGCAAAAGTATCAATATTTTTGCAATGCGTAATTGTGTCACGAGCGATGTATCTCTCTTAATATCTAACCGATATAGATAAATGAGGTATCATATTAAAGATCGAGGTCTCCGCCATGGTAACATTATATTTCAAGAAAAGAAATTTTCGTTTTCTACCCTTAAAGGGCAAAAATGTCGATTTTTCTAAATTGCGTTTTTTGTATCTCGAGCCATTTATCTCCCTGGATATCTAACCAAAATCGATAAATGAAATAGGATTATGAGGAGTAATGTCTCAGCTTTGTGACATGATATTTTAAGAAAGAATGTTTTTGGAATTCAACCCTTAAAGGTAAAATGTATAAATTTTTCAATAACGCATTTTTGTGTCACGAGTGATTTATCTCCCTTAATATCTAACCGATATAAATAAATGAGGTATCATATTAAAGAATAAGGTTTCCGCCATGGTAACATCATATTTTAAGAAAGGAATTGTTCATAATTGGACCCTTAAAGGGCAAAAATGTCAATTTTTCTAAAATTCGTTTTTTATGTCTCGGGCAATTTGTCTCCCTGGATATCTAACCAAAATCGATAAATGAAGTAGGATTATGAGGAGTAATGTCTCAGCTTTGTGACATAATATTTTAAGAAAGAATGTTTTTGGAATTCAACCCTTAAAGGGAAAAAGTTTAAATTTTTTAATAACGCATTTTTGTGTCACGAGCGATTTATCTCCCTTAATATCTAACCGATATAGATAAATGAGGTATCATATTAACGAATAAGGTTTCCGCCGTGGTAACATTATATTTTAAGAAAGGAATTGTTCGCAATTGGACCCTTAAAGGGCAAAAATGTCAATTTTTCTAAAATTCGTTTTTTATGTCTTGAGCCATTTATCTCCCTGGATATCTAACCAAAATCGATAAATGAAGTAGGATTATGAGGAGTAATGTCTCAGCCTTGTGACATAATATTTTAAGAAAGAATGTTTTTGGAATTCAACCATTAAAGGGAAAAGTATAAATTTTTCTATAATGCATTTTTGTGTCACGAGCCATTTATCTTCCTTGATATATAACCGATATAGATAAATGAGGTATCATAGTAAAGATTAAGGTCTCCGCCATAGTCACGTTATATTTTAAAAAATAATTTTTCGTTATTCGACCCTTAAAGGGCATAAATATCAGTATTTCTAAAATGCGTTTTTTGTGTCTCAAGTAATTTACCTCTGTTGACAATTAAACAAAATTGATAAACGAGGTATCATTTAAAAGATTAAGGTCTTCGTAATGTCTTCGGTTCCATTACCACATTTTAAGAAAGAAATTTTTAAAAATTCTAACCTTAGGGGGTAAAAGTATTAATATTTTTACAACGCATTTTTCTGTCATGAGCTATTTATTTCCCTTGATACCTAATCGAAATAAATAAATGACATATCGATTTAAATATTAAATTATCCACTATCGTCATATCGTATTTTAAGAAAAAACTTTCTCCAAATTACACTCTTAAGGGGCAAAAATAACATCATTTCTCAAAACTTTTTTTTTTTACCTTGCTTGATAACTAACCGAAATCGATAAATGAGGTATCATTTTAAAGACCAAGGTGGCTGCTTTGGTCACACCATATTTTATAAAAGAATTTTTTTGTAATTCGACCCTTAAAGGGCAAAAGTATCAATATTAGTTATAGAACGTGTTGATTTTTTTAAATTTTTGTTTTTATTATATGCCATTTATCTCCTTCGATACCTATCTGAAATTGATAAATGACATATCGATTTAAATATTAAGATCTCCAACTAGGTAAAATCATAAATTAAGAAAAAAATGTTCAGAATTTGGTGCTAAAAGTGGTAGCGTGTATGAGACTGTTCAGAGCCAAGTCCCCAGATTTCAGCAGCGGATATCACAGAGAAGTCAGTAAACTTTTTTTTATTCAATAAGTAGTTTTTCGTATATATTTTTTTCTTTTACGGAAACACTGTCGTTTTGCTATACAATTCCAATGTAATCATTTTATTCGCTCAGTTACAAATATCACAGAGATGTTGATATGTTGTGTGCAGTTTGTTAAGGTTGGTTTTATTCTACCAAGGTCAGTGACAGTTTGTCATAAATAAAGTGTGTTTTAAATTTTCCTAACTGTTTCATAATATGTTGTGAGTATTTTGCTGTGTACCTATTACACTAAAAAAAATATTTGCTATAAAACTACGGTTCTACTATTCATTATATTACAAGCATTCAACCTCACTATTCGTCGCATTTTATTCGCGAAATTTTCGCACGGGTCGTCTAGTCACTAATTAATAATTAAAGTAGGTATGGTGACTAAAGGCACTACATCCTTAAGAGTTCATGCAAGTCACATTATTCGTAATTAAAACTGGCTAAGGGGAAAATTTTTCGACTGCTAGCATGGGAAAACAATTGATCCACCACTCAATATTAACGATTTGCTGAATTCAATTTATTACTAACCAGCCCTGTATTTCTGACATAATATTGAACATTACCAATCAAAAATAAACCTCTAATTTATTCCAGTGATGTGCTATTCATATTTACACAACACATGGTAGCAACAAGTCATGCATAATGCAGTTACAAGCACTGTGAAATATCACACCCTCCAATACTGAGGAAACTTCCAAGCTATTCAAATGAGCATTAACTCCTTAGCTATAATGTGTTCCTGATGTGTGAAGCCACACTGAAGTAAAACTACAACACGAATTGCAAATCTTTACCTTGCATCATTTCCAGTTCCCCACCAATGACAGCCAACTCCCACACGTACTATCGATAGGTTACTGGAATCACGTAAAACTGAACGGTGTGCAGCACTGCTATCTCTAAGTGTCACAGCGGTAACAAGCAGATATCACAGTGTGAAGAAAGCCTCTCCATCTTCCTCTCTCTTTCCACTGACTCACCTGCACCTCCTCTGCTCTCTCCTCCACCCCTCTCCACAGGCCTTTCTGTGGGCTCATCAACTTGCAGAGAACCCATCTTTGCTCAACAGCTGGATATGAAAGTTCTGACATTTTATTCCATTCGATCATAATGTCAGATTCTCTATCACCATCCCGTTTGGTCAATTTTTAGCGGTTTCCGACAAAGTTCCATCAAGTTCAGAAAAAAAAAAAAAACTGTAGATTTGAATAAAGAACATGCAGACTCCCATTTTATAGATGTATAGTTACATTAATGTCTGCTCCCTCTCATATGTCCATAATCACTTTAGTCTTGCCTTATCTATCGTTTCCTACAAGAATCACTTTTTCGCCTAGTTCCTAATAATTTAACTCTTTACCCTATGCATTCTTATGATCCTGTTTCATAGAAATTTCATCATGTTAGGCTCCCAAATATTTTTGTCTCATGTGCTAGGCAGCATTTCAATCTAACCAATTAGAGCCTGCAAGTAGTTTGGGTAGGTGTGTTGCCCAGATCAAAAACAGGCACAAGGACATCCTTATAATTTCAATGTCTGATCATCTGTCACATCCTATTACTGAGGTTACACTTATTTTAAAAGCAAGGTTCCATCCAGTGTTCTAATGGGGAACAAAGGTGCTGCCATCTGTCTGTGTCTTGTGTTCTGTGTTCTATGTGAACAGTGTAATTTTGTTTGTAAAAGTGGAGATTGTATTCGCCAACACAACTGCCGTCGAGTCAGCCAGTAAGAGGGCCTGAGATTTGAACCTAGGCCTGATCCAGAGCAGTGACACTTTAACATGCAACACACATAAAGTTACACATAGTCAAGAATAATCCTTGTGAATGTTTATTAAATTTCACAGCTTGTAACCTTCTATAAAATTGCTCTCTCAATGTGTGTCACAGAAATAAAGCCATTCATCAAAATTTGAAGAATTTAGTGTCAGTTTTTATATTTTAATCAAAGTAGATTATTTTATAGAATATTTTATCAATGTTTCAATAGTTATTTTACACCAGTTTTTTTAGTTATTATTTTAACTACTTTTTTTTTTTGTAGGTGGTGCAAATCTAAGTTCCATGTAACCCATCAGAAAACAAAGTTGCAAGATGTCATCCGGTTACTCTAGACGCAAACCACAATTTGTATGCAATCTCGCTTACATTCCAAATCACAATTTTCGAGAATTAAGTCGCAAGCTATGTTCTAAGTTTTTGGTACACAATATACTCATACTGTATTCAATTTCCTAGTCCCCTAAGCTCTACAAGCTATTCCTCTGTTCGTTCCCCTACTATCACATTCCTCAAGAATTTTTTTGCTGGCCAGCTGCCAATAGTTCTGCCTGTTCCACATCTCTCTAAAACCTTAAATGTCCTCTACCCCTTTCAGTTGTCTATCTCTACTGTAGATATATCTAGTTATATCACGCACTTGTTCCTGTCCACAATAATTCAATTCTTAGTAGCATCATTATCTACGAATTTACACTTGTTTAACCATTTCATACATCACCCATTACCTTTGCCCTTTCTTCAAGATTTTGAATTTTCTTTTGTTTCCCATTATCACTATATCTCGTTCCATAGTGCTACTTCCATTAAAATATTTTTGAATCTGTGGCTCACAGAAAGACAGCAGTCTCTCACAGCACCCACCTCCTTAATGCTCTCCTGTTGACAGAGGGCTAGACCTGAAAATTTCTGTATCACATGTGTTTTTGCCTTTTCTGTGTGTTAAAGCCCCAAACCCGTCATCTTGATATAAGTGGTGGCTCATTTACCTATCCTAGTTTAATTCCTTTTCGCTACTAGCACCTTTGATTACACTGTTTACTGTAGCATAGACATACTTATCCACTAAGCCAGTGGTTCCCAAATGGTGGTCTGCGGAACCCTGGGGCTCCGTGGAAGGGCCACAAAGTTTCCGTGTTCCGTCCGAGAAATAAATAAAATATTCGTTGAGGAGGCTATCGTGGTTCAGCTTCCGTTTGTGACGACTTATCGATGTGAAATTGGTTTTTCAGCTCCTACTTACAAAAATTGGGATCCGCCAAAAAATGTATGATCAATTAGGGTTCCGCTGCCAAAAAAAATTGGGAACTGCTGCAATAAACTACCATAACATTAAACAGTAACCAGTCAGATGCCATGTTCACACATCTATTACCTGCAACAATAATAAGTAATACAAACAATGAAATATATTTCTGACATTCAATAATGATAGCTACTATTATTAATCGACTTCAAAAAAAGGAGGAGGTTCTCAATTCGTCAGTTTTTTTTTTTTTTTTTTTTTTTTTTTTTTTTTTGTATGTATGACCAGCGATATTTTCACCAATTTTGAACCGATTTAAATTATTTTTTTTTAGTGGATAGGGTATACCTCCACAGTGGTCCCACATGAATTTCATTGAGAAACCACCCCTTCTACCCCCCTCCACCCCCTAATTTTTATACAAATCCACATTTTTTATTCGATCTCGATGAAACTTTGGACATAATAGCCAAAAATAAAGAGAAAAATAATGTCAACGTTTGGTTTAAAAAATTGTACCCCTCTCCCCCCCTTTAATTTTTGTCAATTTTCTTTATTCAAAGCTACAGTCGACAACATTTAACTGATGTCTATGAAAGTTGGTAATTACATGTAGTTTTTCATGGAGAAGGATTCTGACCAAAAAAATCAAATTAAAAAACCACCCCTCTCCCATTTACAACCCTTAATTTTATAGAATTTTTACTGAACTTGTCCCATGTATAATTTAAAACAAAGAGAAAAATCCTGTCAATATTTGGTCTTCCAAAGTTCAACCACCCCCCCCCCCCCTCCTTCCACCCGTTTCATTATTGCCAATGTTCTTCATAAAAAGCTACACTCGACACCGTTTGACCGATTATCATCAAAGTTGGCATATACATGTAATTTTTCAAGGAGAATCTGACCAAAATATAAATTAAAAAAACCACCCCTCTCCCCTTTACACCCCTTAATTTTTATACAAACCCACATTTTTTATCCGATTTCGATGAAACTTTGGACATGTATAGCAAAAAATAAAGAGAAAAATACTGTCAACTTTTGGTTTGAAAAAACTAAAGCCCTCTCCCCCTATCCACTCCCTAAATTTTTACAAATGTTCTTAATACAATGCTACAGTCGACTCATTTAACAGGTCTCCATTAAAGTTGGCATATATATGTAATTTTTCATGGAGAAGGTTTCTGACAAAAAATAACATAAAATAAAATAAATAAACCACCCCATGTCTCCCTTTACACCCCTTAATTTTATAGAAATCTGCATTTCTTAGCTGATTTTTATTGAACTTTGCCCATGTATACTTTAAAACAAAGAGACAAATCCTGTCAATATTTGGTTTGCCAATGCTCAACCCCTTTCCTCCTTCAACCCCATTAACTTTTGTCAATGTTCTTTATAAAAAGCTACAGTCGCAATCGTTTGACCGATTACCATGAAAGTTGATGCTTATATGTATTTTTTAACGAAGAAGGTGTATTACCAAAGATCTAAAAACCACCCCCTCTCCCCATTAAACTGCTTAATTTTTATACACAACCTCAGTTTTATCCAGTTTAGACAGAACTTAGCAAATTTTTACTATAAAATCAAGAGAAAAATGATGCCAACCTTGGTTTGCAAAAAATGAACCCCTCGCCCCTTTTCCACCCCCTTGATTTTTGTCAATTTCTTTTTAGAAAGCTACAGTCGACACCATTTGACCGATCTTTATTAAAGTTGGCACATATATATGTATTAATTTTTTTATGGATAAGATCTCTGACCAGAAAATAAAAAAAACTACCCTAGCTCCCCTTAACTTAATATTTGTACAAAACTCACATTTTGATTCGATTCGGTGGAACTTCGCATGCGTATACTTTAAAACAAATAGAAAAAGAAAAATACAGTCCACATAACTTTCACAAAAATGCAAACCCTATCCCCCTTTCTACCCCATTAATTACTGTCAATGATCTTTATACAAAGCTACCGTTTCTTTCTGATTTTGAAGGAAATATACACATGTATACTGCAAAACAAACAGAAATATACTGTCTACATTTGGTTTCGAGAGTCCAAACACCGCTCCTTCCTTTCCATCATTTCATCTACAGTTTCTATCCGATTCTGAAGGAAAATTGCACACGTATACTTTAAAACATACACAATTATTTTGTTTAAATTAGGTTGCTGAAGCCCAACCCCTCTTCCCTTCTACCCCCAACCCTCCTAATTTCCAATGTTCTTTATAGATACCCACAGTTTTATCAGATTTCCATGGACCATTGCACATGTACTTAAAAAAAAAAAAAAAAAAACAACAGAAAAATAGTGTCTATATTCTGTTTACAAAACCCTACCATTCACTCCCTTACCCCATTTAATTTTGGTAAATGTTCTTTACACAAAGCTACAGTTTTTATCTGGTTTCGATGGAAATTTGCACGTGTATACTTTAAAACAAAGAGAAAAATACTGCCCACACTAGCTTCAAAAAAACAAACTACTCTTCATCTCCACACCCCTTAATTGTTTTTTTTTTATACATACCTACCGTTTTATCTGATATCAATAGAAATTTACACACGTATACTTTAAATCAATCAGAAAAGGCAGTCTACATTTGGTATACAAAAGCTCAATCCCTCTTCCCCTTTACCCTCACCCCATTTAATTTCCAATGTTCTTTACAAAAATCCACAGTTTTAAATCCCGTCAAAATCAGTTAAGCTATTTTTAAGTCATGACATAATATTTATAAAATAAATGTGTCGTAATGTCTCAACATGTACTTCAGATTTCAACTTTGATCCCAAGCTTTCACCAATTAAAAATCTATAATTTTTGTGTGATGCCGGAGCAAACAGATATATTCTAGACAGATTTCTGTATGTGGTATGTATTAATGCCCAGATGTTACATGTTTCGGTTATCGAGCAGCAGCTTTAACAGATGTTATGATAAGATCGAAACATAGCCTGACATTCCTTAACACAACGCCCAATTCACCCCTTTCTGGAAGTGGTTGTGGTATTTAAAGACAAAATTCTTCTTTGAAAGCAAGCGCTTTAATCTCTGAGCTACCAGGAAGTTCGCAAAATGGTAACTACTGCGGCATATTTAAAATACTAAACGAAGTATAATACCACTAAAAATTTAAAAATAAAATAATTGTTTTGAAAACATAAAAACCGCCTTAAAAAAAAATAAAAAAAACACTAAAAATTTTAAAATAACTTTATACCTTGCTTATGAAAAAGTAAATCTAAATAGACAACATTTTACATTACTTTCATTGAAATTTTGACATTAATTAGTTATTTTTGGAGTCGGTGCCAGCGAAAGACAAGAAAAACAAAAAGATAAAAACAATAAAGAATAACAATAATACATAAAAAATCATGTTACTGCTTACCTACAATTAATGCTAGAAACATGTTTCAACAAAACTGAAACATACAGATGATACACCGATATTATACTCAGTAAATCGTTTACTTCATGAAGCAACCTACCAACTGACACTTCAGCGCCAGAGATATGCCTGGATGACCAATAACACCAAGCTACAGATTAAAATACTGTTAATTTGTTTCCCTAAGCTATCACCCGCAATAACACTATCTGCCTCACGACATGCTGTAAAATGTTGGGAATTTTTGATCGTACTCCCCGTTTTGCCTCTTACGCCAAAAGAAGTTCAGTAATTCGATCTTCGCGATGTGACAGCTGGCACCGACTCCAAAAATAACTAGTTAATGTCAAAATTTCAATGAAAGTAATGTAAAATGTTGTCTATTTAGATTTACTTTTTCCTAAGCAAGGTATAAAGTTATTTTAAAATTTTTAGTGTTTATTTTTTTTTAAAGGCAGTTTTTATGTTTTTTAATCAATTATTTTGTACAATTGTATTATGCTATTGTTATATGAATGTGTGGATCGAAAAATGGTATTTGAGAGAACTGTTTTAATATGTCATCTTCATGTTCCCCACTCATGTGTTTTACTGAAAAGTTGCCAAAAATTTAGTTAAAACTATCATATTCCACCGAGAACTACAAAAATAATAAAAATATCTTGAAATATTGATTATTCTATTGTTGTAATGTGTATTTGACATTTCAGCTTCACTATTGTTGTTAAAAGTCACATGAAACTTATCAATAGCAAACATATTCAACACTGTGTTGCAAGAGCTACATTTATGTCATTAATCTCCAACTTGGATGCTTTTCTTGCAATAGATAGCAGTGAAGATGGGTCAGTGTAAAATCTAGATATGGGTAGCTCTATCATAACCGAGATCCACAATTTTAATATGGATTCTCGTGAAACTCAATGAGACAAATCGAAAGTGAATAATTTGATACCTTGCCTAGTTCATAAGGTATCAACTGTCAAAAGTAGTAATAGGCATAGTTCCTTGTGCCTTTGACAGAGATTTTCTTTTGCTCTAGGCCACATTTCAAACTAACCACAACCAACAGGAAGAAACCAAAGTACCTACTGTGTATTTCCAGCATGTATTTTCTTAGGTGGAATTTTTTCTTGTCCAGGTTGCTTTCAACCAAACCACTTCAATTTTGAGGACAGCTCTATCATTACATCAGCGCCAAAAATTGATGATGGATTCTTATGGAACTCACATAGGTGGGTACAACTAATCGTTAATCCACTACTTAAAAAGTGAACTTCAATAATCATTAAAGTGTTACATTTTTGCAAATTTAATGCAAGTTAAAGTTAAACGATAAAAGTTAACCATCCCAAAGTGGATCTAATGTTTATGTATTGCAATAGGTATTACTGCAATCAGAACCAAGGTGCTATGTACCGTGATATGAATCGACAATGTGTCTACCCAATGTTCTTCTGGAAATTGATTATTTTTTTTTTTTATTTTTATTTTTTTTTCTGGGGTTCAATGTTTTAACAAACTTCTCAAATGTATTGAATTCTTCAATAAACAGTGGAATCATGTTGGAAACAAAAATGTTTACAATACATCAGTCGACACCAGCTCGGAATACGACAGTGCGGGTAGCTACAATGCCAAATGTTTTATTGACGTAAACTTTTAGTAGCAGATGGAGATGAAAGCAAATCAATTCTGCTGCTTTCTACATCAGAAGTAGACACAGCACTTGAAGGCTTTGAATTATTTTTCTTTTTTCCAATGAGTTGCCCCTGCACTTACTCTCTCTTCAAATTGTTCGTCTTTGGATATATGCATCCTCTTCACATTTTGTTTAAGATTATTAAGGCTACACACTTGAGACTTAACTGTAGAAAGTTTAGGGAAACACAGTTTGCATTCATCAATCAATGTTTGATTAACTTAAAAGTTAACTTCGTTAATTAACAATTAACAGATTAACAGTTTTCTGCCCATCTGTGGTAACTCAACAACACAAATTGAAAATGAACAATACAATTTTTGATATCTCGCCAAGTTCTCAATATATCAACTGCCATAATTTAGTTATAGGTATAGTTCCTTGTGGCTTAGGAAATGTTTTTCTTCTGGTCCACGGTGTAATTAAAGCTTCAACTTTGAGTTAAAAATCTTGAGAACTAAGCGAGATACTGAAAAATTTTATTATTCACTATCAATCTGTCTTGTTGAGTTACATAATACCCCAAACTCAAATTTGGATTTGGCTAAGTTTTTATTCTGGTCAAGGCAGCATTTCAAACTAGTCACCTCACTTCTGAGATACATTATCTCAAGAACTAAGCAAGATATCAAAAAATTTGACTCCCCTCTTTCAATTAATTAGTCTCACTAGTTACATAAGACTCCGTCATCAAAAGTTATGGTAGCATGCCCCTAGATGTGATGTACCCCATTGCTGGAGGTGTAGAGCAGTAAAATAGAAAGCAGGGACAAACTAATCGATTCTTATATGCGAGTGGAGACTTTCCCAGCATATTGATGAAATGAATTCTTCACAGGAGTTCAGCTGGATTGCGTCATAAAATGACAACGTTTCGACAACCGGCTTCATCAGGTCCATTACTTCAGATATTATTACCTGAAATCACAAACTAGACTGGCTTAGCAACTGGCAAAAATCTAATTCTGTCTAAGGATGATTGCCAGGACGCCCAATCAGCGCACGGCAGAACTGGAAAGCGCGATCTGCCAACTGAGGGTATCAATGTTGCGGACCCTCAGTTGGCATTTTCCACTTCTGCCGTGCGCTGATTGGGCGTCCTGGCAATCATTGGTAGATGGAGTTATATTTTTGCCGGCTGCTAAGCCAGTTGAGTTTGTGATTTCCGGTAATAATATCTGAAGTAATAGCCCTGATGAAGACAACTGAGCCGGCTGTCGAAACATTGTCATTTTACCATGCTTCTGTGAAGAATTCATTTCATTCAATCGATTCTTATTGGTACTTCCACCGTATACAAATGTGACAGCTGCAGATGGACGTCACAAATGAAAACAATTTTTTTTCTTATGGTCCAGGATGCACTTCAACCCAACCAAAATAACTAAAAATGTGACAAACAGTGAAGGTTGATATGATCCTTACAACGATAATATAAGCGAAGTGAGAGCACAAAATAGAAATATCTCACAGTGATTCACATTTTAGTGCTTTTAGTTTTATTTGTGGTGTCTTTTCAGTAAAACACGAATGGAGAAAATGAAAATGAATCAAAACATTTCCCCCAAATGTCTAGAGATTGGAACAATTTAAAAAAAAAAAAAAGCTTTTCATATCATACATTATCCAAAAGTTTGAAACCAAACACAGGAGTAGGCATAGTTAGCAATACCTGATAAAAAGTGAGTTCATGGGGAGTAGTTTGCATCACGACACACGTCGTGCCACTAATACTAATGAATAACAACAACTTACTTCCTCGTGCTTTATACTAAAGCAAGAACATTCTGGTACAGGCTGCATTTGAACCTAGCCACATCTTAACTAAATTGCTGCTACAAAATCAAACTATGCAGATACCCCTAAACCCACAAAATGCATCTTGAACTATGTTTAATGTAATAACAATGTTGTCTACATCAGGATTCCTAGGTCGCTTATCAGAAATTATTACAACTATTCACAACATACAATTTCAGAATGAACAGCACCTGTATTGTAATACGTTCAATGCATTGCGATGTAAACTTGAACCAGTTCATGCTCTCAGCCAGTATTATCAAGATGCTGCAGTTTTACACTAATGATACTGTGATGACACCACTTTCTAGTTCATTTTCCAAAAATGGTTTAAGGACATCACTAATGCTAAAATAGTTTTATATGAGTGATAGGCAAAATGATGGAAAGCTTGACATGCAACAATTTGAGAAATATCTGTGAGGAAAGAAACTGGTTTACAGATTGACAACATGGCTATACGCATGTATATTCATGTGTATCTCAGATGGTGGGCTAAGTACACAATACTTCAGATAAATTGGACAAGGGAGGCCAAGTTGATAGTGTTGCACTAGATCTTTCTAAAGCATTTTGACAGAGTGAGCCATGAAATTGTTTCAAATAAACTGATATATTTTAATGGATGAAAAATTTACTTGCTGGTTAGAAGAATACTTAAAAGCGAGAGTAGGAAATACATTATCAAAAGAGGATGAAGTAAATATGGGAGTGCCACAGTGTAGTGTATTTGGACCAATGCTGTTAATTTTTTTTAATGATTTTGTTGATGAGTTGGTGTCAGTATTTACGTTTTTTTGCAGATGATATAGATGGGATACAATAGGATTAAAACAGGTGAAGACTGAACAACTGAAGGGTGACCTGGATAGAATATCTAAATGCGTAGGTCAGCATGGAATGAAGATAAATGCCAAGAAGATACAGTTTACTAGGTACACAGATAAAAAAACTAAAGCTTAATTATGATTATAGGGTGGGGTCAGAATTGCTTGTTGAAAGCTTGAAGTGTAAATATATTGGCATAACGTTTGATACACTCAACTGGGCAGGTGGTATGAAAAGGTTACAAAATCCTTCATTTACTGGAGAGGGTGATGAGAGGACGTACAAGAGAAGTTAGGGAATTGGGTTACAAAACTTTTGTCAGACCATTGGTTGCATATGGTGATGTAGTTTGGGACCCACATTTTAGCTATCAAATACCGGATTTGGAGGGTGTGAAAAGAAGAGCAGATAGATTTGTTTGTGAAAATTGTTGCAGGACCAAGTCAGTAAGTGAAATGATAAAGGAGCTAGAGTGGGAGTCATTGTAGGAAGGTGAAGAGAGTGCTGGGAATGTACAGGGCATATATTGGTGATGGAGCTTGGAGGAATATTGGTCAAAGAATTAAGAATAGTGCATGGAAGGGGAAAGACAACCATGCCCCAAACTGGCACTCAATTTCATGCACAAGGGAAGGGATTGGAACAAATCAACAAGTGAAGTGATTAATAATTGGGTGCTGTGCAAAGTACAGCCAGTAGAAAGAACTGTTATTTCTCGATGAAAATGTGATTAACGCATTCCTTAGGCATTTCTATTCAAGAAAAAATGTATGTGAAGCCGATAAAACAGGTAGGAAAGAAGTAATATAGCAAAAATCGTCGGTTTACATGCTGTATTAGCTGATGTGTAGCAGCCATCTTTGTCGCAAATGTGCTCTTCCTCAAGTTGTACACAATTTGATTTTGAGAGAGCTGTATTAGTGGATGTTGTGGTTAGGTTGAAATGCAGCGTGGACCAGAATTACGACTGCTAGTCGCATTTTCAACCCGAATTAACAGTTTTTTCTACTGGCCGTACTTTGCACAGTAACCGAATAATTTACCAAAAATGCTTAAGGAATTTAAAATTTGTAAATCAGAGAAGTAAATGATTGGAGGAATTTAACACTCCAATTAAAAAATAAAATAACAGGGGAATTGCCACTGAAGCTGCAATTAAAATTAATAATAACAATAATTGGTAAGACAATTTTGTAGTACAAACTGGACAGTGATATATCAAACACATTGGTTTTGTCACTTTCAATGGAACCCAATTACTTAATTCTACAATGCCATGTCCAACGGTACTGTAAATAGCATAAACTAGCCGGAGTAGAAAACAGATAAAATAATCAGTAATAAAGTAATTATTAGCTTTCTTGGTCCTTGCCGCATCACAACTAAACTTCATATGACAAAAAACACTTATTAATGAACAGCGCGACGGAAAATTGTTGAACCGGAATCGCGATTTCCAGTACACCTCGACATTCTTCATTTAACTATGCCAAGTGCAACAAAATGGAAAACAAAAACCAAATTATACAACGTAAACATTTATCAGTTCTGTTACAAACCATTTTTTCCTGCATCTTCTGGAATGCTATTTCAGCTTTTGTCTTCTTAATTTCATTGGAGTGTTTTTCCTTTTTCGGTACCTCAACAGTTTTCGAAACTTGTTCTAATAGCTTTTTCTGATCCTTCTTTTTCTTCTTTCTACAACAAGAAAATTGTTTAAAACGAATATTGGTATCCAATCTCCATATAATTGATCCCATTCACAACGTTCATACTTACTTTTTTATCACTGAATCTCCTTTGATTTTTAAAGGGCCTCTTGCCACTTCTGTATACTCAGACATACTAGAAAAATCCGGAAAGTGGAACTGTGATTTGACATCAATACCACTAGCTGGATTGTATTAAATCCTTATTGCTTTTCTCCCTGTTACTGAACTGGAATAGCGACAATCACAAGACACCACCAGGGCACCAGCCACCAATACAATCTAGTGTTGACTGTTGAATGTTGATATTTATTATTTAATGAAAATATCGAATTTTACATATATCGATATGTTTCTGATATCAATATCGGATTTCAATATATCTAATAAAGTATCGATATATGAATTCTGTTTTATAGAAACAACAAGCCATAAAACCCGTCAAGGATGACGGGTTTGACGGAGTGTTCTGGAAATTAATTTCTTTTTGGTTGCTTACCTAAACAGAATTGTTATAAAATAAAGCTCATTGTGCAGTAATTTCTCGTCGCTTGTGATGTAGCAAAAATTTTCAGTTGTCAGCTTGGTTCAGTTTGCATGTCAGTCTAACCTCAATCTTCGCTAATATTGTCGTTATAAAAACAAAGCTTCAATCACCTGCGAATTAATACCATGGAGGAAGGAATAATATGGAGACGACGCAAGAGACCTTTACCACGCATGGGAGTGAAGCAGGCCGGCGGAGGAGTGGGGGGGCATGGCCGGAGTGGTGGGGGCTTGACCGCTTCCCAACAAACACGGGGAATATGTACAAACACCTCAAGGGGACTCTAGGATAAACGTGACGCCGCAATCTGGTGATGGATTAATATGTAACTCGATGAGACAAATAAAAAATGAAGAATAAAATTTTTTGATATCCTGCTTAGTTTTCGAGATATTCTGTCTCAAATGTGAAATGGTTTTGGTTGAAATTCAGAAGAAAAAATTATTCAAAGTCAAATTTTATGATGAATTTTTATTTAAAAAGACGAGACAAATAAAAAATAAAGAGTAAAATTTTTCGATATTTCACCTAGTTCTCGAGATATACTGTCTCAAAAGTGAGGTGTCTTGAGTTGAAATGCAGAAGAAAAATTTCGCAAAAGTCAAATTTAATGATGGATTCTTATGTAACACAACGAAAAAACTCGATAATAAGGAATAAATGTTTTCGATATCTTGCTTAGTTTGGGGGATATACAACATCCAAATTGAGGGGTTTAGGTTTGGATGCAGGCTGGACCAAAAATTAATTCTGTCAAAGCCACAATGATTACATGGTTGACATGCAGAATGGATATTTCAGTTTTATTACTACCACTTGTGGTTAGTCTGAAATGTGTTCTAGACCAGAAAAAAAGTAAGAGGACCCACTCTAGGGATGAGCAACCCAGACATTTTGTAGGCTGGTACCAGAAATAAAATGTTTATTCAGTCACCTTAATGAACATTCTCTTGATCAAGATGTGTTGTCTAATTTCGCAGCCCTACTTATTAGGACAATTGTAAAAAAATTTATCTCTCAGTTAGATTTAGATACGGGGGGGGGGGGGGGGGGAGAATGCTGTACAAAAAAAAAGAGACTAAATTAGAAACACATTCCCCAAATTGATTTTGTTCAAAGGCCAATAACTTCTTTATTTATGAAGCCCATTTTTATTTTTGCATGAACCTGTTTCGACATAAATAGATGAGAAAGATTTCAAAATCGGTAAAAATAGGTATAGACGTATTTACAACCAGAAACAAGTCTTATACGAAGCTTTAAAAATAACCTAAGTCAATGGCCTGAAATAGCTATTTAAAAAATTAATAAAACTCACAGCTTCTCACATAACAGTTAATTTCATCATCCATTGTCAGTATAATCAGCAACGTGACGAAAGAAATCGTAATAGTAAATTCACTGAATCGCGAAGTAAAACACGCCCCTTTAAATCTCATTTTAAACACTCGTTAAAAAAATAATGTTAGTCTATTATGTGCAAAATAGCAAGTTTGCTGATTTTCTACACTACACCAAGAAAAATTTGAGAACAAAGTCATCCCATTGAGAGCTATGACTAAATATTTATAGACGTGCTGCAAAGTTTGCGGTGTCTACCGCTCACTTCAACAACGATAATTACAATTCAACTTACTTATGAAATGATATTCCAGGTTCTTTCCTGTCTGGCCTATTTGTGCAACCGTACGCAACACAAGCTGGCATTTTTAAACACTTATACACAATACTAAATGAAATAATCACTGCATCTACCACAATGTGAACACCTTAATTGTTGGGAAGCGCCATATGGTCGCTGCCGGTGCTGCCACCATGCGGGAGAGTTTAGTGCTTGCTTCACCGATTTAACGTCACTTCTCCTCCATGATTAATACATTCGCTGTATCGCATTTCAGTGTCATCATGAATCACGATATAAACTTGATCCAAATTTTTCACGTGTTCTTACATCTTTATTTTTTATTATCTGTGATGAAGATCCATGTTTTAACGGATGACTTAGCTTACATGCGGTTGAAATAATGACTCCAGTGAAAACGAAGGATGCTAAAATAAATCTTAACAACTATTGTTATGACATACAATATTGGTTTTAATTGCGTTTAGCTCGCATGATCGCGATAAATTTGTAACTTCTTTCATTCAAACCAAGTAATGATTTCATTAAAAAATACATTGATAATTAATATGCCAATTTAAACGAAATGCACACTTTTCCTTCAGTGTTCTGGCTATTCATTTCTTAGCAATTGCTGAGATAAATACAAAAAATAAAGCATAATGTAATACATATTGCCTTGCGTTGTAACAAAATGTTTCTGATGCTATCCTTGACCAGTTTGCATTTTAATCTAACCACAGGCGGTTCAATCATTACCGTGGCGCCACAATCTGATAGTTATTCTAGTAGAAATCAGGAAACAAATCGAAAATAAAGAATAAATTTTTTTGTTATCTCTCTTGGTTTTAGAGATATGTTAAAAATCAGTTATAGGTAGGCTTGCCAGATTTCTGAAATGTTCAACCGGGACACTAGAATGGGTATTCAAGGGTCCACACCCTTGGTGGGTTTCAGAGTGTTTTAGAGGGTAGTTTATTCTCAATGCTATGAATACCTATTAAATGGTTAATGATCAGTAATTACTGATTAGGAACCTAAACCAGGGGTAATAATAAATTATACTAAAATACAAATTTAAATATTTTATTTCTTACATGTGAGTGTTTACATACAAATGTAATACACAGACGGAAAAAAAATCCCAACACCAAGAAAAAATTATTGTAGAGTAATGAAATTTGGACAATGCATTTGTCAAGTTAACATGTTTAATTGATTAAATTTTCAAGATCACAGGTTAATTTAAGCTCAAGAAAATGCATTTCAAATGTGAAATACTGTTAAATTAATAGCCGGTGTAACCTCCAGAATTTTGAATGCAAGCCTGCAAACGTGAATGCATTGTGTCATACAGGTTTCGAATGTCACTTTGTGGTATGGAGTTCCATGCTTGTTGTACTTGTGCTGTCAATACTGGGACGGTCAGTGCTGGCTGTGGATGATGCTGGAGTTGTCGTCCAATGATATCCCATACGTGTTCAATTGGAGACAGATCTGGTGATCTCGCAGGCCAAGGTAACATGTCGACACTCTGTAGAGCACGTTGCGAGACAACAGCGGTATGAGGGCGAGCGTTATCCTGTTGAAAAACTCCCCCTTGAATGCTGTTCATGAATGGCAGCACTACAGGTTGAATTACCAGACTGACGTACAAATTTGCAGTCAGTGTGTTTGGTATAACCACAAGAGTGCTCCTGCTGTCATAGGAAATTGCTCCCCAGACCATGACTCCAGGTGTAGGTCCAGTGTGTCTAGGCCGCAGACAGTTTGGTTGCAGGCGTTCCCCTGGCCTCCTTCTGACCAACACTCGGCCATCACTGGCACCAAGGCAGAACCTGCTTTCATCAGAAAACACAACAGATCTCCACTCCGTCCTCCAATGAGCTCTGGCTTGACACCACTGGAGTCGCAAACGGCGATGGCTTGGAGTCAGTGGAATGCACGCTACAGGGCGCCTGGCTCGGAGCTGTCCTTGAAGTAACCGATTTCTAACAGTTCGTTGTGTCACTGTGGTACCAACTGCAGCTCGAATTTCTGCCGCAGACGCAGTACGATGCGCCACAGCTGTACGCCGAATACGGCGGTCTTCCCTCTCAGTAGTGCCACGTGGCCTCCCGGAACCCGGTCTTCTTGAGGCAGTACCATCCCTTGACCACTGCACCCAACAATCATGCACAGTGGATACATTCCGGCCAAGTCTTTCTGCAATATCGCGAAAAGAAAATCCACCTTCTCGTAGCCCTATTACACGACCTCGTTCAAACTCGGTGAGCTGTTGATAATGGCTTCTTCGTCTTCTTAAAGGCATTCTTGGCTAACATCAACTCACTATGTCAAATCTCAGCGGTAAATAACGTTCACAAACTTTACAGCGCGTATTTAAAGCAAACCTGATTTGCAAGCTCTGAGTAGCGCTACTAGCGCCACACTTATGCGCGAAATTTGAATCGATGTCATCTTTCAGATGTATAAACACGCCTACCAAATTTCGTTTATCTAACACAAGTCTTTCTTGGTGTTGGGATTTTTTTTTCCGTCTGTGTAAATTGACTAAGTAAGATTGTGAGAAGAAACCCTTTGGATGAGGAATAACAATTTTAACAGTTTTTGCATGTACTTTTTATTGGTGAGCAGTTTTTTTAGAAAGTCTTTTTTGTTTTAATCTTGTTGCAAAAATCTTCACAAGTTAATCCGATATTAATTTTACATGTCATCAAGCCTTTAACTGTAGATTGCTTCATCAAACCCCTGTCATCAGTCCATGCATTGTTCATCAAAGAAAATACCCTCTTAACTGGTGCTGATGTCCCAGGTAAGCAGAAGGCATACTCAACAATGTTGATCAGATTGGGGGCTTCTATCTGATTCTCCTTGAAGTGACGAAACAGCCTGAGCCATTTTTCTTCACTTGAAATAATCACATTTCTGGTGGCCGCCTCCTGCTTCCACTCTTCCCAGTTTAATTTAATTTAATTTAATTGCAATGGAGCACAGGTTCCGGTGACAATTTCCCTACACACCCATCTTCACCCTATCCTGCAGCTACCTACATTTGCCCTCTACAAATTTTATCTTTAAATTCTTTCAAAGTTTTCGGTAAATTATTCATCATTTCTCTTGGTAACTCATTCCAATCCCTGACACCCTTACCTAAAAAAGAGTACAACTTCATCAAACAACTGATCATTGTTTATTTTCATACCGGGTACATCAAGAAGGCTTCTATTAATAGTGCCAGCAGAAGTTTCGGCGTTTTTCCAATCAACAGCATTTGTTTTGGTCAGATTGATCCATGAAAACTGTTCAGCGTTTCCAAAATTATTTTCCCAGAGGACCAAGTATGCAATGCATCTTTTATAAAGGCCATCAAATTCTTCTTTCACACTGTTTTGGACTTGCTCATCTAGATTCTTGTAGATGTTCTTTGCGGCCATAGGGATAAAGTTTGAAGCCTTTCTTTCTGTCAGGTTTCTTTTAAGAGCTTTATGAGCTTCAGCAACCTCAAAAGCTGTAGTGTTATTTTTTTCCATTCCCAGAATGGCCTTGTTAAACAGTGCAAGCTGTCCATGGACAAACCACAAGTAGAGCTCGCCCTTTGAATCAGTAAAAACAATTTTTATTGCTGATGGACACATTTCTTGGTCTAAAAAAATGTTTTCAGACCTTCAAAAATTTGTAAAAGTCTTTCCAGCGCAGGCATCATTGATAGAAACCGGTTGTTCCCATGTTGAAGGAGTTTGTGGTACTCTACCTCGGCATATTCACAAAATTCTTTTAGTTTTGTTACACGGACTGTGTATATGTGGAAGTATTTATAAATCTTCAGAAGCAAGGCTTCAATATCGATTGGGAGACTATCTACTGCAGTTTGTACACAGTTGTGCACAATGTGTGCTCCACATCCGATTCCATTTATTTCCCGCCCTAGGCTATTCTTGAGTCGATGAAAAACGTTGTTTTTCCCTGCTCTTTTCACACCTCCGAAGTTAGTGTTGCAGTTATCTCCACAAAAGCCAACTACTTTGTTGTTCAAATCGTTTTGTAAGAGGACAGAGCATAAGTGATTTGTCAGGGTTTCCGATGTTTCACCCGCCACAGATTTGAAATCTAAAAGCTTTACTTGCACACCTGAATTAGAATTAAAATAGCGCCCAACAATTGGCACAAGTTTTATCTCCTTTCTGTTTGATGCATCCATGCTTACAGATACATAGTTTGACTTGGTTAAGTCTTCTTTAAGCTCTTCCTGAGCTAAAGGAGCTATGACATTTAAAACTATTGCCTCACACTTAGTTTTTCCGAGTGAGAATTTAGGCTCAAAAAACTTGGAAATCAGTTTTGATGAACAAGAGTTCGAATTGAAACTTAAGCTATGGTTTGCTGTGTGGTAAGCAAAGGTCACCTCTTTCGCTGCTAAGTCTAAGTTTTTGTCATTAGAACTCGCAGTCTTAAAAAAACTACTCATTTTTGACGAGCCAGCAGCACATGCTAAACTCTTTTTGTGTTTAACATACTGCAAATGATATTTTATATCGGATCGCCCACCGTGAGCAACCGAAAACTCAGAATTGCAATGTAAGCATTTAACTCTATCGCCTTGACCACCAGTACATACCTTTTTCAAAAAAGTAAATTCATTCTGTAAATCTTCAGTGAATTTACACGAACGTTTTGGCATTTTCACAAAGAAAGCATGAACTTAAACTTGAAACATAAATACTGTAAAACAGCGTTAGCTCACTAACACAACAGGCACCGTAGGCTAGGCAGGAACAGACTGACATTTCTATCGCAGGCGACTTTAGCCGGGGTGAAGGTGGGCGAGTCCAATGTTACAGTAACATTGTTACTGCACACGAGGAGTGTAATACTAATACACTCCTGGAAATTGAAATAAGAACACATTGACGCCAGTGTGTAAGGGTGCGTTTATTTTGGAGCTGCGATAAACGATGAGAGCGGCGATACTCATTTTAATGTGTGAACACTACAAACTGAAGATTTATTTATTTATTTATAAATAAATACAAACTGAAGATTAAAATAAAAAATAAAATATTAATACAGCCAAAAAGAATTTATACATAATTTAGTGAAAAAATATTTTTCTATTAAAAGTAATTTAAATTATAAATATCAAATTAAATGCATAATATGAAGAAATTCGTATTAATTTATTTAGAATTATAACAAAAGTAGATTTTATATAAGATGCCGGTATTTTTTGCAGATTGGTTTGGTCTTCCAATATTGGTGTCAAATTCTTAGGAATTTAAGCGTTAGTTTCTTCGAAATTCAATACCTTTTCAGTCAATAATATTATGAAGCAAACAAATGGTCTTCTTAATATTGTCAGTTACTACTACAGAAGTTGTGGCTAAATTTTCCATTTAGAATAAATAAGGCACATTTGACGGTTCCTCATGTTCATGATAACCTAGCATTCAGGTATCATCTACCTGCATCTACATATTGTCCATAAGGATCTAATAAATTATTTAAAAATGGATAAGCCTCGTCACCTACAAAAAACACGAGGTTCAGTGATTTCAGAATTTGGTAGAATGATTTGGAATATTCTGTCTTCCATCTGTTAAAGATACATACAGAACTGCAGATCTAACTGTTCCACCGTCACTCTGTTTACCATTACCTCCAGCTTCAATGTTTATAAATTTATAATTAGCATTGACAATAGGAAAAAATCTTGTAATTGTGGAACATGAAGCCAGAGTGTGCAGAACAAGTAACTCTGAAGTATTTTCCGTCGACAGTGCCCACGCAATTCGGAAAATTAGAAATATTGTAACAATCTTCGGCTATTTTTTTTACGAAATCCTGTTCCTCTGGAATCATCATATTAAGTAGTTGAAGTATTTTTCATAATTATTTCTCTTACAACTTCTAAAACTGTTGCAGTACAACTCCTATACGAAAGAAATAAGCTAGATTTCTTCTACATGTCTGGCCGGTTGACAATTGCGCGCAATATAAAACACGATTCTACGCTATTATCGAAGCTCCAATTAAAACACTGCACGAAGAAAGAAATTGAGCGCCGCTCTTGTCGCTGCGTTTATCGTCGCTCTCATCGTTTATCGCAGCTCCAACATAAACGCACCCTAAGACCCACCATACTTGCTCCGGACACTACGAGAGGGCTGTACAAGCAATGATCAAACGCACGGCACAGCGGACACACCAGGAACAGCAGTGTTGGCCGTCGAAGGGCGCTAGCTGCGCAACGGTTGGGCACCGCCGCAGTCAGTGTCAGCCAGTTTGCCGTGGCATACGGAGCTCCATCTCAGTCTTTAACACTGGTAGCATGCCGCGACAGCGTGTACGTGAACCGTATGTGCAGTTGACGGACTTTGAGCGAGGGCGTGTAGTGGGCATGCGGGAGGCCCGGTGGACGTACCGCCGAATTGCTCAACATGTGGGGCGCGAGGTCTCCACAGTACATCCATGTTGTCGCCAGTGGTCGGCGGAAGGTGCACGTGCCCGTCGACCTGGGTCCGGACAGCAGCGACGCACGGACGCACGCCAAGACCGTCGCATCCTACGCAGTGCCGTAGGGGACCGCACCGCCACTTCCCGGCAAATTAGGGACACTGTTGCTCCTGGGGTATCAGAGAGGACCATTCGCAACCGTCTCCATGAAGCTGGGCTACGGTCCCGCGCACCGTTAGGTCGTCTTCCGCTCACGCCCCAACATCGTGCAGCCCGCCTCCAGTGGTGTCGCGACAGGCGTGTATGGAGGGACGAATGGAGACGTGTCGTCTTCAGTGATGAGAGTCGCTTCTGCCTTGGTGCCAATGATGGTCGTATGCGTGTTTGGCGCCGTGCAGGTGAGCGCCACAATCAGGACTGCATACGACCGAGGCACACAGGGCCAACACCCGGCATCATGGTGTGGGGAGCGATCTCCTACACTGGCCGTACACCTCTGGTGATCGTCGAGGGGACACTGAACAGTGCACGGTACATTCAAACCGTCATCGAACCCATCGTTCTACCATTCCTAGACCGGCAAGGGAACATGCTGTTCCAACAGGACAATGCACGTCCACATGTATCCCGTGCCACCCAACGTGCTCGAGAAGGTGTAAGTAAACTACCCTGGTCCATGAGGTCTCCGGATCTGTCCCCCATTGAGCATGTTTGGGACTGGATGAAACGTCGTCTCACGCGGTCTGCGCGTCCAGCACAAACGCTGGTCCAGCTGAGGCGCCAGGTGGAAATGGCTTGGCATGCCGTTCCACAGGACTACATCCAGCGCCTCTACGATCGTCTCCATGGGAGAATTGCAGCCTGCATTGCTTGCGAAAGGAGGATATACACGGTACTAGTGCCGACATTGTGCATGATCTGTTGTCTGTGTCTATGTGCCTATGGTTCTGTCTGTGTGATCATGTGTTGTATCTGACCCCAGGAATGTGTATATAAAGTTTCCCATTCCTGGGACAATGAATTCACGGTGTTCTTATTTCAATTTCCAGGAGTGTACAATACTGGACTCGCCCGGAGAGCGCATGCGCATGATCATGATCGGAGAGACAAGGCGATGTTATGACAAAATTTATTTATTAGTAGACCCTCATTCTTTTATAGTTTTCACTTTTCATACAGTACAGTTAAATAAATGACAAAGTAATTATCCTAAGTTATACTTCACAGTTAATTGTTTTAAGACATTTTTGGTCATCTATATCTATAAATTATAGTTTATTACCAAATTTAATTTTTACCGGGGCGGAAGGTAAACCGGCCGGGACACCGGGACTTTGTCTAAAAACCTGGACTGTCCCGGTCAAACCGGGACGTCTGGCAAGCCTAGTTATAGGTATAGTTCTTTGCGCTTTTGGTGAAGTTTCTTCTGGTCCAGGCCGTATTTCAAACTAACAACAACCACCAGGAAGAAAATAAACACCTATAGTAGTGATTTTTTTTCGATTTTTTTTTCTGCTTCAGGCCTGATCTCCCCTAACCTCCTCACCTTTGAAATACAATATCTCGAGAACTAAGCGAGATATGAAATTTTATAAATGTATTCTTTATTTTCGATTTGTCTCTTCGAGTTACATACGATTTCATCATCAAATTTGGCAATGACGAAATTTTTCTTCTGGTCCAGCCCGCATTTCAACCTAACTACGTCAATTTTGAGATACAATAACTCGAGAAGTAAGTGAGATATCAAAACATTTTATTCTCACTTTCAATTTTTTTTCGTCGAATTACATAAGAATCCATCATCAAATTGCGGCGTCACGGTTATCGTAGAAGCCCCTAACCACATACTACGCTAAACATGCCATCAGAGAAACAATACTTCAGTTACACGCATATTAATACATGTACTTATCACATTTTAGTGGCAATGATGCATCGCGATACAAACTAAATCAAAATTTTTCACGGGTGATTACATCTGCGTTTCACGTTATCCGTGATTCAGATCGGTATTACAACGGTTGAATGGCTGATGCATACGGCAGAAACATGTCATCAGTAAAAGCAAAAGAAATTTAAATAATCTGAACATCTTACGTCTTGCCAGGTAATATTAGATTTAATTGAAGTCTAGGTTGTAAAGATTGCGATCAGTGTGGAACAGCTTTCGTTCAAACGAAGTAATGATTTAACTATCAGGACACTAATGAAAACAATTTGAATTATTTTTTTAATAATTTACTTATGCACTCTTTAAAGTAATGGGTTTTATCTTACATATCTATAGACAAAGATTTTAACAATACTTTCACATCAAACAAATATTAAATAAATGTAAGCAACTAATAATTATTATGTCAATTTAAAAGAAATATGTACTTTTCTCACTGTGTTTTGACAGTTAATTTAGTTACTGATGCTTAGCTAAATAGAACTGTTACTAAAAAGCGTCTATTTATAACCAAGAACAACATAATTATCTGATCGTCAATTGGACGAAAAGCGTGACGTCATAGGGCGACGTCATAGGGCGACGTCATAGATTGACGTCATGCAGTGACAGGTGATACGTGACAGCTGGCTTATTATTTATTATTATTATTATTATATCGTTTAGCCCGCTACGGAGCTCGTGGAACCATTAATTTGCATTATTCTTCTTGCTGTTCTTCTTATTTTCCCAAAACCTCCTCATCCTTTCGCTGAGGGCTTGACGTCTCTCTTGTGTCCATGCATTTCTGAGTTTCAGATTTTTTGATGTTGGGCTCTTAGGGGCAAATTTATGTGAGGTGATCAATTGTCTGTATTTACAGCGTGTGGATGTCAATGGGTCAAGGCTGGCTTCTGTGAGGTCCTTCTGGGTTTCTACAAACCAGCGTGCTTTGTTTTGTCGGGGACCGTTGACGATGTGGAAAATTTTCTTGGTCAGTCGTCAGTCATCCATTCGTAGCTGGCTTATTATATTAAAATGTATCATAAAAAAAGGGGATGTAAGGCTTTGGGAGAGAGTATATTAAGGTAAAAGTTGGTCTAAGAAGTATGAAAGGAGTTCATCTGAGGACGAATGGAATGAATTAAAGACCAAAATAATGAAAGCTGGTAAAGAAACACTAGGGATTAGGGAACAAGCAACTTTAAAACGTGCGTCTGCGGGTACACTCGATGCCGTGCACAAATCCTCTACTACCCCAGCAAGCGGAAGAGACGTCGAAACAAATGCACCATTTCTGAGTTGGATGCAGCAGAACGAGTTTTCCGTATACCTTTTTCTCTTGGTCCAGGCCGAATTTCAACCTAACCACGACCACTGTCACAAAACGAACCTGGTTAGGTTGACGTGAAACCTGTACCGAAAATTTTTATGTAATTTTTGGAGTGCTGCTACACTAGATGCTGTATACACGTATCGTTACTGCAATGTCAATTCCGCGTGCCGGTGTAGTGGGGGGGATTTGTTTACGGCATTGAGTGTACCCATAGACACATGTGTCCTCATATCTTGGATCACAGAAGAAATTTTGGAGTTTATGGAACGCACAAAAATGATCAGGATGAAGCAGGAAGAGAGAAATACAGACAATTTAGGAATCAAATAAACAGGAAACACAAAATCAAAAGAAAGGTGGCTGCAAGAAAAGTTTGAAGAAATTGAAAAGGATATCGCTCATTTGCTGCAATAGTGACATAACTCAAAAATGTCAATTTTATAGAAAGACCAATTGAAATGTTTCGTGTGATACAAGTTTATACATTCGCTAGAAAATAACTTATCTGCAAGTTGAAATAATACAATATAAAAGAAGGGAAGTATCAGTTGTAGTAATCACGGGAATGGTCCATCCTAAGATTATAACTCAAGACAGCTTGTTTTTTAGTTATATTATTGTTGCACCAAAAGAGCGATATGGTCATAGGGAAAGTAGATGTGGCTTATAGGAACATTAAAAAGAATTTTTGGGGAAATGAAGAAAAGAGGTATAAACATTCAAGCTGCTGATGGGAAATCTCTTCTAAGCTCGGAAGATAGAGCTAACCGATGGAAGGAATACATAGAGAAACTGTATGATGGAGGTGATTTGAACAACAATGTATTGAAAAAAGAAATGGTGATATTGATGACTTAGGTGATCCTGTTTTGGTGACAGAATTTGATGGAACTTTGAATGATTTGAAATCAAATAAAGCATTTGTAATTGACAAGGTTCCTGCAGAACTTCTCATATCCTTAGGAGAAGAAGATATCCATAGAATATCCAAAGTTATATCAAACAGTTATGATACAGGAGAAATTCCAACTGATTTTAATAATAGTGTCATCTTCACACATTCAAAGAAAGCACAAGATGACAAATATGAGAATTATTGCACTATAAATATAACAACACATGCTTCAAAATTACTGACCACAATGGTATACAGAAGAACGTAAAGTGTAGTAGAAGGGACAGTAGGTAAAGTTCAGTTTATGTATATGAAAAACCGCAGTACATGAGACGTGATTCTGGCCTTAAGATTAATACTTGAAGGGCGGAAAAAGAAAAACAAAAATACTTTTATTGTGTTTTTTATTTTGTAAAAGCCTTTGATAATATTAGGTGGGAAAATTTTTAAAGAAGTCGGGCCTAAAATATCGATATAGAAGAATAATTTATAGTCTTCATAATACAATAAAATTAGAGAATCACGAGATTCAGCAGTTATAAAGAGTGTTAGACAAGATTGTAGTTTATCCCCCTTAATATTCGACTTGTATGTAGAAGAAGCATTAACGAAAGTGAAAAAAAGATTTGAATGTGGCATAAGTGTTCCAGGAAAAAAAATCAGTATCCTACGATTTGCTGCTGATATTTCCTTGTTATCAGAGCAGGTGGATGATACTGAGTAGTTACTAACTGTAATGAACAAAATATTGAAGATTAATTTTGGACTAAAGTGACAAAAGTGCTGAAATGTTCTAGAAATGAAAGCAGTAATAGTGGACTAAATTTAAAAGTAGGATCGGATGCTATAGAAGAAGAAAAATAATTCTGGTTTAGGAAGTAAAAGTACAACTGTTCGCCGATGAAGGAATGATGTTAAAAGCAGAATATCAATAACGATAAAAGCTTTCATGAAAAAGAGATATCATTTGTTTCAAATATTGATCTACAAGTAAGGGTCAGAAAGAAGTTTTTATAATGGTATATGTGGAACACCACACTTTATGGTAGAGTAACATGGACTTCAGAAATACCAGAAACAAGGAAATTCAAAGCATTTGAAATGTGGTCATATAGGAGGATGCTAAAAATTAAGTGGACAGATAAAGTACGCAGTAGACGTATTTTGGAAATGATGGGTGAAAAAAGTAGCTGGTGGAAGAGCCTCATAGAGTATAGAAACAGGATGGTGGGTCACATTTTAAGACTTGAGGAATTGGTTGATTTTTCAGTGGAGTATTAGAAGGAACAGTCGACGGAAAGAACTCTAGAGGTAGGCGATGATTACAATATATGAAGCAGATAATTGAAGATGCAGGTTGTAAAGGGTATATTGAGATGAAGAGGTTAGCGTTAGATAGGAAGGGACGCAGCATTGTATCAAACAAGTCGAAAAAGACCAACAACAACAAAAAAAACTTTAATTTCTTTTAGCGTTTCTGATAAATTATTCATCATTTCTCTTAAATACTTTATTCTAATCCCTAACGTCCTTACCAATAAAAGAAAATCTTCCCACACACTTTTCCATTCCATGCATACAAAATGTGGGTCCCATATTACACTACAATATTAAAGTAATGGTCTGAGCAAAGTGTGGTAATCCAATTACCTTACCTCTCTCGAACATCCCTAATCAATTTCTCCAACAAGTGAAGGATTTTAAAACCTTTTCCTGCTACCTGTCCAATGTGTCCTGTCCAGTTGAGTGAGTCAACAAATATTACAAAAAGGTATTTACGTTTCAGTTCTCCAACAAACAATTCTGTCCCCAGCTTATTATTATAATCAACCATTTGTCCATATACCAAAAAAATTGACACTCATTTTCATCCCTGTTCACACAAATTACCATGTGAAGAGATAAATAATTTACCAAAAACGCTTAAAGAAGGTAAAATTATAATTTTTAAATCGGAAAAATAAATGGGGAAGGAATTTAACACTCAAAATATAATTTAAAAAAAAAATAATATAAAAAGATGTATTAGATGAATAGGGTAATTTCCACCAGGCACCATCGCAATTAAAATTAATAATAATAATAGGCTTCAAGCATTTTATACTAGTATATAGCTTTATTTCATCTGCAAACAATCTAGCTACTGATAGAGGACTACGAAAGGTCTAAACACTCTACCCTGTGGTACACCCATTTTCAATTCCACTTCTTTTAATATTGAATTTTCTACTCTATCTTTTTGTTCTCTACTTTTTAAGAATTCTTCTACCAAGCACATCTCTTTTCATCCACTTCAATAGTATTCACCTTATTTAACACCATTTTATGTCTCATCGTGTCAAAAGCCTTTGAAAGTTCTTGTGCTCTGCTATAAATTTGTCCGATTTCAACCAAAATATCTTGCATATAGCCTACTAACTGAGATTCACATGAATATCCATACCTAAAACCATGTTTTTGACTTGAAAACCACTTATGTTCCATACATAAATTGCTGATGTGATTGCATATTAATCTCCATTAATTTATCTACTACTGATGTCAAACTGATTGTCTTGTCATTTAAGACTGTTGATAACCCCTCTTTTATGGGCCTGTACTATTATCGTAGTTTCCCAGTCCTCTGGTAACCAGGAAGTACCCAGAAGTTTCAAGCTAAGGTACAATATCAGATCCCTCTATCTATAAGACATCCACAGAAATATAATTAACATCCCCCCCCCCCACCTCTTTATGCTTTTTTAGCTTTATTAGTTCCTTCATGGTATTATCAGGATAAATTTCAAATTTCTTAGTCTGCTCGTATTTAATTGTGTGGATAAGCCCATTCTCCGATTCACATAACTCCCCCCCCCCCCCAAATCCTGAATCACAGTCCCTAGTGGCCTCAACTAAATCAGTTACTTACAATTTCCGCCTTTTTCAAATCCACAGTAACTACTTCTCCATCTTTATCTATAATTGTCTCAATTTCCTCCGTTCCACCTAGTTTTATAACATTTAATTTAATTGCAATGGAGTACATACACACTCTGGTGGCAATTTCCCTAACCATCCATCTTTCCTGCACGCACCTACATTTGCCCTCTACAAATTTTAACTTTAAATTCTTTCAACGTTTTTGGTAAATTATTAATCATTTCCCTTGGTAACTTATTCCAATCCCTGACACCCTTACCTAAAAAAGAGAATTTTCCCACACCCTTGTGCCTGAAATCCAGTGCCAGCTTGCGGTCATGGTCATCTTTTCTGTTCCATTCACTACTTTTTATACCTACACTAATATCTTTCCTTGCCTCATCACCAGTATAAGACTTGTACACTCCTATGACCTCATCATTAGCCATTAACCATTCCTTATTGCCTTGCTGTCTGTGCGAGTGGAGACTTTCCCTGCGTATTGATGAAATGAAGCACTCTTGGGTGTTGTGTGAACACGATGTTTCGACAGCTCGCTCTGCTGTCTTCATCAGGTATCTTGCAGCTTTTGCAAGCTGACTTTCATCGCCTCGACTGGCTGGCCATCCGTCCATCCATCCATGATTAAAGCAGAAAAAAGCTGTAATGAAATCCTTAGCTCCAGGAATTTGTTCCTATGGCTAATGTTGATATCTGTGTTTAGAAACTGTCTTTCTGACTTTGTCATATTTTGTGGTAAAGTAACTGGGGATACATTAAGGAATGTACACTATTTTTTTTTCTTTGAGGGTGGTTGGACCTAGCATTCCCTATTTGTGCAGGTGGAGATCTTCTAGGTGCCGCGGTGGTGATCATACCTTCTTATTGCTCTCCGTTGATGCTCGTGAAGGCAGCCGTGATCGCGGCAGCTACTTGCATTGGCACTTCTCGGATCCCTCAGAGGAGCTCTTCTCGTTCAACTCCTTGTCCGCGGGCTCTAATTACCTCGTTGTCGACACGCCCTAAAGCCACAAAGACAACAACAACAACAAACAACATCCCTGTCCGCAGCAGTTGGCTGGGCCAGGAGGGGGCGCGTCATGCCTTCTTGTGTGCCAATTGCTGCGATGGTGGTCGTTGTCCTTAGCCTGGCCATCTGCAGCTGTCGTTTCTCCCGGGCATTTAACTTTCTGAAGAATTACTTCTTGTAGAAGTCTTCGGCGAGGATGTACGGCATAGTTTGGAAACCTTCAGGGGATGTCTGGCCGATTTCGTCAGCTCCATCTTCCACGAGATACGTTTTCATGGTCTTGGTTGGGCCTTGCACCACTGCTTGGAGCTAACGGCTGTCACACATGTACTGGAGACCTGCGTGGCAGATGACGAGTGATCTGATTGTGTAGTTTTCCCAGTCATCGTCTCGGTAGATGTCACTGATCATGGTTTTCATAGAGTTGGTCTATGGGACATGACGCTCCATGTTCATAGTGAGGTTACGCACATTAATGTATAAGCAGTCACCATCTATGTTGTGTTCTTCGCTCGGAAGCGAATCCTTGTCGCTATTGGCCATGTTTCCAATGGCGCCGTCTCGCACGCTCCTTGCGTATATGGAACCGTTGGCTGCCCCCCCCCCCCCACCCTCATGTGCTCTGGTCTGACTGGATTGGCCATTTTTATTTTAGTTTTATCATCTGGCTGAAGGTTTACATTTTTTATTTATTTATTGCCATTTTATATATATATATATATTTTTAAATTATGCTGAAGGCCAGGGGCGGACCAATGTAGAGCGATAGCTCTTTTCGGCCATCGGTTCAGGAGTTTTTTTGTGGTATATCTTTATTTGTTTCATTTTAAACATCAGTTTTGTATTTGCAGTTTAAAAAACATTTCTATTTGAGTTTGAGGTTATATGTGATTGTGGCTCTGTGGACATGTGTCCTTTTGTATTTTCTGTTGCAGTCCTTATTTCGTTGGGTTCCCTAGGGAATTAGCATGTTGTCTAGCTGCATTAGCAGCTTTACATTCTTGGTGAAGATCAGTTGTTCTTATCGTCTGGCCCCGTGTGGGATTAATAAGCGGCCCGCTGCGTCTTCCGGTCCGAATGTGTTAGCTCGTGGTGGAGGCCGGTCGACTCCCGCCCGCTCCACTTGGGGAGGGGGCTGCCAGGAGCCGACGCCTGGTTCCACGGCCTGCAACCAGGAGACGTCAAGGGAGCTGCCTCGCCAGCTCCTGGCTGCAACTGACGCGTCGTGGCAGTCCGCGCCCCGCAGGAGTGGCGGAAGGTCGGCCTGAGCCGGCAATCCCAGTGTGGAGGAGCGCCATGGGGGCGCACCACGGAAGCAGCCTGCACTTCCGGGAACATGCAGCTATGACAGCCAGTCATTGTCGCATAGCGGCGGTGAGCGGACGGCCCCGAACGTCTTTCTTAGAGGAGAGGGCCGCTCAATGCCGCCACCTGGCCCCCGGGGGAGCCATGATCTACATCTACATATATACTCTGCAATTCACAAAACTGTGGGTGGCAGAGGGTGCTCAGCACCAAACCTAATTTGTTTGTTGTGCATTCCAATCCCTAATGGTACAAGGGAAAAAAGAATTCATATAAGAATCAGTGTGGCACCTTATTTCTCTAATTTTATCTTTCCTGTCATTCCGACCCAAATAGGTTGGTGGATGAAGTATTTCACTACACTAGTAAGTGAAAGTGGGAGTATGCATGTTTACCAATAAATTTATACAAAACGTGCGTCATCTATCTACCAGAGACTCCCAGCCTAGTATACTAACTGCCTAGTATACTACTGTAACGCTTTCATAAGGACTGTAGCAACGGTCACGAATCGAGCAGCACTTCTCTATACTTTCTCTATATTCTCAATAAACCCCTTACGAAACTGATTCCAGATGGCACAACAGTAGTCCAAATGTGGACGCACAAGAGATTTGTACGCTATTTCCTTTGTTTGTTAATACAATTTTTCAAGATTCGACCTAGGAACCGCAGCCAATAATTAGCTCTACCTACCTACGTATTAATATTTAAGTCCCATTTCATGTTCCTTTGTACCATTACTTCCAAATATTTCATAGAATCGACCATATCAATAACTAAACTGTTTACCTCGTATTTCTGAATAGTCGGATTCTTATTGTTAGTTATGCTCATTTTCTTACACTTTTTACAATTTAGTGTGAGTTGCCACTCAGCGCACCATGCGAAAATAACATCCAGCTAATGCTGAATTTCTAAACAATCGGCCAAATTCCTTACTTCTCCTTTCAATAACCGCATCATCAGCAAACAATCTAAATATGCTTTTCATTTTGTCTCCGAGATCGTTTATAAAAATTAAGAAAATAAGTGGTCCTATTACACTTCCTTAAGGTACACCCGATATAACATCTAGATTAGAAGAACAACGAAATACTGCGATCGACCAGTTAGAAAATCCTTTATCCATTCACAAAGCTTATCCAATATACCGTACGCTCGTAGCTTCGCTAAAAGGTGGTTGTGTGGCACAGAGTCAAAGGCTTTCTGAAAATCAAAAAAAATATTGCCTCTACTTGTGAACATGCATCAATAACGTCGTGTGTAAATAGACGTGCGTCTGTGAGTACACCCGATGCCGAGCAATAACCCCCCACCACCACCGCAAGCGGAAGTTACGTCGGAATGTTGATACGTGTAACGTCTTTGGTTGAGAAGCAGACGACAAGTGAATAAATAGCAATTTCGTTTTTTCTGTTGTTTACAGTAACAAGTTGTTTGATGGAATTACGTTATTATGTTTAAGCATATTAGCAACAAAAATTATTATTATTATTTAACGTACATGGGTTCCTTAGTTGCAATGACATTTGATAGAATTACTTATATTCTTTCTTCTAACACTGTTGTCGATTGTAGAGCATGTGACGTCCCACTCGCAAGCCATTGCTTGGAAATAATACGACAAATAATGTTGTAATCAATGTTTGTAAATAAGTTTGTAAGTTAATGTATCACAGGTTTTCACAGCGTAGTAGTCTGTATAGTCATTGGGGTAATTTAAGATTAAATGTTGTAAGTTTGTTTGCTTGAAGTTGGCACCAGTGTGGTAAAAAAAAAAAAAAAAAAAAAAAAAAGGAGAAAGGAGAAGGAAGATATTATGGCGGCGGCGTAAAAGTTAGCTTGCAGAATTTTGTGTTCTGGAATGTTTGTAGTAATTTTATAAAGAGTGCACGTTGGTTTGTTGATAAGAGTGAATAAAATTGAGTTAAACGAGAGCTCAAGCGTTTTATTGTAATTATTATCCGTTGCGCATCAAACAGTGTAAAACTATATCTAATTAATTTAATACTAACAACGTGTGCGAGGTGGTAGCATAAACCGCTAAAATGAACAACTGGGGCCAAATGTTGAAAATGACGGGCTACTGCAATCTATGATGATTTTATCATAGGTACCTCGAAAAGTGGCGCCTTTACTGCCAGGATTATTTAGTGATATCTCACTAATTAGCGTGCTGGAATTAATTCATCGCAGAGGAATCATCAGTAGTTGAGCTGCAGGTATTGTGTGGAAGATCACTGAATGTCGACGCAGTTTGGCAACTACTAATCTTAACTAATCTTTCTGGGAGAATTACGACGTTAAGCAAATAATCAGAACAGTTACGAAAAAGAACTTGCATAAATTAAACTAGTAGTTTCGTTAGAGAAAGTTTGGTGAATGGGGTGTAAAAAAATAATATTGAAATATAAACAATTGAGTTAAATAGAACTGTATAAGAAAAAAGTGAACTATTTGTTTGAAAGTCAAAATTGAAAGTGTTTAAAGTTCCGTAAAGGCATGCGTGAAGAATAGAATTATCGTAAAACATGTGTAAAAGTAAGAGATTGTTTAAAGCAAAGTTGAACGCTGTGAAAGCCTTAGATAAGTTAATAAAGAAATATATTGAATGCAGTTGGGAAGGGTTTCTTATAATTTTAACTAATTAAATAAAAAAAAAAGAATTCAGAATCTGCATATGCATGGCTGTTAGCCATATTGATTTTTCATGTAGTAATGTGTAATTTTTTTGGTGTTGTGGAACTTTTATTTTTACAGTGCTGTGGCTGTTTTGTAATGGTGTAAGTAATTTTAGCTGGGTTTCTGTGCCCATGTGGATGTTTATCGGCGTTGTAGACAGCGTTGTGTAAAATTGCAGTGATCTTGTGTGTATAATATCGACGTGTGAATTAACGGGATATTTGCATAACAGTAGAAGTTCGTTTCGCTGTGTTCTATGTTGAATTTGTAATTAAAATGGAGGGAATAAAAGGCAATTCAATCCATTATGGGGAAGAATTGAATCTTAAAGAAGTTGAGGATAGTAATTGTGACAGTAACAATGGGGATTCCGGGTTTGATTCTCGAACGGCAGGGGAGGCAACTGAAATGGACTCGTCCAGTGTTGTCAGCGCGGGTAGCATATATATCGCTGATCGAGTCGGTGGGAGCCATGGAGGAAGGAATATATGGAGACGACGCAAGGGACCTTCGCCACATACTGGAGTGAAACCGGGTGGAGACAAGTGGGGAGGGGAGGCCGCCATATTGCTTGACCAGAGAAACACGGAAATATGCACAAAAACCTCAAGGGAATCATAAGACAACGGTGGCACCGCAATTTCATGATGGATTATTATGTAACTCGACGAGACACATCAAAAATGAAGAATAAAATTTTTTGATATCGTGCTTAGTTCTCGAGATATACTGTCTCAAAAGAGTGGAGTTTCTGGTTGAAATTCAGAAGAAACGTGTCCCCAAAGTCAAATTTGGTGATAGATTCTTATGTAACACGACGATACAAATCGAAAATAAAGAATAAAATATTTCGATATTTCGCTTAGTTCGCGAGATATACTGTCTCAAAACTGAGGTTGTTAGGTTATGAGGGGATTCAAAGATAACCGTGGCGCTGCAATTTGATGACGAATTCTTATGTAACTCGATGAGGGAAACTGAAACTAAAGAATAAATTTTTTTGATATCTCGCTTAGTTTTCGAGATATTGTCCCTTAAAATTGACGTGGTTAGGTTGAAATGCGGCCTGGACCAGAAAAAAACTATCGCCATATCCATAATTGATGATGAATTCGGACGTAACTTAATGAACAGGTAATTCTTTTTAACTTGAATACAAACTGTTTATTTCTACAGTCTTTAAATTTTAGTTGATGTTCAAATAGGTTATATTTTCACATTCTATTTCAGTAATTGACAAGGAAGATTTCAAAATCTAGAAATATACTTGTAGACATATTTACAAACAGAAACAAGTCATATCTGAAATTTTAAAAAAAAGAGCATAAGTCAATGTTTAGAGCTTTAAAAAAAATTAATACTTCATAAAACCTCATAGTTTCTGAGCTTACTTAGAAGATATTGTACTGGTAGTGGCCTATATAATATTGCTAGAAAAATCAATACATTCAAAAATCAGAAGCTAACAGCTAATAATAAATAAATTGTTTGTTCTCTTCAGGTATACACCGCATTTCAACCTGCCAACATTTCCATTAATATTGCCGCTACAAAACCAAACTATGTAGACACATCTAAACACAAGAAATGCATCGCGAACTACATTTCCGTACAAAGTTTATTTCATCACGTTTAGTAGTTCGCACAGCACAAATTATCACGATTAATTTCATCGTGCAATTTCAGTGTAAACTTAAACGTGAGTAATGCATGCAAAATACCATATTCACTGTGTCGCGATGTAAACATGACCCGTTTAAATTAAATTTCCAACATTTGTCTACAATAAGGCTAGCTTTTCAGGTGCAAAATAGTAACATATGCTAATTGTCTACACTACACAAACAAAAATTTGAGAATAATATGATCCTATTGAGAGCAATGAATAAATTTTTAGCGAATGGCACTAATGTTGAGGTTGCCTGTCAGATACTTCAAGAACGATAATTACAATGTGACTTACTTATGAAACGCTATTCCAGGTTTTTTCCTATCTGGTCTGTTTGTGCTACCATATGCGTCACAACTTGGCATTATAGAAAACTTTAGAATATTAGAAAATGAAATATTCTCAGCAGCTGACACAGTGCAAACAGCCCAATGTTTTGGTACTCCTACGATCTCCGCCGCGCAGGAGTAGTGCCTTAAGGGCGGAGTGAGCCAGAACCCCGGACCAAAACACCCCATGTATTCCTTATGCACGCGCACGTGCCGCCAGACCACCCACGTCGCGCAGGTGTTCGCCAGTCGCGCGCCCGGCCGCGCAGGCGGAAGCCATTAGTCATGTCAACACCTATCAACAAGGCCATTAATTATCGCTCCCCTTGCAGCCGGCCGCCGCGCACAGCTGCGCCACATTTATCATCGGGGGACGCACTGCGTTCTCACGCCAAGCTCTTCCCACGCTATCAAAGGCTCCCGCGCCGCCGCGCACAGCTGCGCCACATTTATCATCGGGGGACGCACTGCGTTCTCACGCCAAGCTCTTCCCACGCTATCAAAGGCTCCCGCGCCGCCGCGCACAGCTGCGCCACATTTATCATCGGGGGACGCACTGCGTTCTCACGCCAAGGCTCCAGACTCGTGTATAAATAGGGCAGAGACCCCCCTTCTGCCATCCAGTCTTTTCTGAGTCTTCGAGCTGAGCACTTCGATCATCACAATGTCTTCTGAGGATCTTAGCTTATTCGCCGATATTGGTAAGTAAATTATTGATATTTAACTTGTTTTTCTGGCTGTTTTAAATTCTTTCACATATACTGATGAGGTTTTTTCTGCTTCAGACTTTGATGAAATTCTCGCTGAGGATGATTTCGGTAATGATAATATTTTTTAAAGTAACTAGATTTATGAAAAATGTATAGTGCTGAAGCAGTAGTCTATATTATTAATTTATTTGTTCGCAGGTGATTTGGATATTTCCTGCAGTGACCTTTTTTATTTCAGTACGTATTTATCTATAGATTATTTTTTTCCCATGTCTTTATAACTATTGCTAATACATTTTTTTTCTTTTTTTTCAGATGAACCATCACGTCCAGAGAAGCGTAAGGGCAATTCTTCTCAGAATTTAAGTAGCCCAAAAAGAGCTTGTGATTGCTCACAATGGAGCATGCTCCCAAATATTGACGTGGATGTGCCACAGAGCATGTCACCACCACATAGCATGCCGCCAACTCAGCCACCAGCACACTGGAATATCGGTAAGTCCAGTACATCAGTAATTTACCTATATTATTTTATGCTTACAAAAATTATGTTTTTCATGATACTAAAATATTTTTCTTCTTTTTTATGTTTCAGAGGGACGCCCGGCCAACGAGGCAGTTCCGCCACCAATATGGCGACCATGGGAGACATCAGAACCTAGCCGACCGCCCGCCACAGCAGCAGCCGGGTCCCCCAGCAGCCCATCGCCGGGACCCAGCCGACCATCGCCCGGCTCCAGCCGCCACTTCAACAACCCATCGCCGGGACCCAGCCGCCAGTCCGCCGACCCATCGCCGGGGCCCAGCCGCCAGTACGCCAGCCCATCGCCCGGCTCCAGCCGACAGTATGCTGGTCCATCGCCCGGCTCCAGCCGACAGTATGCCGGTCCATCGCCCGGCTCCAGCCGGCAGTCCGCCGGTCCATCGCCCGGCTCCAGCCGGCAGTATGCCGGTCCATCGCCGGGGCCAAGTCGGCAGTATGCCGGTGCAGGGGCAGCCTTATGCAGTCATGATCATGCAGCAACGATGGGTGAGTCAGCAGCATCGCGCTTAGTCCTTGAAGACAGGCTTAGTGCATTTAAAAATAGAATTTATTCCGGGACAATTTCAAATTCTCAAAATTTCATTGATCCAATGAATTTCATTGATGCTTGCTTTAAACTTGTTGCCGGTAAAGTTCGCGAAATTGTGGATAATCGGTCCTCCCCATCTGTAAAGGTGCAGGTTGGACTGATTAACACATATAAAATACAGAAGGAAATGATTTTGGAAACCGCTCGTATGTGCTTTTTAACTAAAATGCGTGAAGTCACAACAAGCACTTGCCTGTCGGATTGGTATGAAAAATATGTGAAGTCGGAGCTCAGAGTAAAATTGTGTGAGTTTCAAGAAAGGACAAGTGGCAAAACTCTCGATAGAATAGAATCCCTCGACATTAGTATTTCTCATTTTCAACCTTTATATCGGGGGTCATCCTATGTTGCACTGCCACTTGATATCCGTAGAAAGAGGGCCGTCATCAATGTTGAAAACAAGAATGACGAGTACTGCTTTCTATGGACACTTCTTGCAGCTCAAGTAAAGGCGCCGAAAACACATGCGTACCTAGTCAGTAATTATATGGAAGCCTTCACCAACCACCGTTTCGATTTTTCAGGTATTGAGTTTCCGGTAAAACTCTCTGACATTTCTAAATTTGAGAGGCAAAATCCAGACTATTCTGTAAATGTTTTCGGTCTGGATGAAGTTAAAGGTAAACATGTAGTTTCCGGGGGCCCTCCATCACACTGCAGACAAACGCGGAAACCATATAAACATGTTGATGGTTACCGACGGTAGTGGGAAAAAATTCCATTACTGTTGGATTCACAACTTGTCGGCGTTAGTCAGTTCTTCTTTAACTAATTATGAGCATGCTATTTTTATTTGTGACAGATGTCTGCAACATTTTGGACGCAAAGATCTCCTGGACCGCCACGAGATCGACTGTGCAAGGGTTGATCCTGTAAGAGTGGATTTACCCGGCGACGACGATAAAACTTTAAAGTTTAAGGATTTTGTGCACCAAGAGCGTGTACCCGTCGTTGTTTACGCGGATTTTTGAAAGTTTATTGCTACCTTATGATTCTTGCAGTCCCCCACCCAACGCCTCTCACACTACTTTAGTCCAGAAACATGTCCCTTTCGCTGCCGCATACCAGGTCGTTTGTCCACTCGTACCTAGTCTGTCGTGTTTCAACTCCTTCAGGGGAAAAAATCCTGAAAAATGGCTTGTTGACGAACTCGTCAAACTTGCCAAGAAAGTTGATAAAATTTACAAGAGGTGTATTCCTCTTGTAATGACAGACGAGCAAGAAGCAAAGTTTGCTGATGCTACGGTATGCCACATCTGCGAGAAAGACATTGAACCGGGGACCGTCAAGGTCCGCGATCATTGTCATATCACGGGTGAATTTAGGGGGGCTGCACATAATGATTGCAATTTGCAGTATAAGACTAAAAAGTACATACCCATTTTCTTTCACAATCTTTCTGGGTATGATGCTCATTTCATTGTAATGGCATTATCAAAACTTGATTCCGAAGGAATGGACGTGCTTCCCATCAACACAGAACGTTATATTTCTTTTTCGAAAAAGATTGAATACACTTCAATCACGTTAAGGTTTCTGGACTCATACCGGTTCATGCAGCTCCCATTAGACAAACTGGTTGGTAACCCTTGAGGACGGACGACCATGGACATTACTAGTGCTCATTTCACCGACCCCGAGAAGTTCCAATTAGTTAAACGGAAAGGTGTCTTCCCTTACGAATACATGGATTCGTGGGATAAGCTCACCGAGGCCACGCTTCCTCCAAAATCAAAATTCTACAGTTCGTTGTCGGAGTCACACATTTCTGATGAAGATTACGAACACGCGACAAAGGTGTGGCGGACCTTCCAGATCAAGACTTTGGGCGAATATGCAAGTCTGTACATGGACACAGATGTGCGGTTACTTGCAGATCTGTTTGAGAAATTTAGGAGTGTATGTTTGGGGAAGTACACCCTGGACCCCGCCCACTATTTCACATCCCCAGGCCTTTCGTGGCAGGCTATGTTAAAGAGCACGCGTGTCGAACTGGACCTTCTGACGGATATCGACATGCTGCTCTTTTTCGAACGAGGTATTCGCGGAGGTATTTGCCAGTGCGTCACAGGTATGCGAAGGCAAATAACCGGTACATGCCGGAGTACAACCGCGAGGCGTCTGAAGATTTGTAATGTACTTCGACGTAAACAATCTTTACGGCTGGGCCATGTCGGAGTATCTACCCTCTGGTGGGTTTTCAATGGCTTTCGGCTAAAAGAGATTGCTAGCATAGATTTCATGAGCGTTGCAGCTGACTCACCTAGGGGGTTCGTATTGGAGGTAGACCTTACGATTCCTCAGGATAAACACGACGTTTTAGCAGACCTGCCGCCATGTCCAGACCACAAAGCCCCAGAAGGTTCTACCCTCCCCAAAGCTGATGACCACACTGGAGAACAAGGTACGGTATGTTCTCCATTACCGAGTCCTCCAGCAATGTGTAGGCTTGGGGCTGCAGGTGACCGAAATACACCGGGTAATATCTTTCAATCAGTCAACGTGGTTGAAAGAATACATATCTCTCAATACGCGTTCTCGCCGTGACGCCAAAACAGATTTCGAGAGAGATTTTTACAAACTGATGAACAATTCAATTTTCGGCAAGACTATGGAGAACATTCGAAAACACCGCGACGTGAAATTGTGTACAGGTTGGGTGGGCCACCGCGGTGCCCGCAAACACATAGCTTCACCACACTTTAAGCAAGTAACAGTTTTCAACGAGGACTTTGTGGCCGTGGAGATGGCGAAAGCTAGGATAGTTTTTAATAAACCTGTGTATGTCGGAATGTGCATTCTTGACCTCTCTAAATTGAGGATGTACAGATTTCATTATGAATTTGCCATTCCTCAGTTTAGAAGCCCTAAATTGCTATATATGGATACAGACAGCTTCATCTACTTGGTGCGGAACTGCGATCCATATGAAGTGATGCGACGCAACAGGGAGGAGTTGACACGTCTGGGTATAGCACCCGGCAACCGTTATGGGATAGAGTCCCACAATGAAAAGGTTGTCGGTGTTATGAAGGACGAAGCGAATGGCACCCTGATTGCGGAGTTTGCGGGGTTAAGGGCAAAAATGTATGCATTCCGGCTCGAGACAGACCAGACCTCTAGACGGGCTAAAGGTTTGGCTGGCTCAGTCACTAGAAAGCTGCAGATGGAGGATTACATAAATTGCCTCCATGGTGAAACACCCAGGTGCCATCTGCAGCAAAGGATCACATCAACCCTTCATGTTGTAAATACTGTTCAAATATCCAAACTGGGTCTGTCTAGAACGGACGATAAGCGGTATATTTTCCCCGACGGGATAGAGACCCTCCCGTGGGGGCACAAGTCTGTAAATAATGTGTAATGTTTTGTAAATATACCGTTTATCCGTGTTTCTAGTTTGTAAATATGTACAATAATTAGGACTCTGTAAAATACTCAGTTTATCAAGTTAGGACGCTGCATAAAATATAAATTGGCTGCTGGGGGGAGTGCTGCTGAATTGCTTTGTATGACATTTTTGTTTGCTGAGCCGTACATGATGCATTATATTAACGTAATCGGAAAAAAAAACATTGTAAAATAGACTAAGTGTACATAGATTGTAAGGTTTGCTGAGCTGTATGCTCATTTGCATTATATTAACGTAATTGAAGAAAAAAAATATTTGTAAAATAGGCTAAGTGTACATAGATTGTAAGTTTGCTGAGCTGTATGCTCATTTGCATTATATTAACGTAATTGAAGGAAAAAAAACACACAATTGTTAGAAAAAATAAGTTTATTTATTAAGAAAAATGAATTTTTTACATTTTAAATAAATCTTTTTTATGAATCCACGTGTTATGTGATTTATCAAAACCCAACCACTTCACCAAGATCATATTTTTCCTTCTCTTTATCACTCGTTCAACCAAAAATGTACTTGTAAGTTTTGTTAGTTGTAATTCTTGCTGGTAAAATGCTCCTGCAATATCTTTACCTTGATAGTCTTTAAGTAAATAAGTTACAGGATTTGTTAATTTCACTTTACTGATGGTAAACACTTCAGTTGACCAGTTGGGCAAGTAGCCTTTCTCAAACTTTTCTTTAAATCTACTGATTCTGACATGGTCACCAACTTTGAATTTTGCTGGAGTAGTCATCTTAATATGGCTGTATACTGTTGAAAGAAGTGAATTGTCTTTAACATCACACGGTTTCATCTTGATGGTGCTGTGCCACTTGTTATTGTAATTGTTCATTAATTGAGGAAGAAGTTCAATCCACCGATGTGAACCACGTCTGCTGAATTCTTGCCACATTGCATTCTTGATAGTTCTATTGAGTCGCTCAACTATTGATGCTTTAAGATGAGTATATGTTGAGTAGTGATTAATACCATAACTTGTCATGAGCGATTTAAACTTTGAATTGTAAAACTCTTTTCCGTTGTCAGTCTGTAAATTTTTAGGAACACGATCACCATTAAGTATTTTCTTCATAGCGTCGACAACCACACTAGCCGTTTTGTTCTTGAGGGGTAGAGCCCATGCAAACTTTGAATAAGTATCAATCACCATCAAGATATACTTGTAGCCACTGTTTTTACGAGAATACGGGATCATTTCTACAATATCAGCTTGCCATAGGTCGTCAAGACCTTTGATTATTACCCGGCGTCTTGGGAAATTCCTTCTAGCCGGTCTATGGAGTTCAGCTACAATTTGATCCATGTTACACGATAATGTCTCTCTCACGAAGTTCTTCAATCACCGACAAAATTTCGTTGGAGTGTGCAGTGTGTCCTGCTGATGTTGATGCGGTAAGTAATTTCAATCTTTCAACGAGCTCATTCGGATCGTCCCAATACACATATTCCTTCATGGGAAGAAGACCAGAACCCGACTGATTGTCAAGTTTAGAGATTATGTTTTTATACTTAGTGGTTGTATTTTTCAAAACTTCTCCAGATGGAATAAATTTCACTCTGTGTGCATTCGTGGTGTCTAGTATTTCATAATAACTTTTCAAGTCCATGTTGGTAAATTTTTTGGGTTTTTTAAGAACAACAGTTCCATTAAGCCTTGAGTTCTTTCATATTCATTTCCATCAATCTGTATAACATCTCCATCTATAATCATAGGAGTATTTCCAATCATTAGCGAATCATTTTTCTTCCGGACACCGTACACCGAATCATAATCTCTTTCACTTCGATTGAGTGACTTCAAGAAATCTTTGATCATACCTGGAGGTTGCTGCTGCTGCTGCTGCTGCTGATGTCGCGGAGGTAAGAAAACATTTTCTATTGTATCCGTCACAGGTCTTAAAGAATCTTTGAAAAATTTCTCAGAGTCGATTTGGCCAGTTTTCAATTCAGTAACTTGCGTCGAATAGCATTTCGGGCCTTTATGATGCCGCGTTTAGTTGTTGTCGTATCCATGTTTAAGCATCGAATGAAGCTTATGAGAGTTTATTGTACTATTTTATACTTGATAGTTAATGTTGCTGTAAATGGTTTGTGGGGTTGAGCATTTGGGAGAAAAATAAGATGATCGCCTTGCTTCACAAAGTTTATCCTTGCAGTTTTAATCCAATTCACTATTACATCAACCCTGCCCGGTTTGGCTACTGAGAGGATTACACCATTGACGGGAATTTCGTAATAGTTAAGACCTGTCTCTAGAATGTATGCACGATCTTCAATCAAATCTGTTACCGCAATAGTTATAACCATGGTAACTACTGTCGATTGTAATTCCTTCAGAAGCATTGCTGCATCGCTAGTTGCCTTGTCAATGTATTTTTTGGATGCAACATCATCGTCGTCGATGGGGTCAGCTACATGTTTGAGTATTCTACCTTGGCAATCCAAATTACCGTCCTTTGTAAGAAGTATGTTTTGAGGTGGGTACACCAAAACTCTCCTGCTCTGTATCGTCGAAGTTCTCCCAAACTTGTCCATGGCTGCAATGATGATAGTACCTAGTGTGCTTGTCTATTTATTTAAAAACGAATCAAACCCGTTGCGGTACCGTCCATGATACATATCACAGTCTTTGTCAATAACTGCAAATCCATGCTTGCTCGCATTCCAACAAGTACCACATAAGTTCTTAAACTCGCTGAACGGCATATCTGTGTTCACGTGGTCATTATAAATGTGTTTGAGATTCATGTCGTCCTGTTTAAAGAGTACAATCAAGTTGGCGTTGTCTCTCACCAGCTGTTTAGGTATACGGCTGTATGTCTGACACAAGTAGAAAGAGTCTACTGACCTATGTCTTCCCATACAAAAGTAATCTCGTATATTATTCTGCTTCTCACACGAGACATCGTCAAACACAAACACTGAATTTGGTAGCGCTTCACTAGGTGGAGGCACATTCTGATTATCGCTAAATGTTAAATACTTAATTTCTTTAATGGGTTTCAGTATTTCACCTAGCAACTGGTACTTTGGCTGGTACAAACGATTTGAAAACACATATACATTTTCAAATCTAGCCCATTTGGTGTTCCAGCAGGGACAGCACAAGATTGGTTTTACCACAGTTTGATGGTCACACAAACTATCGCTCTCACTGTCTCGGGAACAGAGGGTCCGTTCTTCTTCCGCTTGGTGCCGGCAACATCTGCATTACTCACGGGTAATGTTGCTTGCTGCTTGACGAATCGCATTTGACAAGGTTTCTTTGCTGGCACGGGGTATATATATAGACGCGCGAATACGTAAAATCATTCAGTCGATAACAATGCCTCCTACGAAGAAGAAGAAGGGCCGTGGCTTCTTAACAAGCTCGTCGACAAAATGCCATTTGAGGCACACATTCCAACTTACCAGTTCTGTGGACCCGGGACGAAACTGGAAAAACGTCTAAACTCGGCCAGACGGGGATCAATCCATTAGATGCAGCATGCAGGGAGCATGACATTGCGTATGCACAGGGTGCCGACAGACGTAATGCAGACCGCATACTCGCAGAGAAGGCTTCAGTCAGAATGAAAGCCAAAGATGCAAAGTTCGGTGAACGGGCGGCCGCGTTACTAGTTAACGGCGCTATGCGTGCCAAGCTAAAGTTGGGTGCAGGGATTAAAAAGAAAAAGAAGACGAAGAAGGGTGGAATCCTCCCCTTAATCCCTATTTTTGGCCGGATTGTCGGCTGCCGGAGCTCTTGCCGGTGGAGCCTCAGCCATCGCCAGAGCCGTCAAAAGCTGCTAAAGAAGCAAAAAAGCAGTTGAGTGAACAGAAACGACACAATGAAACCATCGAGGCAATTGCAATGAGGGGTAAAGGTCTGTATTTAAAGCCATACCGGAAAGATGGATCTGGATTAAAAAAAAAAAGTCCGATCAGGCGTTGACCGATGACGATATACGTAGACATGTAAAGCGTTTGTGTATACCTCATTTTCGTGGTGTCTTCATGCGCGATGCATTACCTCAAAAAATTAGTGAACGTGAATGTGGAATTGTGAACTTGGACAGTGCTGAAAATGCTGGGACGCACTGGGTTGCGTACATCAAGTACAAGGATGGTGTAGTGAAATATTTCGATAGTTTTGGTGACTTACCTCCGCCATTGGAATTGCAGCGATACTTTGCAGGTAACAGAATACAGTACAATGTGCAACGACACCAGGAATTTGGTACGCACATATGTGGACATTTATGTTTAAAATTCCTGCATCAGAATGCATAACATCAGTCTTGCATGAACCTTAGTCGGGGTAACACATGTCTGTGACACTCTGCTTGTCCGGTAACAGTTCAGTCTTGAGCTGTGATTACTTCCCACCGATAGATTTGAGTCAAGGCGAGTATACGATCGGCTTAGTAGATTTTCAAAACATACAACTCGATTCCGAACATTGATAAGTCAAATTGCAAATTTCATTACTCGAAGAATAAAGTGATAGATATTCCTACAGGATCGTATGATATTGACGACTTGGCCAGTTATTTGGCTCGGCTTACAAATAACGAGAAACTGGTTATTAAAGCAAACAACAATTCGCTCAAGTGTGAAATACAAACACCTGTGGAAATAGATTTCACGAAACCAAACTCAATTGGCTCACTGCTTGGATTTTCTAAACGTGTGTTAAAACCGGGATTTCATACCTCAGACTACACTGTGCAGATCTTCAAAGTTAACGCGATAAGGATAGAGTGCAGCATATGTACGGGAAATTACGTCAACGATAAGCTGGGACATACACTACACGAGTTTTTTCCAACAGTACCGCCAGGGTACAAGATTGTAGAAGTACCTGCAAACGTCATCTATCTTCCCATCACGGTGAAAACGCTCAACAACATTCACATTAGAGTTGTCGATCAGGACGGCAATTTAGTGGATTTCAGAGGAGAAACTATTACTCTGAGACTACATATAAAGAATGGGCGCTCGTTATAAGAAGAGGCGGACTCAAACAATTGTCAGTAGTGAACCGACAGTGAAACGGGTAACACCAACAGTGAAACGGTTAACTCCTGCTAACGTGCTCTTCCTACAGTCGTTAGGTTATACAGTTAAAAATCATGGATGAAGTGCTTGATATAACTTCCAGTGTGGAATTTGATGAGTCGGTGACGCGTAAACAGTTTTTGAGTCACCAACCACATACGCCCACAACATTTAATAATAATGATGAAATTCGGATACCTATGCAGAACCAGGATACATATACACTGCCAGGGGAAAGTTTCTTGCATATTGAAGGAAGATTTCTCAAGTCAGATGGAACTGGGGCTACAAATTCAATTGTTACATCCAATGCGTTTGCGTTCCTATTTGAGGAAATTCGGTTAGAAATTAATGGAGTTGAAATAGACCGAAATAGAAATGTAGGTGTCACAAGCACAATAAAGACTCTTATTTCTGCTGGTCCTCAACAAATTGGTCTGTTGGAGAACTCAGGATGGGGGCAACGCGATCTTGGAAATGGTTACTTTGATGTATGTATTCCGCTGAGTATGCTCTTGGGTTTTTGTGAAGACTTTAAAAGGATACTTGCAAATGTAAAACAAGAACTAATACTTATTCGATCTAGGGACGATACAAATTCATATGTACAAGCCAATCCAAACCCCCAGAAAAGTAAATTCGCCATCAGTAAACTAGCATGGGTGGTGCCTCATTTACAAGTAAGTGAGAGAGAAAAACTGGCGTTGCTTAAGATTGTGGACAGTGGGAAGCCACTTAGAATTAATTTCCGAAGCTGGGATTTGTTGGAGTACCCGCTACTTCCTATAAGCAAAACTCAAATTTGGTCTTTGAAAACATCAACACAGCTGGAGAAACCTAGATTCGTTGTTCTAGGATTTCAAACAAACAGGAAACGAAAAGAAGCATTAAGTGCTGCTTTATTTGACCACTGCAATCTTGCCAACGTCAAAGTGTTTCTAAATGATGTGGCGTACCCCTACGAGAACATGAATTTGGACTTTACGAAAAATCGAACCACAGTATTGTACGATATGTATGCAAGATTCCAACAAACTTACTACGAACGGGAGCATCCTTCACCGCTACTAAACCGTGAAGATTTTGTCGCTACTGCTCCTATCGCCGTAATCGACTGTTCACATCAAAATGAGTCGGTAAAAACGGGACCTGTAGATATTCGTATGGAGTTTGATAGCACTGACAATTTTCCAGCCTACACCGCCGCATACTGTCTAATCCTTCACGACCGTGTTGTGGAATACGTACCGCTAACAAGTGTTGTGCGTAAGCTCGCATAAAACCAGATAGCGCCCATCATTGCCACCCAGTATCATGCCGACCATCTTCCTGGACGCTCAAGGATTCAAGACGAGAGAAGGAGTGTTTATCTTCACAGAAGTTGCCGTCTGTGTAGTGCAATCAGACAACATTATCGCCACACATTGCATCTCTGTAAATTCACCATCACGTGGAGGTAATGAGCCAACAGTCAAATGGCTGACAAATAATTACCATGGAATACCTTGGACTGCTGCTGGTATAACCTTTAGCAAACTATGTACTATTCTACATGCAATCACAAATGAAGATGACTCCATTATTTACGTTAAAGGATGGGAGAAGGCTCGTTGGTTTCAGAAGATTATTCGCAAGAATGTCTGCTACAATATAGAAGATTTAGGATGCCCGCCTCTACATGAACTCAAGAAAAATAATTTGATAAAACTTTGTAAAGGACATTTATTTTGTAACGCTATATGCGCTGTTGAAAATGTATTTTTAATTGCCCAATGGTGGGTGAAATAAAAAAATAAGAAATAAAATAAAAATGTGTTATTTATTTAAACACTTTAGTTAATAAGGTCCACAAACATCATATCCAGGTTCATAATTCTTAATTACAATATTATTTACATCATCAGATACTAACAAATTTTTATATGCAATAAGTTCAAGTCTTAATTGTGCATAATCCAATGATGAACTGGGTGTCACTTGAGCTACACGAACATTGTTAATGTGCATGTCAATCAGTTATTAGCTAGAATGTCCACAAATTCTGTATAATATCGCGCCACCAAGTAGCCCCACTTCTGCTTGATGGTCAAGGCGTTGGTCACGGCCGGCTGCGCGTCGACGAAGTTCCTCCAAGTAGACTGGCCGAAGAAGACACCGCTGGCAGGATCGTCATTGAGGTGGAAACAAACAGTCTTCACCCCGGCAATCGTTCGGCAGGAGACGGTGTGCTCACCAAGCGGGATGCTGTCGGTGCCGGCGTTGAATAACTCGGACACTACGTCCAATTCCTGGATCAGGACGTTCCATTCGTAGTATGTTAAAACAATTTTATTGTGTCCCACTTTTTCCAGAACAACAACAGGTTCAAACTAGTGTTTGGACGATAACCCTATCGTCAAACGTTTCGTATCACCAGCGTTGAGTTGGTAGACAGAGGAGAACAACATCACCAGACGAGACATGGCTGCAAACTGACGCCGGGTGGGGCTGCAGCACACGTGCGCGGCGGCCAGCTGCAAGGGGAGCGATAATTAATGGCTTCCAGCTGTGCGCGGCGGCGCGGGAGCCTTTGATAGCGTGGGAAGCGCTTGGCGTGAGAACGCAGTGCGTCCCCGGGCGCAGCTGTGCGCGGCGGCCGGCTGCAAGGGGAGCGATAATTAATGGCTTCCAGCTGTGCGCGGCGGCCGGCTGCAAGGGGAGCGATAATTAATGGCCTTGTTGACAGGTGTTGACATGACTAATGGCTTCCGCCTGCGCGGCCAGGCGCGCGGCTGGCGAACACCTGCGCGACGTGGGTGGTCTGGCGGCACGTGCGCGGCGGGGGGAGGGGAGGGGGAAAATCCAAGATGGCGGCGCACCGGTGTAAGGGCACTACTCGCAGGCACAGTTTTTTCACGAGGTTTCACGGATTTCACGTTATCTCGTCTCCATATATTCCTTCCTCCAAGGTGGGAGCAGCGTTACCAATCTAACCAGCAGTAGTATCTGTGAAGTTGAGGCTAGGAAATATGTGACGTATGCTGCGTCGACGCCAATACCAGTCAGTCAAGTTGAATTACGTGAAAAAGAGATGGGTACCGAAACAGTTCATGCTCAAGAACAGAAAGAGAGCGAATTATCAATATTAATTGCATTAATGAAAAACATGGGTGAAAAAATGGAAATTATGAGAAAAGAATCAAAACGAACGGCAGAAAGAATGGAAGGAAAAATAACCGAGGGTATTGAGCAAAGTAGGGAGGAAATGCGAAATATAAGGCAGGATATGTTGGAGAAAATGAATACATATATTAGCCAGTCAGAAGAGAGGTGTGATAAGAAGATAGAAATATTAAAAGGGGATATCGATACACAAGTAACGAAGGAAATAGAAGCTGTGTATGAATATGTTGGAAGACAGGAAGAGACTGCTAAGCAGCATTTAGTAGGTTTGGTGCAGCAAAAGGTTGAAGAAGTTAAAAAAAAATCATAATGAAATACAGGAAGTGTATTTAGCACTGAAGAAGGAAAATGAAATAATTTATGAGAACCAACGGGAATGTAAAAAAGGGGTTGAGGAGTTGAAGATTGCGACAGAGAATAACACGAAACGAATTTCTCGGTTAGGAGAAAGCTTGATGGTTATAGATAAGAGTGTACATGGAGCGGCATGTGAAGTGGCGGAAGTAGCAAGCCAAGTAAATGTGCAATTGAAATTAGTTAAAGAAGATGTGAAGGGAGAGGTTGGACAATTGATACAGAGAGTTAAGGAAGTGGAGCGGCGAGGAATGACTGCAGTCGGAGGTGGTAATGTAATCACAAACCATTTTAAATTACCGGAAGTTAAATTTGAGCCAGAAAAATGTATACACCCTGTAGAATTTGTTAGAGTGTATAAAAATGGGTTACCCTATGAATGGGCTGATTCAGACAAGATAAGATATGTTAAGAATATGTTACAGGGTGAGGCCTTTGCATGGAGTTGTGAGAGTACCGAGGAATGTAGCGATTATGAAGAGTTTTTGAAATCATTTCTGAGCAAGTATTGGTCGCAGAGAAGGCAAAGAAGAGTGAGAAGAGGTTTTTTGGAATTGCAGATACTATAGTAGACGTGATGGTAGTATGAAGAATTTTTGTGAGGCGGATATGAAGGAATTGCGTTACCTGGACCAAGGGATAGAAGATGATGAGAATATTGAGGTTCTACTTCAAAAATTGCCCAGACATGTACAGGAGAAGCTAATAGTAAATCAGTGGAATAGTCTGGAAGAATTTCTTGAAGCAGTTGAGAGGTTAGATCGTTGGAACAGCATGAGCGATCAAGAGCCGAGAGAGGATAGGAGGAATGATTCTCGGAATTATAATAGGGCAGATCAGGTGAATTCTCACAATTTTACTAGAGGTCGAGGACTATCGAATGGATATAACAGAGGGGGGCGGTCCTACGACAATTCGGATGGAGATAGGAGGGATTTTCAAGGCAGACACCATGAAAATCAGTGGTCACAATGGAACAACAACGGGGCAGCAAGAATGGACGATGAAAGGCAACGCGATGCAGCAAGAATGGCGGGAAACTTGGTGCCGCAACTGGGGCGGTCCGAACAGTAGCGGATAAAGTCGAAGCAGGACCAAAAAGGCGAGAATTTCTAACCAATCTAGACAACGAGGACAGCTATTATAGAACTAAGAGCATGCAGGAGGAAATCAGTGATGGAGATATACCATTGGTGAACAGCCACAATGAAGAGTCCGTGTATAGAAAAGAAAAAGGGGAAAGGGGAGATCAAGTTTTTGACGATGAAGAACCGTTAAAATGGTGGGAATGTTTGGAAGTCTCAAAGGAAGAGGAACCACAAGAAATTGCAAGAGAGTGCGAATATAATTGGCATGAGGAGGAAATTAAAGAATTGGCTAGAATCAGTGTAGGAAATCATGATGGTGAAGAAGATTGTGAGAAAAAGATGGGGGAACGTACTACAGTGGAGGAAATGTTACCAAACAGGCTCGTGTCACAAAGAGTGGGTAAGGAAATATATGAAACTACGTCGGTGGGAAGCGATAGTATTGGAGAAACTGAGGAAGAGGATAGTGAGAAGCTATACAGTGATGAGGATGATGAAACTGAAAAAGAAGAAGAAGAGGTGAAGCAAAGTTCAAGCAGTAATGAAGTTGAGGGAGTCAGATTCTTCCTGGTGAGGAAGTATGTGGTTAAGGATGAAAAAGAAAGCAGAATTACAGGAGAGTCAGTTGGGCATATTTCAAGAGGTAGTGGAAATGATATGAGCTTAAGTGAGGGAAACAGGACGTCCAGTGTGGTGATTGACTTATCTAATCAAGCAAAAGAAGCAAAATCCGTGGGGGCAAGTAGCATCAGATGGAATACGAGCAATGATAGCCAAGAAGGCGATGGAAAAGCAGAGTTACAACAACTATACCTGAAAGACGGAAGCAAGTTGGAAGTGTTGAAATGGTCTCCAGAGGGAATCGAAAAAGATTTACTGCAAGCAGAATTTTTGAAGGAGAAAGAATTAAAAGATTGGATGAAAAGAAAGAAAAAAAGAAAACATTACGTTGTGGGGGCATGACATTGAGATGACAGAAGGAACGTATGAAGAAAAGATCAGAGGAAAGAAAGAAAAGGCATAACCAGAAATATCACCCGGTAGAATTCAACTTGGGCGATATGGTATTGGTGAAGACACAGGAGAAGTCATGCGAGGTGAATTCTGAAATAAAGAAGTTTTTTGATGTGTATCAAGATGGAAAACCGCATAGGAATGCGTATTGGTTGGTGTACCCTAAGTCAGGGAGAAAATTTGGACTAAGAAATGTAACTGACTTAAACATGTACAAATTAAGAGGAGACAGGTAATAGTAAATAAGTACTTTGTGATTGTGTTGTATAAAGTTGGGCTATTTGAAATATGTACCTAGGAACTGAAAGAGACATTGTGTGACATGGGTGAAAAAATTAAGAACTGCACCGATACAAAGTGATATTTTTTGTGTAGAAGCAATGCCTTGTGAAAAGAAGGTTGGACTTTATGACAAAGCAACCAATTTTGTACCAAAATGTGCTTGTTTGACATAAAGTGGGGGCATGTGTGACGTCCCACTCACAAGCCATTGCTTGGAAATAATATGACAAATAGTATTGTAATCGATGTTTGTAAATAAGTTTGTAAGTTAATGTATCACAGGTTTTCACAGCGTAGTAGTCTGTATTGGGGTATTTTAAGATTAAATGTTGTAAGTTTGTTTGCTTGAAGTTGGCACCAGTGTGGTAAAAAAAAAAAAAAAAAAAAAAAAAAAAGGAGAAGGAAGATATAACGGCGGCGTAAAAGTTAGCTTGCAGGATTTTGTGTTCTGGAATGTTTGTAGTAATTTTATAAAGAGTGCTGAGTTAAACGAGAGCTCAAGCGTTTTATTGTAATTATTATCCGTTGCGCATCAAACAGTGTAAAACTATATCTAATTAATTTAATACTAACAACGTGTGCGACGTGGTAGCATAAACCGCTAATATGAACAACTGGGGCCAAATGTTGAAAATGACGGGCTACTGCAATCTATGATGATTTTATCATAGGTACCTCGCAAGCAGCGTTGTCATTTGCAGCTTAACATGTTTTATATTGTGGAATAGTGTAGCTTTTTTAGTGCTCCCATTGTCTGGTGCTGCAAGAAGACGCATTCTGTGGTAGTTTTGTTAGTTCTAGCAGAAAACCCTATATTTCATATATTTTTTATTTAAAACTGATTTTATAGCGTCACAGTAATTTGTTCCGTCGATACACTTCGGAAAACTCGTATTTTCAGCCATCTTGAATAGGATCGTAACATTTAAACACTGTTATTAAAGGAAATTCATATGATGGTAGTCTCATGGTAAGTAATATAATTATTTCCATTCTAGTTTGTTAAATATCGGTGGTAGTCGTCTATGAAACTAACTCCAATATGGATTCTCCTTTCTCTCTGCTACCACATTACGTTCTTTCTCCTACTTCTCCTGACGAAGTAAAAGTTTTAGAAATCTCAAGTTATGTATCTGGCTGTTTGCCTTGCACAGGCAACACAACCAGTACTACAAATTGTCAGTGGGTTCTTAGAGGCCATCCATAAATTACGTCACACCTTGAGGGGGGGGGAGGGGGTCAACAAAGTGTGACAAGAGGGGGGGGGCGTGTCATAAACTTTGTGGCATCACATGCATAATGTGTATCACTTCTTGGCTCGTATTGCCCCAGTGTTGAATCATACTTATTTAAAGGATCATGTGGCATCTGTGGACTATATTTTTCATCATACAAAGCCACTAACCAACATAAGCAATTACATAAGAGGCAACTAGAGGTTTTCCCCATCATGAAGATTCGTCCACAAAGCTTTGCCTCTAGACGAAACAGGGAAGTTCTTTGCTTATTAAACGATGTCGATGCTTTATGGTTGGATGAAGATGACACATCAAATGTTCCAACACTATCGAAACCAAGAATGAAGTAACTATTATGCCAATAATAAACAGTATCAAGGAATGGTTTCAGAATCCATGAACACATGATAACTCAATTTTGTATCATTAATTCGATTTTTTATGTTTTTTTATATTTTCTTAAATGTTTGATTTGTTGTTGATATGATTTTTTTTCTAGAAATACATAAATCTATTTGGAAGTGCTGTTTCAATTTATAAATTTAAAATTGCAAAATATGTGACATCACATCGGGGGGGGGTTAGCAGATACATCAGAAATATAAGTCCCTTCTGTATACAAATTTTGATGCAATACGTCATTTTAACATAACTTCCCTAGGGGAAGGGGTTGCAGGGAGTGCCTTCCCCCCCCCTCCCCACATCAGGTATGAACAGTTTGTATTTGATTTTATTTCAGTATTTAGGTAATTGAAATTTTTAGATGAGTGTCCTAAACGTAATGGTAAAGAATGAAACGGTAATTGTGAATCATACTCTTATTACCGCCAGTGTGGTGAGAAAATTACAATTTAAACACAGTGACCCTGTAACAAATAAGGTAGTTAATCTTAAAGGCAATTAATAATTGTATGGTAGAAACACTGACAGTGCTCCAACATTTAGTGTCATAAAAAAATGTCCTCAAAAATATCACAGTAACTTTTGTAACAAAGTAGATAGCTAATTTTAAGGCAATTAATACTAGGATGTTAGAACCATTAACAGTGCACCAACATTTAGTGCTGTCAAAAAAAAAGTCTTCAAAAATATCACAGTGACTAAAAGCGTATTATAATTTGATCTAATTATCCTTCTTTTTTGTTTTGTATAAAGTTCTTGAGATCTTCTTTCTGGGTATCATCTGGTTTTTTGAAAAAGTGAATGTACATGGCACTGCTTCTTGATGGTATAGAATCTTTGAGCTTCAAACTTTTTATTTGCAGAAGAGCTGGTGATATCATCTGAAGCATTGCGTAATTTATACTGGAAATCTTGAGATGATGCTAGAACTTTTGATTTTTCAAGCAGGCACCCAACGTGGTTGTAAAGAATGTCAAGACCTTCAACACAAACATTTGCTGATAAGGCATAAATCGAATCAAGGAGAAATCGGAGTTTCCGACGTTTATCCACCTTATTAACATGAGGAGGATCAGATTTCCTGAGTGCAGCATTTTGGGCTTCCTGTTCAAAACGGTATGTTGATTCTTTATTATGCATTTCTAGTAGCTGTGAATTGACTAATTTATTTTAATAGAAATGAATTCATTCCATAATATTACAAAATGTGTCACTCTTTCATGTGTTTCAGACACCTCATGTAGAGTTCCAGAAGTTCTTACTTACGTGAAAACAGCAGTAATAATCAAATTATGAATTGCTAGCAATGAAGACCAGCCAAACTTCAGATCTTCCTGTGCTCCCATAAACTTATCAAAGGAAACAATCAGTTGTTCAGCGTGCGTCTGATGAATGAAAAGCAGCTAGTGCATTTCACTGTATTCAAAAGACTTCAGTTTGAATATTTATACAAAATTCACTCGAACAGTCGATGGCATTCAACCATGCTGTCAGAGCAATGTGAACGTTAAAGATCAATTACTACTTACTCTAATGAAGCTGTGTACAAACATGTCATACCAGCAATCTCCTTTAGTGTTAGTGAACATTTTGTGAGCAATTTGTTTATCTGTTGTGTAAATGGAATGTATAATGCTTTCAAATAATTAAATTTTAAGGGTATGTACAATTAGGTGGATGGAGAATATGACATTGTTATGATTGTACTGAGATTCCAATACAAAGTAGTGGTTATCCCGACTATGCTCAAACCAGGCTTCCTTGATCATTTGAAAGGAAACTTTATTCTTGTTGACAAGGGTTTTTTAATTAGTGATTTGTTCAAAGCCAAAGGAGCCACTCTTAACATTCCACCTTTCAGAGTGTCATAAGATCCAAAAGCCTAGCAGGGTTATCGCAAATCGGCTACTATTATACAACTAAATACTATTTTTTGTCTGGCAAATAAGATGTTTTACATTGTTTTCAACATTTGTAACTTCAAACAAAAAAACAGTTTGATTTTCACCATTGTTTCTAACATTTTAAAGCTTGTTATTGTATATAAGCCTCTATAAAAGAAAAGTTGTAGGTTTCTTCAGTACATTTTTTTTAATGCATGAAAAGCTATGTTTTAAAAACTCCATCACCTTTTGAATTCAGGTTTTTTCCCTACTTAGATGACAAAATAAAACAATTGTGGTTTACAAAAAAAGAGAGAGTATTTATTGTATCGCAGTTGCCTTTTTTTCCATTGTGCAAAAATTATGAATTCTCAGAAATAAGTTATTACAGAAATTATTGTGTAATAAAGTTCAACAAGTACCCTAAGGACAAGAAGTATACTTTGATAAGAAGCAATTTACAGATTTGATTTTAAATTCTGTCAACATTTTTGGTAAATTATTCCAGTCCCTCATTCCTTATTTGTGAAAGAAAATCTTACTGAAATTAAGTGCCAGCTTGTGGTGATGGTCATCTTTTCCCTTCCATGCACTACTCTAAATTCTTCCACCAATATCTTTCAACACCTTATACCTTGTTTATTTTTTTAATTTTATTTATTTATCAATCTTGTTTCATGGATCCCTGATGAGGAAGGCCCTCTGGGATGTGAAAAAAGTCACATTCAATACAGTTAATTAATTTGTTAAAATTCTTGAATGGAGTAGAAGGAGTTGCCAGTAACTCTCTTGAACCCTCTCCTATCTTCCAATGTGTCCCAATCTAACTCTATTATCATATCAGTTACTAACTGTACTCTGCAGCAATGTTCACAGAAAATAATAAACACAACCATTTAGGCTATGTAATAAAGCAATACAGAGTGATTAACCAGTATTTAAAATAAATATCAAAACCATCCACTCAAGTGAGTGACTGTGCAAATAGATTTAGGCTCTAAGGGAGTTGCCAACTTTGAAAATTACTACTTAGGGATTGTGCGTAAACTACGTGGCTCGGTCTAGGGTGGGTGGGGGGAGGGGGGGGAGTTGGCTGGAGAGCCACGTTGAGCTACATGGGGGAGGGGGTTTTCAAGCCAGATCACGTAGCCTCTCTTTCATATTATTTGTCACAGTTAAAATGAGATACAGAAGCATGTAAATATTTATTTCAATCATTTGATTATCCTCGAATGTAATTTACGATAGTCTAAAAAGAGAAAACAGTACAAAATGTCTTCTGGAATCAATATGGAAAAAAGCTACATGGGGGGGGGGGGGGGTAGAGACAAAAGCCACGTCGGGCTATGTGGAGGGGGGGCGGGGTTCACAGGAAGCTAAAATAGAGCTATGTGGTTTATGCACGCACCAAAAAAAAAAACCATTTACTTTTATAACCAATAATAAAATTTTAAAACTTAGATTATCACATAAATAGGTCACAATATTAGTACAAAGAACATGTACAAAAAGTTCCTCCCATAAAAACAAATAAGAAAATAAGATTTGTGCCATAATGAGGTTTAGACTAAAATGGCAGTCTTCTCAATAGATTATTAGAACAAAATTAATAATCTTGGTGATTATGTTAATTAAGATGAACTTTTAAAAAAAATATATATAGCTCTTTCATAACTTTTTTTTTTTTTGCTTATGGCTTTACGCCTTGTTGACAGCTGTCATCAGAGGCGGGATGGGACTGGGGACAAGGAACGGTAAGGAGTTCGGCCATGACCTTTTTGGAGGAAGCATCCTGGCATTCACCTGCAGTGACTTGGGGAAACCATGGAAAACCCAAATCTGGATGCTCCGACGGGGATTGGAACCCGTGTCCTGAATGCGAGGCCAGAGCATTAATCGCTCACCCAACATGCTCGGTCTCTTTCAAAAATAAACTTTTTATTGTATCATGGTAAAAATTAGTTGAGGGCAAAAGTGGGTAGGGAGATTGCCACCAGAGCATATGCTTCATCACAATTTATCAATTAACAATAATAACAATGATTTTACATTGCGAGAAAGACAATTATGACAATCTTCAAGAATTTGAACCTTGGGCTTGGAGAAGAGGCAAAAATACCCTGTGATAGTAGAGGCTAAACACACTTATCACATGATTCTTTTAGGGTCTATTTAAAAGAACACACTGCACAAGACTTTTCCTGTGACGGTAAAATGGTACCACCAGAGAAGAGAGCGGCAGAATGCCAATGAGTCCCAGACCAGAGCAGCATGGTCGAACTTGGGGGTCAGAGAAAAAGTGAGTCCTTTGGATAGGACCGATATTTGAGGTTCAGTTAGGTGGGTGGAGGAGAGATTAATCACTGGCTGTTTAGGTTTAACTGGAGGAGAGCAGGTGGTAAAGGGTTTGGATGGGGTAGATTGAGGAGGTGAGCCAAGCATGGAGTCTTCGCAACTAGGGGTGGAGTTGGTGTGCGATTTACAGGAGTGAAATGTTGATAGGGGAGGGACAGGCCTAGAGATAAATAGCTCCTAACAAGAGTTGAAAGCTTGTGGAGATGTTTTTGTGCATGTTGAGCCTGTAACTGTCTGCATTCTGACAGGATCTGTTGCATATGATAAATGAGGTGAAGGAATGAAAGGCAGAGGATTTTGTGGAGTGAGTCAAGATGAGAGGATTTTGTGGAGTGAGTCAAGATGAGAGGAATGTTGATATGCCTTGTAAATATACTGTTGAAGAACCAGCTGTGTGAGAGAAAGGGATTGTGTGAAACGGAAAGCATGAAGTGATGGGTGAAACTTTTGATGGCAGCCAGAAACTGGAAGTTTAATAGTTAAATCAGTTGGCGGAATATTTAGAGAGAGGCAAGACTGAAGAAACAGAATGTGAGAATTTAGTTTGGCCAAACACAGCAATATTAGTATCATTTGATATTGAAAGCATGTATAGTAATACCACAATAAAAGAAACAATTGAATTTATTCAGACAATTATTTAGAAATACAAAGCATTACCCATCAACCACATAGATGAAATCAAAAGCACACTTCAGTTACTAACTTCACAAAATTATTTAAGTTTCAATAACAAATATTACCTGCAACATGAAGATCTTCCTATGGGATCACTTATTTCTGGAATTTTGGCCAATATTGACCATATAGAAAATGAGATATGGAAAAACCTTATACCACATAAAGGATACATTATTATATATTGGAGGAGGTTTGTTGATGATGTAATATGTCTCATCAATGAAACAGATGACCGAATAACTGAACTGCACCAAGATATAAATAACATACACAAAACATCACCTTAACAATAGAAAAGGAAAACTCAATTTCTTAGATCTCACCATAACAAAAGATACAAACACACACTCATTTCAGATATACAGAAACCTACAGAAATGGATCAAATATTACACTCCACATCAAACTACCCAAAAAACCACAAACAAGCTGCAATATTTCTTGATATTAAAAACAGCAACCAGTCACAGTTTGTTTGATGCTGTATATTTATTAACCATTACCAGTTTCGAACAAGTTGTTCATCATCAGATGGTTTGCATTTATTTTTATAATGTAATCAAATATGCAGTTTCAAAATGCAAACGTGCATCATTACATAGTTGAATGTTTTAAAACTGAATTCTTCTTGATGGTGAAAGGATGTGATGTATTATTAAATAAATATAAATATTTCACCATTATAAGAATCTGAAATGATCTTATGTGCACAGTTGCTGAATTCCACTAATCCATCATGGATAAAATATTATTATAAGCTGCAAAATGTTTCATGCTAAACTGATTAAATAGAACACCACTAACAAAGAAAAACTATCAAACAGAACTCAACACAATAAAGGAAGTACCAACAAAAAAAAAATGGCTATAAATCACAATAAACAGAAAAATCAAACAAAATGGAGAAAGAACAGACAATAATTAACACAACCAAACTTCAGCCACCTAATACCCACCATATAAGGACACCCACTACACAGACATTTCAAAACAACTCACAAACCATGAAAGACACCAAAAATAAAAGTAAAAGGTACTCAATGACATATTAAAAAAAATACATCCACAGAATCACAAACATTTAAAAAAAATAGGAATAAACATTGCTCTACGAACAGACAACTCAGGTACAAAAACAATTAAAAACTAATTTAGACAGAGACAACTATCAAAACTCAGGCATTTATCGAGTGATGTATCAAAATTGTGAGATAATATACATAGGACAGATAAGAAGACATGAGGGCACTTAAGTACAGCAATCACTCCACATTCGCTGAACATCTAACAGAAAATTATCACTTACCAACAGACATTAACACAAACATGCAAACCCTCACAATCAACAATCACTGACACAATACCATGACTCTACAAGAAAATCATCAAATTCAAAAAGCAATAAAAAATGGCAAGCAGGTACTGAATGACCACATAAATCTAACAAACCAAACGCTGTTCAAACTAGTAAATATATGTTAACCCAATAGAAAGTTACACTTACAGAAAATTAGAAATAAAATAGCAAACCATCATGCAATTTCAAAACTGGCACTGTCAGTGCACCACCACCTTGTACATTAAGAATACAAGATGACCACCCTAAACAAGTGAGTCGAAATATAAGCAATGTTTACATCCAGTATGCAGGAGCCAAGACAAATGGCTTTAGCGGAAACATGCCTTGGAGAGAAAGCAGAGATGTGTAGTTACGAACCTGGAAAGCACTAATGTAAGTTGTAAATAATCAGAAAATGTTTCAATTTAGAATTACGTAAAACATCATAGAATAAGTTTGTAATACTCAATGTAAAATTTTAAAATAGATTCGCCGATGATGATGTCTTGATGAGATGCAAAACACGTGTGACATTAAAGCTACAAAAACAGTTGCATTTATGTTATTGTATCATTTAATTAAGTTTGGATAATGTTCTGGAATACAATAGCAAAAAATTCTTGAAATTTGCAAATGATTTAGGTGAAGTTTATGATAATACTATAAGCAAATTGCAAGAAACTAAAGGCAAAATTAAACGATTGGTGAATAATGTAATAGGAAGGTGGATTCAGAAATAGGAAAGGTTATATTAGAAATAGCTAGATTAGCCAAGAGAGTAGCTATTTATGGTGATAAGAATGAAAGATATAGAATATCTGTTGTAAAGCAAGTGAATTCTGATTTCAGTAAATTTTGTGAAGGGTTAATACAATAATTTGATTTAAAGAACAATGGGGATTTGGTAATAAATTGTCAGGGGCTGATTGGCCAAGGCTAGTGGGCGTGTGTGTGGATAGGTGTGCTGACGAACTAACCTTAGGGAATTACAGTTCTGCTCGAAGCGTCTCTTCTGTTCTTCTGGCAGCACCACTAGAATCTTACCATTGGACTGTTTGGGCTAATGTTTGACACCACTGTGGTTTGACGGCCACAGACCGAAGGTTAGAAATGGATATAAAGTTCTTGCTACATGAAATAATGTGAGACTTGCAATGGAACAGTTTATTGGCTTTTAACACGGAGTAGTACAGTTTATAGCATGCCGCAAAGTGGATTCCAACGGTCACCAATTTATCTAAGCCCTGAACTGTAATAGTTAATTGTTAGGCAGATGGTCGCCCCGGAACGAGATGCATGGGAGGGTGGCAGGCTCCTAACAGGTGGCTATCAAAGTATGCTCGACTACTCTCGCCGACTGCCCGACAGTAAAGACACTACTTCATCGCTTGTACTTCCCAAGCCTCCTTGGCTGACCTACAATTATGAAGGGGACTGCACTCTAAGGTGCTGACTGCAAGCGTGCAGATTCCTGGCTGGTCAATGCTCGACCGCGCTCAGCATTGTCAATGATCGCCGATTGCCAGTAGCTCGATGACTGAATATTCCTATAATTCCCCAAATAGTAATGGTCTTCAAAACGACCTCTTACACTCCTCCCCCATTAGAACAAGGCATTTTCCACAATGCCGGAAAGTACAATATGCGACATAATTGGATTTCCACTTTGAAGCTCACAAAAATATTGGCAACAATTTTAAATATTTATTTTTCAATTCTGTTGTAGGTAGTCAGCCAAGCCTGAAGATAAACAAAGTCAATTAGAATTTTGTAACATAGGAACAATAAAACAGTCATGAAAAGGACATTAAAAAAATATAATTTATGAAGTAGATGAGGTATGGTCATTTTCAACATGTGCCATGTGCTATCTGCGTAACGTTTGGTATCGTGATATTAGCAGTGTTTTGTACAAGTCTTCCTTATTATTTCCGGTACAAACTAATTACAATAAGTCATACTTAAACTAAGATCGTCATAATGATTCGATACTCGGTTAAATTAAATCACATCTTGCTCAGTTTGCAAATATTTTGTTCTGCTTTCCAAGGTATTCTAATTATGAACTATGGTATACTGCTTCTGATAGATTAAATTAATTATTCAGCTTAGGAATGATCGATAAAATCTTTGTTTACTATTTTACACATTATCGCATTCTTCAGGGTGCCTTAATTTGAAAGCATTATGTTTCTAGAATAACTTTTGCATGAATCATAAGACAAGTAATTGTCACTATGGTGGGATGCAACAAAATAATAAGTTAATTATTACGGATTCTCCTATATCTATGCTTACTAGTTCTCTTGACAAGTGTTCAGCAAAGTTTCTGTAAAACATGATTGTTAGACAACTAGATGAAAAGAACAAGTGATTACCGCAGATCGTCTACAGTTGCTTAAATTACTGCGTTTAATTTAACACTTAAGACCTTTGGTTCTTACTGAGTAGCATGATTCAAAGTAATCCACAATTGACATATTGCTCTACCCTGAATTAGATGAGTCTATGATTACGTTAACAATTTTAAAGATTTTAGACTACCAGACAACGCTTACGTTAATAGTATGATAAATCTTAGACAGGTCTCGTGTGAACATTAAATTAACATATGGTTCTCTCATCCATCTGCTTATAAGTAGTCGTAGTACAAAAAATATAGTCTAGGACTTAGTAAGATATCATTTCGATAACAGTTAATTATTTTTACGAGTCACTATTGTTCCAACCTTATATTAAGGCTTGAATCTCATTTGTTTTATTAGTATCTGTATTAGCTAATCATCAAGAAGTGAATTTAAGCTGACAATATGTTACAAGTGTCGAAATTGTCATGATTTACTAATTTGGTATTTCTTCTTTTTAATTTTGGAAAATCATAATTTTATAATGAATCTACTACAATAATATACACTCCTTAGTAAAGATAACTCCATTTTTAAACTGCTTAGTCTGCCGTGACTGTGATTGTATGGTAGTTCTAAGTCCCATGAACAGAAATATGTTTTGAGCAAAAGAAATACATTACTTGTAAATTACTATTTGTTATATGCTGCTGATAAATTTTAGTGACAAACTGATTGATTCCCGTTCTTATTACTAAATTGGTTCTACATTAAAATTATTAACTGTTCTGTTTGTGATACTTATGTGTTCGGAGCGTGGTGCCAGTCTTGTAGTATCACCAGTTGAGTCGGCATATCAGGTTACGCTGCGCGTCACTGGCCGTGGTCTGGCCGCTCGCCGTAACAGCTACCTGCAAAATTACACTTCCGACAGTACCTTGCCTTAAAACTAACTATACATAATGTTGACAAAGGGGATAGGTGGCCCTCAATAGGGGATCTATGACAGCGAATTAACCAGACAAACTGCAAATACGGTTAACATGGGGTCCACTTTGACCTTTCAACATGAAGACAACAATTCGTATCCTGCTGAAGGCATTTTCTAAAATTCTCAAATATCACAATTGAATTAATACCCATGTCTCTGTGTGCAATTTATGAGCACATATACTTCCTCGCAAATGATATGAATGAATTTATTAACGGTTTTGGCCGTTGCTGGGCTGCGGAGATTATAATGTGAGTTATGTATTTTTACTTCTTTTGACGTTTGAATTCCCTTTAAGTTCTAATTTACTGAGTTTACCCTCTTCTTGATTGTTGCATATAATAATTTCTTTAACTGAAAACAGCAATTTTTTGACTCACCAGTAAAACTTGAAAAATATTAGTTACCATTTCCGCGAGTCGCTCCGTTATTAATCGCTCAACTGCTATTGATAATACAGAATTTACACAATTTTTCCTTAGATCAGTGGGGAACTACCTTTCAATACTCTAGGCTAGACAGTATTTATCACTGCAAAACTCGATAAGGTACAAATAATTTCCAATAGTTAGCAACAAATTTTCAAACATAGGTTGTTCATGCGGGTAAATACTACAATCTTATCTGCGATTACACATCGAATATGAACTGATTCACCAAACTATTTTGAATGTACAGATTTTAAAAGACATACAACATGGATGTAAGTTTGAGAAAATGATTAGGTTTGTAAACCGATTGCATTTATGACTAATGAGGTTCACATAATGGTTATGTCTGTAACTTGAATCTGTTGGTAAGGGATGAATGTAAGTTTGTTTCCATAAGCGTATGTAGTTGACGGTAAGCTTTTGAGTACGTATTGTGTCGTAAGAAAAGGTTCATGACTCCTTTTCCCAAGGACTGCACTCGTATTTTGCCTTTTTAACTCGATTGACGAGTGTACACCGTGATGTTGCCCAGGCAATCAGAGTTCGCCAATTTCCAACGCTGTCCGGATTTTTTTTACATCACCCATTTTTTAATATACTTGGTGCTCCAGATATTTCTAACATGTGGCACACAGTTTGACTCCTTACATTAAGTGAGTACGTATTATTACTGTGGGCACATGAAAGACAAGCCACTGAGGTTATATTTTCCCTAACTGAAACACCAGATTTGTACAATATCCATAATAATTTCAAATTATTCTTATTCTTCAAAATTATGAACGCCGATTCCGTTCTAGTTACTGTACTTTAGGATTTTACCCGTGCATATCTTCAGACTCGCGTTCGATTACGTATCGTTTTTCTAATTGGCAATTACGTTTTTTTTTTATTAATTCCTGTCGAATTCAACCATTCCGTGCCTCGCGATAAATGTTAAATTTGATGTGGCAGATACGTCGTTATATATTTACCCTTTTTTTAGTCCAACCATCTCATGTATTATGTTTTCATTCGCTATGACAAATACTTCCATTTTATATACACTCTACTTGATTCTAACCATCCTGTGTCATTGAGCGTCTTCACTAACACAACTGAATACTTTTACAAAAGTTTCCATTAGAGATACTTGAATATGATTTCAGAATATACTATGCAATGTTAGCACGTACGATTGACTTATGGGTATTCGTATAGCGGTGGGAACACGTCTGCTCCTCAACCTGAACACGTGAGAAGTCTTAGAACGTCAGCCGAAAGTGTCCACTCGCGTGGTCCTATTAACAGCTGTACGTTTCGCACGTCTACTACTGCACCATATTTCTATAGAAAATTTAATCCTATATCCTACTGTAAGCTCTGATCAAATAACTAACCGCCTGAACGGTTGCTCTGAACATCCTGGAGCTTATACTAATCCAGCAGTAGATACCCCTAACACTTCAACTTTTCCCCGGCCTAGACCGGTAATTTTTCCACTCTGCAAACAACTTTACAACAATGAAGAATTGCGCACCAGAACCCACTAAGAGATAGCACTCTCTCTTTTCCCCAATATTTATCATTAATCCAGGCTTTTAGCCATAACAACCCACCCCAATCTGCTTGTCCCGGCTTCAAGTTACCGGCATTACTTAAATGCAAATGGGTGGAATGGAGCACCTACATCCTCACCAGGTTAACTTCTTGGGCTGTACCTGTGAGTTATCAGAATTGTTGGCCCCCAAAATGACGCAACTCGCCACACATTTATATATCAGGTCTGGATCGGTCGGTCCCTTGCCGTCTTTTACCGCAAAATATTCCACTTCACTTTAACATATTGGCTTTCCTGCCACACTTACATTTACACGACGCCCAACCGGTTTCACTTTTTCCTGGTAATAGTCATTCTCATAATTCTTTAATTCATCCATTACTAATTTGACCAGTATTTGCCTAGCAATCTCTTTCAAAATTTCCTATTCCGCTCAGTAGCATCTGGATGTTTCTTAACATTAATATCTGCCTTCTGGATTTAATTCTAAACTCACCTGGAGAACTCGTTTCAATCTGTTCATAAACACCGCCGCTGCTATGGCCTCTGAAAATATTTTTGTCTCACTTAAAGATATATCTGGCAGAAAACGTGCCTTTACAAGCAAAAATCAACCCCGCTTAACTCACCATTATAACTCCGCTCACCCGCGTCTCCAAATCCAAGATCCTCGCGTTCGATGTCTGATAACTGTTGAAGATTTAGTCGCTGCCATAGTTACAATAAATATTGAGGTCCACTCACCCCTAATGTCTTGTTCCCGTCGCTGTCGACGTCTGAAGATCGTGCCATGGCTCCTGCAGCAACGTGTTGACTCGCGTCGCCGCGATCCGCTCCGCGTGTTGATCCGCGCTATGCTCCGCCGTCGCTCATGCATTGAACCCGCCGTCCGATGTCTCCAGCCGCGTGCTGACGCCGCGCCTCCCGCGTTCATCTTCCAAGCCATGTGTTGATCCAGCCACCTGTCTTCCTGCCACCCCCCGTCTTCCTCTTCAGACGGTGATCGTTTTCTTCTTGCTAATTCGTCAGAGACTATCCACACTGATGTTCCAAAACATCGGTACTACGCCGAAATCCCACGATGACGCCACTTTGTCAGGGGCTGATTGGCCAAGGCTAGTGGGCGTGTGTGTGGATAGGTGTGCTGACGAACTAACCTTAGGGAATTACAGTTCTGCTCGAAGCGTCTCTTCTGTTCTTCTGGCAGCACCACTAGAATCTTACCATTGGACTGTTTGGGCTAATGTTTGACACCACTGTGGTTTGACGGCCACAGACCGAAGGTTAGAAATGGATATAGGCTTGCAATGGAACAGTTTATTGGCTTCTAACACGGAGTAGTACAGTTTATAGCATGCCGCAAAGTGGATTCCAACGGTCACCAATTGATCTAAGCCCTGAACTGTAATAGTTAATTGTTAGGCAGATGGTCGCCCCGGATACGAGATGCATGGGAGGGTGGCAGGCTCCTAACAGGTGGCTATCAAAGTATGCTCGACTACTCTCGCCGACTGCCCAACAGTAAAGACACTACTTCATCGCTTGTACTTCCCAAGCCTCCTTGGCTGACCTACAATTATGAAGGGGACCACACTCTAAGGTGCTGACTGCAAGCGTGCAGATTCCTGGCTGGTCAATGCTCGACCGCGCTCAGCATTGTCAATGATCGCCGATTGCCAGTAGCTCGACGACTGAATATTCCTATAATTCCCCAAATAGTAATGGTCTTCAAAACGACCTCTTACAAAATGATGAGATTGTTGTTAGTTTAGAATTAATTAAAGCTGATGAAGCCAAATTTTTTGATGGCAATGAGTGTAGCGAGTTTTGAAAGTTGTAAAGAGTCGTGTGTTGTTGTCGAATGTGATAAAAGTGTATAAATGTTGTTATTGAAAGTGGCTATTGTCTTAATGTGGAACTAATTACAGATAATGATGATACAAACAAAAGTGACAATGATAAGAATACCAAGGATCTAATGTAAATAATACGATACCTGATAGTGACAATATTCAAAATGGCGAGATAACTGTAAATTAGGTAATAAATGGAAATAATGAGGAAGTTTTTCAGCTTTTGGTTCAATGCAATTATGATAGTAACGAAATAACAGGTAATGGCATAATGTGTAATGATGTATACAAAGTTACAAACTTGGATAATGAAAATGATAATTTAACTAATAATGAATTAGTCAAACCTGAATGTGACAAAATTATTTCTCTAATGTGTAAAGATGTAGTGGATGATACTAATGATAGTATTGTGGTAAATGAAATGATAATTAGTGCTAAAAAAAGCATTTTTGTATCTAATATGGTAAATAATGATGTTAGTATAAGTGAGAGTTGTGTAGTACCAAATTCAGTAAGAATTGATGTTTGTGTAAGCCTTGAGCTTTTTATAGCAGAGAAAGTGGTTAATGAAGGTATCAATGCGAATCTCGTGATGATAATATGTACGTGGTGTGTCTAAAAATTTGGTGAATGCTGTGAGACAACAAACAAAACAAAAGATACAAATTAAATTTCTTTATTGCCCCACTACAACACACTTTTGACAATGTTCATATAGCTTCTGGAAACTCCTGTGGAATCGATCACAGAATGGCTGTCACACAATCTTTGATGGCATTCACATCAATAAAACATTCACCTTTCATGGCCGCCTTCAAGCAGGGAAACTGGAAGAAGTCCAAAGGAGCCAGATCACGGGAGTACAGAGGGTGTTCATGAACAGTTACCATCTCCTGCACCAGGAATTGGTGCACACGGATCACACAGTGTGCAGGGGCATTTTCATGGAGCAGCATCCATTTTACAGTCCTGCACCAACATTATATGTGTCTCCATTGTAGTCTTCCCCAATTTGTAGCAGAACGAGAAGTTTGCATGTTGCTAAATTGCTCTGTGACACTTCCTCTTACACTGACTACGTTCAACTGGTCGCAGTCTGTTTACATTGGCAGTCACATGTAGTGCATGCTGTCTATCGATTCTCCTTAAGTCTCTGAACACCATGCACATGCCCGAACACATGCACCAAGTTGCCGTTCAGATGACACCATTCACCGAACCTTTTAGGCATACCACATATAGTTGTATTAATGTGGAGAGAAGTCTTGTATGGTATATCAAGCAACTATTTGAAACAAAAAATTTGGCAGTTAATATTTGTTCTAAACGATAGAAGAATTACATATACAAAAAAAAAAAAAGTAAATCTGTAGTGTTTAGGGTATTGCTAAAAGCTACCATACTCCAGTAAACAAAAGATGTGTACACACTAATGGAATCAAACTGTAAATATGTAAATTTTTGTAACATTGATTAACTTGGTATTTGCTATTGAATTTTCTCCTTTCTATGATTGATGGTATTTTATATGGTAATGATTTTGTTTATTCTGATTTACATAATTTTGTTTATGAATGTTTTTGATGGTTTTCTAATTGTATGTGCTATTCTGTACCAAATTTGTTAATTATTTTCCAATTTTCTTGAATTTAAGTATGATTATTTTGTGCTTTATATTGATTTGAGAATGGTATTTGCTCTGATTTCGATGTGTTTGTTTTGTTTTGTGAGCGTGAAGGTGTGGATGTAAGCTTAAATGATCACCAATCCTGTATCATTTTTTTTCTCTCCCCTCATTTTTTCTCATGTGAAAAAAGTTGGTGAATTTAAGTGGGGAGAGATGTGGCACATATTCCACATATGACCATCTCACCACGTCCCCTATTAATCCTGATAACTCATAATTTTAATGTTTGTCTTATCTGAATCAGTTTTTTTTTTTGGGCTCTCCTTTAGTATTTCCTTCAGTTTAATGATAAAGCATTGTTTTGGTTGCTCACTGTTGTTGTACGGCTAGCTATCATATAGTAGGTGTCGCGAGACTATGCGGGAGTCAATAGCATGTCTCTGCTTGTGTGAATGGACAGAATGAGTGTTTTGAAATTGATTTGGGGATGTGGTTAGTAAATAAAAAAAATCAATTGTGAAGATTCTGTCAATTTTTTTTTTTTATTGCAAGAAGTGTAAAATAAATGGAAATAAGTGGATCTATGAATTGTCATTTTTAACAATAGTACCCATTATTGAAATTGAGAATTAGAATTAAAGAGATAAAAATTAATTAAGTTTGTTTGGAGAGGCAGTCAGATTGTGCAGGGTTACCACTGCCAGGATAAATTAAGCAGGAAGATTGCACTATCCAAAGTGTCCTGCCCAGATAAGCTTGTTATCAAATGTAATGCCAAGATATTTACATTTCCAGTCCTTGACAAGCAATTCTTTCTCCAACTTATAATTATAATCAACCTTCAGTTTTTTATTTGTGTATATAATAAGCTGACTCTTCTTTGCATTTATCTTCATCCCATGTTTACCAACCCAACTAGATATCCTGTCCAGATCACCCAGCTGTTTACAATCCTCTATCAATTTGACCCTTCTATAAAGCATAATGTTATCTGCAAACAATCTAATTTCAGATAGGAAACCACCATCACAATATTTCATTAGAATAATGAATAGCAATGGTCCCAATATGCTACCCAGTGGCATTCCCATTTTTACTTTCACATGTTTTGATACTGTATTTCCTCTCCCAACTTTTTGTTTTCTACCTTTTAAAAATTCCTCTACCCAGCTAATCAGTTTCTCAACTACTCCAATAATGTATTCTCTATTTACTACTATTATATGGCTCACTCTGTAAAAGGCCTTGGAAAGTTCTGGGGCAACACCATCAATTTGTCCTCCCTTGTCCATTTTATCTGAAATATCTTGCATATATCCCTCCAACTGAGATTCGCATGAATATCCTTGCCAAAGCCATGTTGCCTACTTCAAAGCCACTTATGCTCCTCACCTATATTTCTCATGTGGTTGCATTTCAATCTCTCAATTAGTTTACCTACCACTGATGTAAAACTGATTGGCCTGTAATTTTCTACCCATTTGGTCACCCATCCTTTATGTACCGGTACTATTATCACACTTTTCAAGTCCTCTGGTTAGCAGCAAGTATCCAAACTCAATTTAAATAATATTTCAAGATAAGGTACAATGTCACATCTGATTATCTTTAAGACATCTGTAGTAATATTATCTACATTAACACATTCATGTTTTTTCAGCTTCCTTAGTTCCTTCATACTATCCTCAGGATGAATTACAAATTTTTTGGTTGGCTCATTTCTAATTGTGTTTAAGCTTATTCTCTGATTTAGACCCTCCCATTTCTGATTCATTGTCCCTAATGCTCTCACTAAACCAGTTACTTAAAATCTCTGCCTTTTTCAAATCCTCAGTAACTTCTTGTCCATCCTTGAATGGGTAACCTGACCAGTGAGTGAACAGATGCCAGTGAATGAACAGTCTTTGAAAATTGTTTAAAAATAAGAGCATTTCTTTATGTATAGCCTTTAGTTTGGTATCACTGGCTTCCTACTTCGTTTTGGAATCTAATTTGCACTTGATTATTTGTTTGAGTAATATGACCCTCTGATAGAAAAATTTGAAATTGTTATTGTTCATGCTGTCTCATAATTTAAAACAAATTTTGTATTGTTTGGTGTTCATATAGAACATCTAATATGTGTTGCTACAATTAAGCAAAATCAAGCTATATTTTTAATAGTTTTAATATTTGCAACATGTCTTTGTTTAGAGTATAGGAGGGGTGTTTAGTTACTGGATCTCAAATATACATCAAACCAATAAATGAACAGGCATTACTTCACTGGTGCTCTGGTTTTGTGATGGGAGCATTCTGCAATAGCTGCAATAAAACATGCAGAAGTAATGATATTACGGTAAATTGTGGTCTTGGATGTAGAAATAAATTTCATTTGCAATGTGTAAATTTCTCAAACAATGAATCTCATATGGTAAATGCAGCAAATAAAGGAAAAATAAGGTTTTGTTGTGATGCCTGTCTTGCGGGGTTAGGTATCAAAAATTGAATATTGTTTCCAAATGAAAAGAAGATAAATCAGGAGAACAGTAAGGTGGAAAATTTTACAGGTACAATGGAAAAAAGTGAAAAAGTTAAGGAAAACACTCCTAAAATTAAGAAAAAGTGTGAAAATGAAATTAAATATGCTGTCATCATGCATTGTAAACAAAAAGAGTGTTCTAAGTGAGAAATAAACAAAGACGAACGCCAGTGAGTGTGAACCGAAAAACTGGAACCACATTACAACAGAAGAGAAGCAAATAACAGCAAACAGAAGAAAAAACACTGGTATTCAGGAACTCAGGTATATGCAGTCTCTCAAAAAAAACCCGAGAAGAAGAAAGTGTTTCTCCTGTCTGACAGTCAAGGGAGGTACTGTGCCAACATTTTAATTTCTCTTCCAGGAGAAGATTATCAAGTAGAAATTGTAATGAAGCCAAATGCCATAGTCTCTGAGAGGTCATCAGCTGTACTGATGAGTGGACATGTAATTATGGACTTAATGACACAGTTATAGTGATTGGTGGAACAAAAGACATAGATATAGGACATAATAATGATATCTTCCAGAATATAGCAGGTAAACTGATAGATGTAAATAAAAGGACAAATGTCATCTTAAATCCAGTGCCATATAGATATGACAAACCAAATATGAACAATTTAATTAGGAGTTTTAATGATAACATGCTAAAAGATATTAACCCTTTGACTGCTGTTGACGTCTATACACGCATGCTGCTTGCGGGCCCCGAGTGCTGATGCGGGTATAGCCGCAGCCGTCGGATTTCCCTTGAGTGCTGATGACGAGATAAGCCGCACCCGCCTGCCGCTACCTGTGTGCTGATGACGAATATAGACGCGCCGCTACCTGAGTCGTACAGCGGACTTCTCGCCACATTTCTCAATAGCCTTTCGCAGTTTTGGTCGCTAGCTTATTGTACAAATGTTTGTCTGCTGGGAGCCTAGGCTTCGCTCTACAGTTCACTGTCCAACGAAAATTAAATCAGTGTTCTTTGTGTCCTGTATTTTATAAAGAAAATTGAAAGACGTCGTTGGTGCATTGAGGAATAAATCATGGAGATTCTTACGATGAGCGACACTGAGGATGAACTACTTCATTTTGATGGAAGTGATAGCTTTTCCACAAAATCGGAAAGCTGTATTCCTAAAACATACTCGTCAGGAGGGGTGACAATGCAGTCTCATGTTTCAACAAGTTAGTTGTTCTGAAGAATCAGAAAGTGATAGTGAAACGGCTACGAAGAAATTACGTCTTGGCGATAAATCTAACTAGAAAATCACTTTCGTCCAGTTAGTCACGCATTTGATGTTACACTATTGGGAAATGCGTGTCAAATAGGGAATGTGTCAAGTATTCTGTCAGTTTTCATGTTATTTCTTACAGAAGAACTGACAAAATATATAGCTGATGAAAAGAATCGGTTTTGTATAACCACTATGAAGAATACTCCAGAATCAGAGCTTTCTCGAATATCAAAGTGGAAAGATACTGGATATGATGAAATGTATTGTTTCAGAGCTATTTGTCTTCTGATGCCTAGCGTGAAAAAAATTGAAAATTAGGGAATATTGGACCAGAGATGTCCTTCTAAATACTCCAATTTTTAGTGAACTTATGTCCAGATACCGCTTTTTGTTACTCTGGTGAGGTTTCGTGCGATTTCGCCGCAACCCGCCCCCCTCTCTATTTCACATCACGTAATTAATGGACAGACACTTCATAGCTTAGAAATGAAAAATCTGTTGAGTACTTATGTGAAACAAATTTCATCAAAGAAACAAAATTACGTATAATCGGGTAATTACAAAGCGCAGCAAACATTCAGTCAACATCGAGATATTTTGGGTGTCTACATCTACAAAGATATTCCGGAAACCAAATTTCGGTGTGTGGGGGAGGCTGCTTGAACAATTATCGTTTTAAGGTCTCTTTCTATGGTATTCGTGAATAGCGCGAGGAAAAATCGGATGGCTTTAACTCTCTGTATGAGTTCGAATATCTCTAATTTTACAGTCGTGGACTGAACGTGGTATGTAAGTGTGGAATAGAATATTTCTAGCATTTTTTTCGAATCAACAATAACACACTAATACAGTAAGGGACCTACAGAAACTGCCAAGAAAGAACTGTAAACTATTGACGTAAATTTAAGAATCACCACGCATTTGACAAAAGCTGCAAAAATCGAGAGAAAAATGCAAGCAAAAAATAATTATTAGTTATGAATAATGATTCAGTTTTATTCTGTAGTAATTTATTTGCAGAGAAACTATGTAGTGAGAGCATTTATTCTGTATCAGTCGTGAGAGGTCACAGTGCTTCGCCAGAAACATTCAGCACGGGGCGGGCGGAACCGCTCGGACGGCTCCGTCCCCAGGGATAATCACTTAGCGCAGTTAGCAGGCCACAGCGCGGCAGGTACACGATCAGCCGTCAGCAGTCAAAGGGTTAATAGTCCACATAGTGATTAGAAAAGGTTAAGCCTAAAGTTTGAAATAGAAAGTATAGAATGATAACATTACACCAGACATGGCCTACATCTAAATTATAATGGAAAAATGAAAATCTGTGGTAGAATGGTAGATATAATAAAAAATTCAGGAACTCAAGGTAAAAAACATATAAACTTTCAAAAGAAGTTAACTTTTATGGGTTGTTAAGCAATAAAAATGTTAGGAATGAGAAGAAAGAAACAAACAAACAAAGAAACTAACAGTAAAATTAACAGTATACTCACATTTCTAGACAAATGGTTATTGAAACATAACACAATAGAAACACAAAAAACATTAACAGAGACAAAAGCAAGTAATTTTTTGGGCATAGTAACTCATTATCAAACAATATTATATTGGAGCAGCAAAGAAATGATATCAAGTACCAAAAGTATTCTAGAGGAAAACTTAAGATTAGGGAGAGTGAAAATAGACATTATAAAATTATACTCCCAAATGTACAGTACATCAGAAGCAAAACAAATGAACTAGAATTATTGATAGATGAAACAAGTCCAATAATACTTACCGAACATGCATTAAAAATGAATTAATTTCAGGGCTGCACATTGAAGGCTATACTGTGGGAAATAGTTACAGCAGGGGAAGGTATAAAGGAGGCGGAATTTTAATTTTAGTAAAACATAGATTAGATTATAAAGGATTAAAAATAAAATTGAAATTATAGTGTGAAAAAAAAAAAAATTGGAAATGTGTGATATTTCAATCCATATATAAAGCAAAGTTGTGGCTATAGTGGGTGTATACAGAGCTCCTGCAGGAAACATTTAAATATTCTATAAAAATCTATATGAGGTGCTAGAATCTCTGTGCAGTACTTATGACTATGTAATTCAAATGGGAGATTTTAATATTGAAGTAATAAAGAGCAATAAGATTTCAAAAGAACTTGGAGACATTTGTAGTTGTTTAGGACTTAAGATTTGCATAAACAGCCCTACAAGGGAAACTGGCACTTCAAAAACAGCACTAGATAATGTAATAACCAACAAACAGACACATTCAAAATTAATGAAGGAGTTCTGGGCCCAAAAGAAGATGAAAGTCGCTGCCAAATGCGCAAAAGCTTAACGTGGTCCTAGTTGGCCTCAATGAATAAATATATATAACTAACTATCCAGAGGATGAATATATAACAAAGGTACTACACACCTCAATATCAGATCACTATGCACAAGAAATTAGTATAAAAAATGAAGCAGAACATCAGGAAACTTGGTTACCCTGCACTAAACAAAATAATGAATTATTTAAGAATCTTTTAAGGATAGAGACATGGACTGAAACATTTAATTCCTACACAACAGACAAAAAATATGACTCATTTATAAGTGTAGTTAATTATTGCAAAGACATAGCTTTCCCAATAAAAAAAACAATTAATGCATAAAACAACACATAAAAAATGGAATACAGAAGATATTATACAATACAAGGTACACATAAAAAAGGTTAGTAGATTGTGTACTCATCACTAAAGAAATATATGCTTAAGTGTAAAAATGAATTAAAAAATAAGATTAATAAGGTAAAATCAGACAACATTCAAAGCGTTCTACACAGATGTTGCAATAAACAAAGAGCATTATGGAAAATTATTTATAGGGAGAGGGGAGAAAATCAGATTATGAAATAGGATCATAGCATTGAGATGATTGTGAATAATGGTGATGTAGTAGCTGATTCTAGGAAAATTCATGAAAATTAAATGAACATATGGGGTTACTTTGTCCATATAAACAATATCGTAGTTTATGTTATGGAAGACGAAACTCTCATCCATGCATTTAATGTAACCAATAAATAACACATATAAATATGTACATTACATTACATTGAAATATCATTACAATGCGACTGTTATTATTATTTTCGGCTTCTGTATTGGCGGCAATGTCGTCTCTGTGTTTTGTATGCCTCGCCAGCGGTGTACTCTCTGGTTGTTTTATCGTTGCCCGGTTACTGGTCAGCGAGCATCGTTGATACTGCGTTAGCAGCCGCTGCGACAACGACGGAACTGCGCTGACAACTGTTAAGGCCACGATGTGTTTCCGCCACACCAGCCCCCCACGGAGCCGAGGCTACGGCTGAAGATGTTTGGGGAACTTTACCCAGCGACCGGATCTTGTAGTTCTCGGGTTGTCCGGCGTATCGTGATCTGTAGTTGTCTTTGCTTTGTTGATTGATGTACTAGGTAGTTCTGTCACAGCACTACATTCGATATTAGGACAATCGTCATTGAGCAGAAAGGTAGGTTTCACTCTTTCTATGCTGACACGTACTGGCTTATATTTGTTTAAAACAGTTAAAGTTCTATCCTGGCGATCTAACACGCGGTGTGGGGGACCACGTACTGAATCATCCCGAAGATACACGTGAGTGCACGTTTCAAGGTCCTTGAAAACAAAGGTCGAACTTTGACCATGTCTGGTGGCTGGTGTTGGACATAGTCTGTGCATTTGTTGACGTAGTTTGTCCATGAAGTCGGATGTATCTTCCATACGTTCTTCCGTCGCGATGCACAGTAATTCACCCGGGAGGCGTAGTGGTTCACCGTACACAAGTTCGGCAGAAGAGGTGCCGAGGTCTTCTTTGTAGGCGCTACGAATACCGAGAAGAATGATGGGAAGGGCTTGCAGCCAGGACATACCGGGATGGCACATAATAGCTGCTTTGACTTGATGATGGAATCTCTCCACCATGCCATTTGAGCAGGGGATGCCAACCAGTGGTGCGGGTTCTTAGCGTTCCAGTCAAGAGCCCCAGGTTCCGGAGCAGTACAGATTCAAACTGCCTGCCTTGGTCGGTGGTAATACGTAGAGGTGATCCAAATCGTGAAATTCAGCGTGCTAGGAAAGCGTTGGCAACATCCTACGCAGTGATGCGTTCTAAAGGCCAGACCTCTGGCCAGCAAGTAAATCTATCGATGGCTGTTAGGCAATAATGATAGTTTCCTGACACTGGCAGAGGTCCGATTATGTCCAAATGAACGTGTTGAAACCAGGCAGATGCCATTGTAAAGCTTCCGACTGGTGCGTTTGTGTGTCGCGTAACTTTGGCGCGCTGACAATCTTGGCAGGCTCGGACCCATGCACGGCAATCTTTCGCCATGTTAGGCCAGACAAAATGTTCTGATACCAAACGAGTGGTAGCTCTGGCGCCGGGACGACTCAGGTCGGGAACAGATGAAAAAGCTGCTTTTCAGAATGATGTGGTGATAAAGGGCCTGGGTTTTCCGGTTGAGGTGTCACAGAAGAGGATAGTGGTACTGCCAGGTACTGGGACTTGCTCCAAGCGAAGTGATGTTTCGCCATTGATGAAAGAACGGATTTCCGGATCGTCCTTCTGAGAGTCTGCCAGAGCGCAAAAGTTCAAGGTACTGTCTGTGATTTGGTCCACCCGGGACAGTGCGTCTGCGACTACATTGGAAGAACCTTCAATGTGTTCAATATTGGTGGTAAACTGCGCAATGAACGATAATTGATTCAGTTGCACAGGCGGGAGCTTGTCACGGCGTTGCTGAAATGCGTTTGTAAGTGGCTTGTGATCGGTGTAAATTGTAAGCTGGTGGGCTTCCAAGATGTGCCGAAAGTGTTGAACGGCTTCGTAGATAGCGAGTAACTCGCAATAGTATGCTGGCCATTCTGATTGCTTTGGTGAAAGCTTCTTAGAAAAGAAGGCTAAAGGCTGCCACGTAGCGTTTCCGTGCTGTTGTAGACAAGCCCCTACAGCTGTGTTGGAAGCATCAGTAAATTTGAGATTGGGATGAACTAGTAGCGTCGATTTGGCAAGGCTGGCTTTGCAGGCATTAAATGTGCTTTCCAGGTTCTGATTCCAAGGTACAGGTTGAGAGCCTCGTAGGTTGGATACTGCCGAGTGGAGAGAAGCCTGGTATTCTGCTGCTGAAGGTAGGAAACAGCGGTAAAAGTTCACCATTCCCAAAAAGCGCCTGAGTTCACGGACTGTCTGTGGAAGGGGGAAGTATTGCAGAGCGCTGATCCGATCTGGTAATGGTCGAGTGCCAGCGGCAGAGACTTCGTATCCCAAGAAGGTAACACTTGGAGAGGCTAAAACACTCTTACAAGCGTTAACGAGAATCCCATAAGATGACAGCCTTTGGAAAAGTGATTGCAGATGGCGCTCGTGTTCTTCAGGGCCCTTTGAGAATACCAATATGTCGTCTACATAGGCGAATGTGAAGTCTAAGCCAGATAGGACTTCATCAATGAAACGCTGAAAGGTTTGACCGGCATTCCGCAACCCAAAAGACATAAACGGAAACTCAAGTCCAAAAGGTGTAATGATTGCTGTCTTTGGAATGTCGTCCGGTTTCACAGGAAACTGAGTGTAGGCATTGACTAGGTCGATGACTGAGAAGATAGTGCATCCACGCAACTGGTGGCTGAAATCATGGAGATGGTGAGGTGGATACCTATCTGGAATTGTCCGTGCATTGAGAGCTCGATAGTCTCCACAGGGACGCCAACCCTTGTCTTTCTTTGGGACCAGGTGAAGAGGCGAGAACCATGGTCCCTCTGATGTTGTTGTTGTTGTTGTTGTTTTTGGTGCTTTAGGGCGCGTCGACGACTTGGTCATTAGCGCCCTAACTCAAACACAGAATGACAATGTGAGATAAAATTAGCTACCGTCTGCATGGCCGACTGTAGAGGGGTCGGCCACACAGACAGCATAATAAAATACGAAAACACTGACTAAAATACCGCCTACATGGCCGACTGTAAAAAGGTCGGCCATGTAGACAGCAGGTTTAAGTAAAACATTGAAACAATTACTGGAAAATAAGTAGACTATCTAATAACACTGGCTGGTTGGCTGTAAAGGGCCAAACAGCTTACACAAACACTAAGAATACATGTTGTTGTTGTTGTTGTTGTTGTTAGGGCTTTAGGGCGCGTCAACATCTAGGTTATTAGCGCCCTAACTAAAACCTGGTTTAACAGCGTGATTTATTATCATTTTCGTAGCCGACTCTGACTTGGTCGGCCACGCAGATGGTAAAACAAACTAAAATATTAAAACAGCAATAGAAATACCGCCCGCATGGCTGACTGTAAAGGGGTCAGCCACACAGACGGGGGGGAAAAAAACAAGACTAAAATACTGGAAGAAATGCCAACTGCATCGCCGGCCACAAAGAGGTCGGAAATACAGACAGCTAAAAAGGGAATTAAAAAGATCGCTGCAAAATAGTCATAAAAAATTAAAGGCAAAAATAACTGGTTCACTGTAAAAAGGCCAACCAGGTTAAATGATAAAGGAAACTCGCTGGCTAGTTCCTTTAGGGTGCATCGATAGTGGGGTCATTAGCGCCCTATTACCAGCTACCTCTGTGGATTAAGAAAGTACTAAAATACTGTCTGCATGGTCGACTGTAAAGGGGTCGGCCATACAGACAGCAAATAAAATAAGTAATAAAATCAAACGTGGCTTTAAAGTGACCACAATGACTTAAAACCGTACAATACCTGTAAGGCTGTAAAGGGGCCAAACAGGTTCAAAAGAGGATAAAAAACACTACATGTCTTGCTGGCTGTATATTGGCCAGACAGACATGAATAATAACAATACAAAAAATAAAAATCATGCATATCGATTGGGTGACTGTAGAGAGGTCACCCATCAGTCTTAAAACTGGACCGACCTGCCTAAAATTGGTTTCACCCGCCTCGGTTCGGGTGGGTCTTCGATTGCCTGCTGAGGAACGGGATCAGGCTCGTCCACCAGCATTTCAATTTCTTCTGGCTCCGAAGAGTCAGACGACTCCGACTCAGTTGACTCCTGGCTATTCTTCTTCTTCTTCTTCTGCTTCTTCTCCGCCCCTTTCCCCTTCTTCTCCCTACTACTTGGTAGTCTGGGAGGGGACGAAGAGGGGGATTTAACAAAGTGAGTCGGGTCCGTCAGTCTAAACTTCGGGCCACGGATCTTCTGATTACCTCCATTCTCACATGTAGCAGTTGGCAATGCTACCACGGCGATAGCACGTGGTGGTATTGGAGGTGGCGTGGTTTTCGCTATCAGTGCTGGTGGATCCTTCTTCGCTGCTGCTGGTGTGGTCGAGGACGCAGACGTGTTGCTACCCACGTCCGCGGTCTTAGATGTTGCGATCTTAGCGGGTTTTGCACCGCATTTGCACTGACATGAGCACGTTGTGCTAGTGCTCATGTCTGCAACTGACGTCTGGGTAGCAACACTCTGCTTCCTGACGGGAGCTGAAGCCATCTTAGCAAAAGTAGTTCCGAAAATTGGAGCGGCGAGCGACTTGGCCTTCTTTTTAGCTTCCCCATAGGGAATCCGCTCTTTGGTCTTCAGCTCCTGTATCTTGCGCTCTTCAAGATACACTTGACACTCCCTACTCCAGGCAGGGTGCGACCCGGAGCAGTTGACGCACACCTGTGGGAGCGCGCAACTAACACCCGGCTCATGGGCGCCCTTCCCGCAATTACCACAGGTTGGTTTTCCTTTACATGACGCCGTCGTATGTCCGAACCGCTGACACTGGAAACAGCGCATCGGGTCCGGAACATACGGACGGACGTTCAAATTAATGTACCCTGCTTTGATGTTCTTTGGCAGTACTGGAGTGTCAAACGTCAGGACGAAGGTGGCAGTCTTTTCAATACTGCCATTTACCCTTCGCGTGATCTGACGTACCTCGACCACTTTCTGTTCCTTCCACTCCTCAACGAGTTCCTCGGTCCCTATGTCAACTAAGTCACGGCAGGTGACAACGCCTTTGCTGCTGTTAAGGGATTTGTGGAGTTCGCAGGTAACGGCAAACTCCCCGAGCTTCTCACAGTTCAGGAGTTGGGTAGCTTGCCTACTGGATGTTGTTTCCAGCAACAGCGTCCCGTTCCTCAGCTTTTTTATGGTATTTAGGGTCCCTACCAGACCCTCTAAACCCTTAGAAATATAAAAAGGTGAAACTTTTTCTAAAGATCCTTCCACTCGTTGCATAACTATAAAAGCATTCGCAAGCGAACATACTTTTCTGTTACTATTACTATTACTTTCAGAAGAGGGGGGGCTATCAACCCTCACCCTCTTCTTAGAATTGGGTGTATTTTGATTATTCTGCGGCACACCCGTACTGCAGGGTTTTTTGTTTTTATTGTGAGTCTTAATTTTGGTCCCACGAGTAAAAACAATATAGAAGGAAATGCTAATACAACAGGGGTGCGCAGGTGCCCCTGAGGTTGCACGTTAGCGGGTGATTTCCCTCATCACTCATTCGCCTCCTCGGCACGTGTCTGACCTTGAGGTTGAGGGGTTTTTATAGAGGTTTGTTCCGTCCTCGCAATCCGGGCGATGAAGCCAAGATTCCCGTTCTCCTAGGCACACAACGTTCCACCGCCACGCCCTACGGTGGTCGTTGAAGCATGGTAGGAGCTTACGGTGTGGGAAACTTGCGGCGCTCACAAGTTTCCAGCTCGGGCACCGCGGGTTCGCCAAACCCGTACCTGGCACTTGTGTACCAGGCCCCTGCGGGGGGTCCCTCTGAGCGGCGCACTGTGCCCTCCATTAACATTCCTTCGAATTCTTTTTTAGCAATCTGAAGACGGTCTGGAGCGAGGCGACGAGCACGACAAGAGACAGTTGGGCCAGGTGTTGTACGAATGAAATGTACCGTAGAGTGCTTTATTTCTCTTGGCATTCCAGGTGGGTGCGTGAAATCTGGGAAATCTCGCAATATTTCATGAAAAACAGTTGTGGCCTTTAGTGATTTCACACTAGGTTGCTTCCAGTTAGCCAGCTGTACAGGCACTGAAAATCCTGTCAAGCTGTCAATGATAAACTTGTTGTGACAATCCGGGAGCAAGTGATAATTTGCGAGGAAATTGGAGCCTATGATAGGAACAGCTACATCAGCTATTATAAATCTCCAAGATAAATCGCGCCGCAAGCCGAGGTTCAGCTTGAGAAACAAAGTGGCATTTAATTTAATTTAATTGCAATGGAGCACAGGCTCCGGTGGCAATTTCCCTATACACCCAACTTCCCCCTATCCTACACTCACCTACATTTGCCCTCTACAAATTTTAACTTTAAATTCTTTTAACGTTTTCGGTAGGTTATTCATCATTCCCCTTGGTAACTCATTCCAATCCCTGACACCCTTACATAAAAATAGGTATGAACAGTAGAGCCTTTGGCCCTACAAGTTCATATTTGTTTCGTTTATGACGCCCCTTTACAAAATTTTTCGGGAAACAGCATAAATCAGAACCAGTATCGATTAAAAATTTTCGTCTGCTGTTTCTGTCAAAAACAAAGAGGCGGTTACCACCTGTTGGGCAGCCATTTACCACCATCACTGGCTGGTTTAACTGAAAGTTACATGGTTGTTGGCATTTGCGAGCTTGGCTGTGAAAACGGCGGTGGTACCAGCAAACCTGAGAGGTGTCAGTACGCGGCGAAGAATCACGGCTGTTGTGAGCGTGCCGCGACTTTGGGGGCTGGCTTCGAGAACGTGTGCGAAATAAGGCTTGCAATGTAGCCAACTGCTGCGAAAGTTCTTCTATGCGCTTTGTAAGCTGACTTACCTCGGTATTAGCAGGTAGCATGCCGATAGCATTAACATTGGCGTGCAGAGCAGGTGTAGAAACTTCCATAATTTTGTCGGCTAGTATTGCAACTTTGTCTAGTGGCGTGTCGGCTTGAGTTTGCAAGATAGCTTGTACCCGTGACGGTAGGCGCTGGATCCATAATTGCCGAAGGAGATTGTCTTGCACTTGAGTGGCACCAGCTAGTGATCTTAAGTGTCTTAAAAACTGGTATGGTTTTCGGTCACCAAGCTCTTCCTCCATTAACAGCTGGCGAACTCGCTGCTCTTCTGATGCAGAGAGGTGACGAATTAACTCATTACGCAAGTGTTCATATGCATTTTCAGGAGGTGGATTTATTATAATATCTTCCACTTCGGCCGCATAGCGGCTGTCAAGCTGTGAAATTATATAGGCGTACTTCGTCAAATCTTGCGTAATGCCCGCGATGCCAAATTTTGCTTCTGCCTGTGCAAACCACAGTGCCGGTTTGTCCGGCCAGAAAACTGGTAATTTCACGGCAAGATGGTTAACAGATGTGCCAACCTGTGATACTGTAGATTGCGAGGGTTGCTGTTGAAGCATTTGCTGTCGCAGAATGTGATTTTGCTCCTGTAGCTGGCGTAGTTTTTCTTGAAGTTCGTCCATTGTTCAAAAGAGTTCAGATTTTTCGTCGTCAGGGTCATCAATTACGGAGTTACTTTGTCCATATAAACATTATCATAGTTTATGATATGGAAGATGAAACTCTTATCCATGCATTTAATGTAACCAATAAATAACACATATACATATGTATTGAAGTGTTCCCTATGTTAGGAAAGCGACTTCTCGACCATACTGTGGCCGTTCATTACCAGTTATTAATTTTCAAACTAATATTAAGATTAAAAAAAAATCAGGTGGGCGCCAGAGATTGGAGTGTACCCTATTCTGAGGGAAGCGACATCCAGATCTCAAAGTATTGTTACTTAAACATGAATTATTGATTAACTAGAATTATTAATAAAGTCAAATGACACATTACATGACTGGATGGGATCTATTGAAAACACGGTTCACAATCTGACTTTACGTTTTACTCATGTATTTTAATGGTTTCCTTAACAAAATTTTACAAAGATTAATTTTCTTTTTGCAACACAAGGGTACATAACTTTCTCGGTGGAGCAAGAGAGTTTATCTCAGAGCGATAACTAGGGTAAAAAACGACGATGATGCAAAAGTTCCTTTTTCCGAATGGTGGTTACCGTGCACGCGAATCTACGTTGTGCAGTCGGTGGGTTGACCAGCTCTCCATCACGGCCGGCTGCCTCACTGCTGTCCCAGTAGTCAGCTGTTCGGTCCATCCACACCTCTCCGTCGGTAGTCAACAAGTCCCCCATGTCTTCTCGCGCTGCCTCCAAGAAGCGTCGTTTTCCGCCCCCTCTTCATGACGTCTGCCAATCACTGTCTTTGGAGGGAAGATTTTTCCACTGGTTGGCTCAGGACATGCAACAAAACCGCCCTTTTTTGTAATAAAAATACAAATTTTTCCTATTGGCTGTGTACTCCCTGGCTTCCCCTCACCCTTCGTTCTTGGATACAGATATACATTTTTATTTTATTTGTTTACTAAAACAGCCCAGGCTCCCACTCCATCTTGAGTCGCAGGCCTGTCACGAGGCTGTTATGCCATAAGTCACATTTAATGGAAACACTCAGGGGCTGGCATTCCCCAAACAGCAGCAGAACCTCCCCTGGGACCGGGGACCGACACACACCAGACGAGAAAAGAAACACGCGCACCTCTGTCTCTCGCGGATCATTACAACTTTATCCACCAACTCCGATAATTTAAAATTATTCACTGAATAATTTTAAATTCCTTAATAATTGTTCACTAAACACACTCGCGATAGCCAGCATCACTATTTAATTATGCCCTGTCTTGCTCTGTCCCTTGTGACCACTCCACATACCTACTAACAAAATATCAAATTGAATAATAAAATACCCAGCTTCCAATCATCCCATCTAATATGTCATTTAACATAATTCAAGAGCGTATTATCCTTGAGCATCCGTTTCAATCCCCTGAACAAGTGTGGAGCGAAACCAGATAGAGTACGTCATCTAATTTATAAACATATTACATTCCTTACTTATCTAACAATGTTGCATCTATAATTAAACAATGAAACATGAAATAAATGGACATACAACTTTGAAAATTCTTAATTCACTGAAGATACACTATCATTCACATTCTCTTAATGTTTTCTAACAATTCTATATTCATTAAACTATTTTTTTTTTTATTATAATCCTTCACACAATCATTTGTGATGAGCGTACCCTTACTACAAAACCTTACTAAATAAGTTTTTTTTATATTCTTTTTATTATTATTATTATTTCACCAGTGGTTTCTCTGACCACATACCTTCATTGAACCAACTTCCAAGATCAGTATACAGTTTAAGTTCTCACACAGCAATGTGTAGCGTAATTACATGAATGTCTTTCCTCTGACCAGTACAGAAGCCAGTCTTTCCAATGATTTTCTAGCTGAGTTTTGTAAGATCCTTGGTTTCTTTTTCGGGAATAACTCTTCCTTCCCTCTCTAAGGCATGTTGATACCCCGTGTTTGATTTTTTTTTTTTTTTTTTTTTTTTTTTTTTTTTTTTTTTTTTTTTTTATTGTGTGTCACTGACCTATCAGTCTATCACTTACCACGCCGTTGTTAAAGAAGTGGATTCAAACAATGCCGGTGAAACAAAACTGAATAGTTTTCGTTACTGCTAGAGCAGGAAAATTAATCTTATTAATCCTAAAATCTCTTATCACAATAATAAAATAGGTTTTAGATTATCGTCAACTACTTAAATCTTCAACGATCCGTTGGCTTATTTCTAGTGCTTAACTATTTTTACTTCTACGTTTTTCAAACTATTTTACAACCAACTCATGTTCTATCGGTGTTTTCCCATCTGTATAATTAAAATTTCCGGACTCTGAGACAGCAAAACAATCTTAGTACGACCAGTTACTTTTTAACTTCTCTAGTAAATACAATTATCTTTTATCGTTTACCACATCTTCAAATTATTTTCTTATTGCATCCTCGGAAAATCTTTCATGACGGGTTCATGATCATTCACATTTCTTTTCAAACCACTTTAATTTTTATCAAGCCACAATTACTTCTTTCGTGAAATCTTCTAACCGGTGTTCTATGTATATTCTTTATCAAGAGTTTACAATCTTCTTTTCAGAAAATTCTCAGTGCGTTGGACCAGCCTCTACTTTCGTAATGCGACTATAGTTCCGCGCTCGTTCTAGCTTCCACGACGAAATTAAATGACTTTATCTGTCATCTATTGAATTCTAATTGACGATTTTTATCCGTCAACAAATCATTTATGCCCCTTTTACCTTCAACGGTCTTTCGGTCAGCATATATCCTTACCAATCATTCAATATCATTTCTCGCAAATTTTCGTCATCATTCTTACCATCATGAGCTCTTCCTTTCTCTTGTCTCTTACGATTTTCAACAACAACACACCGCCAATTATTATCATTCCGATTATAAACTACATCTTAATGTCACATAGTATTTTAGATTTGATTACCTTTGTAAACATTTCAGCAAACCCGTCTCGAATTAATATAATATAACGTAATCAAACCAGATCTCTCTCTTCTTATAATTCGTCGAGGATATTTTCTTTTATTATTATGACAATGGGGTCTTTTTTTTTATGGAAATCTTCTAACTTTTGGAACATCTGTTGATCAATTTTTTCGTATTCTGGCCACTCCAGAGTTTTAGCCGGCTCTCATACATTTCTTATTATTATTTATTTTTCAACGAAATTGCTACATTAACTTCCGTTCTATATTATTTTTGATGAAACCACATCTGTCTTTTTTCCAACGGATCCTACAATGCTCGAATAATTATTAGTAAGAAAAATTAATTTTACAGTTACTATTCTATACTCACTTATTGCTAACTACAAACATGATAATCTTGCATGGTCAAATTTCCAATATCGGGCGACCAAAAATCCTTCATATATTCTTTAAAACTTCAAACGGCCATGCACAATCGTCATCCATTTTTCATTTTCCAAATTATTATTGTTCCTTTTCGCTCGATACTCCAAGCAGTGCTGTTCATTTACGATCGGCAATCCTGTACAGCTTTGTTTTCTCTTTGTTGTCATAATATTTCTGAAGGACTCCCGGTCGAATACTTTTTCTAGCGTGGGCCTGTTATCCAGAAAATTTTTTGCGCCTCTGTCAACCGCCCTTCCAGCTGTGAGGTCAGGCACCCGGAGGAAAGCAGTCCCCCTCACACATCTGGTTTTCCGCAAGGTTCTCAGCCTCTGAAACTCTCCCATTATCCCGGCAGATGTTTCATTTACCTTTAAGAACTTGACATACTTTATGTATTCTCGTTCGCTGCAGACTGTTGATCTTTGATGTATTTGTCTCTTTTCTTTTCTTTTTTTCATTGTTCCACTGACAGACAGCTGTAGCCGAATCGACTTAATTTCATCCTTCAACATACTCTTTTCGAGTTCGGTAATCGAACGTGAAAAGCTACTATTTTCACACGCATTGTTTTCTTCTTTTCTTCCGACGATACTTTCAATTTCAGCAAATTTTCCGCAAGACTTTACAGTTCGCAAATCATCCTCAGATTGTCTTCCAGGATCACTTGTTTCCGTTTCCTTAGAAACTTCATCTTCAATCATTTGATTTTCCCTCGTAGTGCTCCTCAATTCATTCAAATTATTCACCTCGTTTTTCCACTTATCAACAACCACAGCTACTGTGTTTTTCATGTCTTCATGCTCCACTACACTCATTGTAGATTTTATTTCCTGGTCTACTGTTTTTCGCGAATGCTCTGTCATTTTTCGATCCGTCTCTCCAAACTTTTTTTCCATGCACTGACGTGCAGTTTCAGTTTCGATCTTTCTCATATCGGTATCCCCGCTTCTGAAATCAGATCTTACTTGTTCGCAAATAGCGATTCGCTGTTCATTCAACTGTAGACTTATATCTATTTTCAAGCGTTCACTGAGAGCCTCAAATCTTTCGCTTATACGATTCTCGGTTTCATTTTGTCTTTCCACCATAGCTTTCTGTTGTTCCAGAATTTGTCGCAACATTACCATCATGGAATTAGACGCAACATTATCGCAACCCGTAGTCTGGGTACTACTTTCAGATTGAGCTACCGATTGTTGAATCGGTTCATTAGTAGGAGAGCACGTGATTGTGTTCTCACTTCCGGTTTGACAAGGATTTTCTTCAACTTCCATTATCACGGCACCAACTGGAAACTGTTCGCTTTCTAAATTCACAGATTCTCTCAGTTCCGAAGTTGAAACATTGGTACTTTGCGACATATTGGTTGATTTTCCTGACCTTAGCAACATTCAATTAATTCATTATTGTACGATCGCGTTAACAACTTTCAAAATCAAATACTAATAAAATTCTTTACAAACAACGTTAACTTAAACCAATCAGTAAACCGCATTTACGACCATCACAATTTTAATAAATGCAAATAAACCGCGAATATAACCCGGAAAATCAGTAAAACACACCCAAAATAAACTCCCCGATTACCAAAATGCATACAGATTTTGACCGCACTAATATAATGAAAGCAAAAAACTCATACAAATCTCAGCATAGTCAAACAGATATTTTATACTCAAACACAGAGTTTTTCAACGCCGGTCAGATGAAAATTCTTACCTTCAGACATGAACCTTGGAAGTTGTTTCAACATAACTTTCCAAAAAAATATTCCACAATAATAACAAGACAACACAAAATAAGAGACCATCACACAACAAATCAGGACAACACAAAGGCGAACAAAAAAAAACCATCACACCAAATTTCAGTCCTATGCCAACTCAAATCTCTTTGAACATCGACTAAAAACAATCAACAAAACATCAAACATATAATATTCTCCATCCTGCTTTCGCCTGCATCCAAAACTAAATAAAACAAAGTTCATATGACATAACAAGACCTGTATGTTTAACATAGATCATATGATTATTGTAAAAAAAATCTCCATCTGGTTCGGCACTGCACTGAAATAAAAAATAATGTTATAATAATAATGGAATTGAAACTTTTGCATCCACCCGTTTATTTTTTTTTTTTTTTTTTGTTAGCCCCACGTTCTGGGCGTCATAATTTGAAGTGTTCCCTATGTTAGGAAAGCGACTTCTCGACCATACTGTGGCCGTTCATTACCAGTTATTAATTTCAAACTAATATTAAGCATAAAACAAATCAGGTGGGCGCCAGAGATTGGAGTGTACCCTATTCTGAGGGAAGCGACATCCAGATCTCAAAGTATTGTTACTTAAACATGAATTATTGATTAACTAGAATTATTAATAAAGTCAAATGACAAATGACACATTACATGACTGGATGGGATCTATTGAAAACACGGTTCACAATCTGACTTTACGTTTTACTCATGTATTTTAATGGTTTCCTTAACAAAATTTTACAAAGATTAATTTTCTTTTTGCAACACAAGGGTACATAACTTTCTCGGTGGAGCAAGAGAGTTTATCTCAGAGCGATAACTAGGGTAAAAAAAACGACGATGATGCAAAAGTTCCTTTTTCCGAATGGTGGTTACCGTGCACGCGAATCTACGTTGTGCAGTCGGTGGGTTGACCAGCTCTCCATCACGGCCGGCTGCCTCACTGCTGTCCCAGTAGTCAGCTGTTCGGTCCATCCACACCTCTCCGTCGGTAGTCAACAAGTCCCCCATGTCTTCTCGCGCTGCCTCCAAGAAGCGTCGTTTTCCGCCCCCTCTTCATGACGTCTGCCAATCACTGTCTTTGGAGGGAAGATTTTTCCACTGGTTGGCTCAGGACATGCAACAAAACCGCCCTTTTTTTGTAATAAAAATACAAATTTTTCCTATTGGCTGTGTACTCCCTGGCTTCCCCTCACCCTTCGTTCTTGGATACAGATATACATTTTTATTTTATTTGTTTACTAAAACAGCCCAGGCTCCCACTCCATCTTGAGTCGCAGGCCTGTCACGAGGCTGTTATGCCATAAGTCACATTTAATGGAAACACTCAGGGGCTGGCGTTCCCCAAACAGCAGCAGAACCTCCCCTGGGACCGGGGACCGACACACACCAGACGAGAAAAGAAACACGCGCACCTCTGTCTCTCGCGGATCATTACAGTATATTACATTACATTGAAATATCATTACAATGCGACTGTTAATATTACTTTCGGCTTCTGTATTGGCGGCAATGTCGTCTCTGTGTTTTGTATGCCTCGCCAGCGGTGTACTCTCTGGTTGTTTTATCGTTGCCCGGTTACTTGTCAGCGAGTATCGTTGATACTGCGTTAGCAGCCGCCGCGACAACGACGGAACTGTGTTGACAACTGTTAAGGCCACGATGTGTTTCCGCCACAAACATTATATAAATATAGCAGATAAACTGACTAACAGTCACAGTAGCAAGTCAAAAGACAAAGATGGCTGAGGCATTAAGGTGAACACAGATTCAGTATTCCTTAGTCCAACTACAGAAAAAGAAATTAATAAAATTATAAAGTCATTAAAGACGAAAACACCCATGGAACTGATAAGATATCAAATATGCTTATAAAAGAATATAATAGTTATCTCTTACAACCTTTAGTACACTAAATAAATCATTCATTTACAAGTGGAACATTTCCAGATTCTTTAAAGATTTAAAGTTATGCCCGTATTCAAGAAAGGAGAAAAATGCTCAGCATGGGTATAGGAAGTACAGATCTACAGAAACAGCAGTCACAATGTTTGCAGATTCAGTAAACAAATCTTTGGATGATGGAGAGTACACGACAGCAGTACTTATAGATCTATCAAAAGCTTTTGATAGAGTCAATCCAGAGGCTACCCAATAAATTATAAAAACTGGGAATAAGGGATAAGGCTTATGAATGGATAAGGTCGTATTGTCAAATAGAAAACAATTTACGATTATAAAAAACAAAGTAGACTTTAAAAATGTAATTTCGAATGTCCTCTATATATCCCACAAGACCAATAGGAGAGAATGACGCAATAGTTTTATATGTAGATGATGCAACTGTGAAGATGTCAAACATCAAACTATGGAATCTAGAAACAAACCTCATTCTTTACTTCCAGAGACCAGCTACAAGGTTGGAAGATAATTACCTTGTAATTAACCTAAATAAAATCCAAATATCATTTTTTTAAAAAAGGCACTCTGTAAATTTAAACTTAAGCAGTGAGCAATTAAAGGAGACAAAATCAGCTAACTTGCTAGGGATTCAAATTGACAATTTCATGAATTGGGAAAATCAGGTGGATCAATGCTGCAAGAAGCTAAACCCTATTATATTTATGGTCAGCTACCTCAGAGAATTCTGCACTAGGGATATAATGATGACTATCTATTTCTCTATTTTTGAAAGCCAACTGAGATATGGTATATCAGTGTGGTGAAGGCCCACAGAAAATAGTATGATGTGAATATTAAAAATACAAAAATACATAATTAGAACAATACAAAAAGAAAAAAGAATAGTTTAATGTAATTTTTTTTTAGATTTTGAGGTTCTAACATTCCCTTGTATATACAAATATAAGACTACTAGCTGATACCCATGACTTTGTACGCATGGATTAAGAATTTCTTTGCCAGAATTGAATATAGAAAGTTGTTGGTAATGAAGGATTGGTCCCAAACAACCGAGTAAGCATAATATGACAGGAAAGCTACCACTATATCATTCTACCATCAAACCTGTCACTTGAAGGGAATAAATTTCCAGCATATTTAAAAACATAAAAACAAACGAAGGTGCAGGGATGAGAAAAATGGGGGGAAGGGGTTTTAACTACGGGCAGCTTTATTTCAGTTTTGTCTTTTCTTCTTTCTTCAGCATGAGCATCCGATAACTTTAGCTGCTCATGCTCTGCTAGAGCTACAACTTAGGCCAGTTTATGCCCATAAGGCATGTCAAGAAAGAAGGCAAAATAAACTGGTGTCAGAAATATTTAAGCAGACACAAAGTAAAAAGAGAGAAAATTGACATGTATACTAAATAATACGTTTTTTCTCTAAACGAAATTTACTAACAAATTATACACTAAAATAATGCACGAGAAGCACAGCTTGAGCGAGCGACATAACATTACAGACTAACACACACATTTGTCTCTCTTTCACCATTCGATAAGATCTCAAAATTTCATGACTACAACTGTTAATCATACCAAAAAAATGTCCTATACCCTTCCTACAGGTACAAAGTATTTCCTTCACAAATTTCATCAATATTGGTACAGCCATTTAGTTGCCAAATGTAACAAAAAGACAGACTTACTTCTGCATTTTACTGCGATCACACACACACACTGACAGCTAACAACACCTGAGGGTTTATACAAAAAAATTTGTAACCAAATGTAGACAGTGTTTTTCTCCTTGTTTCAAATGATAAGTGTGCAAAGTTTCATCGAGATCAGATGAAAACTGTGGATTTGTATGAAGAACAAACAAACTAACATCCATACATTCATCTTTATATATATATATACATAAATTAGTGCAGATCACGTACACACTTACTGCGAGAATAACAACCCCTGATGGATCAATATAATGTAAAAACGTGTACACCTACAGCATTGCTTGGCTCCCTACGATATGCCTCGCACTGCACTGCTAAATTTGTGATATCTACAGTTTAACTTGAAATCCGAACATCCGACAGTCTCATATGATCAAAAACAATTTTTAAAAGTCCTTGCCTCCACAGGGATTTGAACCGGAGACCACACTCCAAACATCAGTAAGCAAGTGCTTTAACCATTGAGCTACCTCACCACTATATGGAAAAGTATTAGAGATACCTACACACCCTACACATCTGTCTATTGCCATTCAGCAATTTTTCGAAATTATAAGACAACATGTATAATTATACAGAATTTTTTTTTAACCAAATGTAGACAGTATTTTTCTCCTTGTATCAAAGGATAAGTATGCAAAGTTTCATCAAGATTGGAAGAAAACTGTAGATTTTTATGAAGAACAAAGAAACAAACAAACATGCATATATTTGTCTTTATATATATATAGATACGGCATTCACTCATAAAGAATGTTGTAGAAACGAATGAACAAGTACACAAATATGAAACACGTAATAAAACTAATTTCAATTTACATGCACACAACACAAAAAAATTTGAGAAATTTCCTTCCTATTCTTGAGCCCAACTGTTCAGTAAGCTTCCTACAGATTTAAGATTAATTAGTAAACAAGAGAGAACAATTCAAGCATATGCTTAAAGAGTACCTATGTAATAAAGTCTTCTATTCAATCAAAGAATATTTAACTGATGTAACAAGGGAAAGAATGGCAATGTAAAAAATTGTTTGTATTAATGGTTTGTAATTATAAAGGATATGGTAGCAAATATTTGTCAATGACATGTAACAAATGTATAAAAAGTAAGTGATTGACATAAAAAATTAGTAGAAAATGAGTAAATTTATAGTTAACTTAAGGCATTAAATTGTTAATAATGAATGATTGAATGAATGAATGTACAATCTACTGAATAAACAAAATGTTGACTGTAAGTAGTAAGTGAACAGCAATAAAGGTCAGTGTTCATTTACTGGTAAACAAACTACCAGTGAATGAACACATATTTCCTTCTATTTTGAAATTGACATTGAACTAGCCAACTTCTATTCAATCAGATTCTAATGATCAAACTATAAACTTGCATCATGGTAATGAACTCCAATCAAACACTGAACCTATTTAATTATCAATAACACTTGTTACTCCTAATAGGCATACTTCACCATCTTCAACCAGTTCCAGGCTATTTCAAAAATTCCCACAACTTAAACAGACCTATCATCCAACATTTCGCAAAAAGCTTAAAGTCCAGAGGATATTTGGAAGAACAGCTTTCTTGCCCTAAATTTACTGGCAACAAGGGAGCCACCTAAGAAAAACAGCAAAAAGAAAAATATCTTTTGTAAAGACATCAAAGAAATGGCAAGAAATTCATGAAGCAGAAAGAGTTAAAAGAGAAATCGAATAAGAAAAAAAGGAGGAAGAGAAGCCAAGAAAAAGAAGTGACAATTTGAAGAAAAAGAAAGAAATCATTAAAAAATGGGGAGGATAACTAGAGGAAGAAGAAGAGACATAGACAGACAGAAGATGGAGATGACATGTCATTGCATGACCCTGATGATAGTATTAATAATCTAGAGCATCTCATATCACTAAAATCAGACTTGGAAAGTGAAGGAAGTGCTTTGAATTTGGACAACATACAAGTTAACCAAACATATGAGATTGTTGAATATGAAAAACAATTTTTTCCTGGTGTCGTAACACAAAAGAAAGGCAAAAAATTTGATCAAATGCCTTAATTATGTGTGATGTTCAACGACTTCATTAGAAATGACATGTCCCTTAAGACAAAATCTGGTAGCTTCAAGAATATACCAAATAAATAATACAACCTCCAAAGTTTGTATCTGCCACATCCTCCTGATCATCAGGAGTTTACGCTGTACCAGAGACTGAAAAGTTTAGAAGATCTGATATGTAATTTGTAAAAAAAAAGTCTGATCTTAACGTAAGTAGTTAGCCAAAACTTACATCTTGTTACCGTGTGCATGGGCCTAATCTTTCAAAAAAATTGTACTGTTTTTAAGTTTCTTTAGAATATTGTTCATTTACTGAAATAATTGTGTTTATTGATTAGTTACAAGTGTTCATTCACTTGGAATTTGGTAGATATTTCAAATATATACTAAAATATGTTAAAATTTTTAAAAATTAATACGTTTTATATTTTTACCCGAATTTTGTACACCCGAATGGTTACAATCAATTTTTTAAGCAATTTGAAAATCTTAACTGTTAATTGATTGGTCTCAACACTAGAGATGAAATGGATATCCAGCAACTATCCAGCCGGATAGCAGGAAGATATCTGGCGGGTATCGATTCTCAACAAATTACGAAAATTTCATAAAATGTTCTTAAAAATTCACAATACTAAAAGTCTAAATGGAAATAAAAACATTTTCTTTAAATCAAAATACCGTTTATTATTTTTTTTAACAAAAAAATTAGTTCTTGTAATGAATGAACGCCAATTTCTCTGTAATAAGAGATAATAATCAGTTTTGCTTGTCCTAGTAAACAAGGCGAGGTTCAAAGAAAAGTCTTTTGGCATATTATACTGGAAAGCGCTGAAAAATAAATTCTATCATTTTTTTTTTTTTTTTTTTTTTTTTTTTTTTTTTTTTTTAAATTCAGGTCTGTCACATTAGCTGACCACCAAATATATGGGTCACTCTTCCGATCAATTCGAGATGACTTTAAATAAAAGTCAATCTCTCCAATAATAACGTTTTTTTTTTCTTGATCATGATACTGGCTGTCTCGTTAAAACAGTTCTAAAACATGTGTGAGCTTCATGAGTCACAGCTGATTGTGTCTCATCCCTTCTACTCCTCAATAACTGGTTACTGGTGAACTGTGGAAGTATAATGAACAAAGTAATTGAATTTATGAACTTAATTAGGATACAAAAACCACAAGTAATAATAGAGGCAGAGAGTTGGTTAAAAGAAGAATTACTAGACAGTTAGATTTTTCCTGATGGATGCTTTCTCACAAGACATTTTTATAGATTCCAATAGAATCTTCTGACGAGCTTGAGCTCTTTGCTCTAGAAAGGTTACAATCAAGTACTTTGGACCTTCACTTAAGGAGATGAAATGACTTTTTAATTCAGTTTTCAAAGAGGCTATCATGTACGGTAAGTCAGGAGATCTTTGTTCTTTCTCATCGTAATTTAAATACTTTTTTTAGTGAAGAAACTTGTGATATCACTTCAGAAGTGCAGTAGAGACCAGAACTTGTTATTTCTTCACGCACTTTATACCAAACACCACTGTTGTTTTGTCAAATTAGTGTGTATTCCGCAATCGGCCACATATAGTGATGTAGCCCTTTTCTGTTCCAACAAGAACTCTGTCATATAAAAGGTAGAATCCCATCTCTTGCTAATATCTGGCACCAACTGATGGTCGGGTGAATTTTTCTTTTTGAGTTGTAACAAATTTTTCTTGTATTAAGCCCAATGATTCAAGTGTGTAAGGAGACATCTACCACTAACAATCACTCCTGCCACTTCAGGTTGTATCTACAATGGCTCAGTTAAAATTCTCTGAAGCAAATGGATGAACCATCTCGCAGGAGTATACTCAGCCACCCATACACCCTTTACCATGTTGGCACAACTGTCATGAATGAGTACATGTATTTTGTTTTGGTCAATAGCCCAACGATTTGTGATAGTATAAAGCTTCCCTGCTATATTTTCTCCGGGGTGAAAACCAGGGAAATGCTTCATAGCAAAAACTCTATTTTCTAGTTTGACTTCAGAAGATACCCATAAGCTGTAAAATTCAGGAAAGTGCCATTGTTGTGCAAACAGGTCTAGAAGTAACCAAAAACAGTGATAGTATCAGAAATGTTTGTTTTATTTTCTCATAAATTCTGTCATAGAAGTCGAGAAGAATTTTTTTTTTTTAATTGTATGTAAGATTTATAGTGCTGTAAAGCTTCTTCTAGGGAACTGGAAAATACGTTTCTTTCTACAATAGATAACAGTTTGTTATATTGTGCAATGATTCCTGATATCACTTAATGGTTCTTTTTTTGCGTCATTTACATCCCAAAGTAATTTCCTTTCAAATAGCAATTGCTTGTCCTTCAATGTTTTGGGATGGCTAAAGGAAGTAAAGGCAGTTTAGTGGCTGTAGCTTTCCTCATTTCATTAAAGTTTACTGGATGTTTCATTTCCAAATGGTTTGTCATGGCAGAGGTATCTGGTTGAAGACAGAAAAAAATATGTTATTGTGTTTTCTTTAAGTCCACGACGAGAAAAAGGAAATTTTTCAAAACTTCGCGTCGAAACGTGCCTCATGAAAAGTAATTCAAAATCGAAAACTTATTGTCATTATTTATATTAAAGTATTCTAAAATAGTCGAACCTTTCTTTACTGACGTAACTGAAACGGAAAATTTTTGCGAGTTAATATGGGTCAAGGTAAAAATTGGCAAAAATTTAAAGTTCATACTCGGGTCATTTTATCGACCTCTGGATTCTGATTTGGCTAACGCGGAATACTTCAGAGAGTCGCTTAATAACATTTACAAAAAATTTCAAGGACATATATTGATCGTGGGTGGTGACTTTAACCTACCGTCGGTTAGGTGGGACACATACACGTTCAGGTTGGGTGGAACAGATAGGTTAATAACCGAAATGTTCCTAGAATCATTTGCAGAAAGATCTCTTGAACAGATGGTCGAAGAGCCAATGCGGGGCGACAAAGATTCCTCGTCCATTCTGGATCTTTTTCTAATTAGCAATCCTGATATTGTAGATAAAGTTTGTATAGAAGACGGTATAAGTGATCACAAGGCAGTTGGGGTAACATTAAACTCTGGTGTGAGTTTGAAGCATGACAAAGAGAAACTCGTTTCTTGCTTCGATAAGGCAAATGATGCGGGTATGGTTGATCACATTGCGAAGAATTTTGAAACGTACACGCTAAATACAAATGTTGAGGAACTTTGGTTTAATTTAAAAGAACTAATATGGACCGGTTTAAACCAGTTTGTTCCTAAGAAGTGTATTAAGGTCAGTAATAATTTCCCTTGGTTCAATAGGGAAGTGAAACGTTTGCTCAGGAGGCAAAGGCGTTTACAGGCCGCGGTGAAAAAATTGGGGGACTCATCTAATCGTGCTAAATTAGTCCAGTTACGTGTGGCAGTGCGTAAGGCAATGCGCGATGCGTTTAAAGAATTCCAAGGCAGGAATTTATCCGAAGATCTGATTACTAACCCAAAAAAGTTCTGATCATATATCAAAGTAATAAGAGGCTCTCGTAAGGTTATGCCGTCGCTGATTAAAGAAAATGGTGAATTATCAGAAACAAGCGTAGAGAAAGCAGAAATTTTGAATGATATATTTAAAAAGGATTTCACGATAGAAAACTCAGAGGAGATACCGATATTTAACAATCTTACCGACAAAATTATGAATTATCTCGCTCTTGATGTCGAGGGAATAACTAAACTGCATATGAATGTAAAAACCAATAAGGCTCCCGGACCAGACGGTATTCCTACAAGATTCTACTCAACATACGCAAAGGAAATTGCACCGTATTTGATGACATTGTATACCGTCTCTCTGGATCAAGGAAAAATACCAGCTGACTGGAAGACCGCTATCATAACTCCAGTGTTTAAAAATGGGAATGTTAATGATTCTCAGAATTATAGGCCGATCTCGTTAACTTCAATATTTTGCAGGATTTTAGAACATATCATCTATTCAAATGTCATGCGGTTCTTGGATGAAGGTGAGCTTTTAAATCCAAATCAACATGGATTCAGAGAAGGCCGATGCTGCGAAACACAACTTGCACTTCTAATTCACGACTTGTGCCGAATTATAGATGAGCAATCCCAGGTTGATTTGGTTCTATTAGACTTTAAAAAAGCTTTCGACACTGTGCCTCACACTAGGTTACTTAGGAAACTTCGCGGTTACGGCATATCTAGACAAATATGGGACTACCCCAAGTAACTCATGGTCATGATCTATGAACACCAGTGAACTGTGGTAGTTTTTGTTAACTATTATGAAAACTCCTTCACCAATTGCTCCTCTCTCTCTCTCTCTGCGGTACACTCTGCAATCAATCATCAGGAAAAACCTCAATGTCTAGTAATTCTTCTTTCAACGAACTCTCTGCCCCTATTATTACTTGTGGTTCGTGTATCTCTATTAAGTTCACAAATTCAATTACTTTGTTCATTACACTTCCACAGTTTGCCAGTAACACCCTTATCACTGGCTTTATATTTTACCTTCTCCTTCCCAGTTCTTGTTATTGTCCAGTCAGTTATTGTTTCAGCAACTTCATCTATTTCTGCAACATCTGTGATTTTTCCTCATTGTGGATCTACAATCAGCATCATTTTAATCATGTATTTCCATCCATTCACCAGCAGCCCCTAACCTCTATCACAGAGTGGAAACGTTTGTATTTCGCCTCACTAACAATAATTCTAACTATTTACTTTATAATCGAAAGCTTTAAAATAATTTAGATGGTAAAACTTGGCTGATGACGAAGTTATTCCAGGTTTAGGGCACAGCAGTTCACGCACACAACCAGAGTTCAATTCACTTCAGTCACTGCTACAATATACTCAAAGAAATGATTTGCCTGAACATTGAAATGAAAGTATGTACTGTATTTAAATTAATATATTAATTATTAGTTACTTTTATTACTGAAGACACATGTAAATATTTCCAATGGGTCAAATTTAGATCCCAATACAGTGAATGTATTAGTACACGGGTAATAGAATTTGCCTTTTTCAGTGTTGTTTTGAAGGAAAATATAATTTTGGAGAAGAAATTACGTGGAAAGTTGAATTCAATATGTAACACACACACACAAAAAGAAACTCTTTATTTTGTGTCTGGTATTAAATTGGATCAAGTTAATGAAATATTTTTTTGTTCCTGTATTGAGTATAAAACAGTCTTCAGATAATAAAGATATATTTAAAGAAAAACTGAGAGATTATCTTATTGGCAACTCCTTCTACAGCATTCAAGAATTTGAACAAATTAATTAATTGTATTCAATATGACTTTTGCAAAATTCAGTTGTAAAAATTAATGTTTATTGTTATTCTCTTTATTTGTCTTTGTAACATATTTGTTTTTACTATGATTATGACTCATATTGTATGTATGTGTATTAACCATGACATGCTTCACATCCCAGAGGTCTTTCCTCAGCAGGGATCCATGAAACAAGATTCAAAATAATATAAAATATGTAATATATATATATAACTAGTTACGTGTACCTCAAGTAGAATGCATTTACCAGATTTATCACATAAATTAACACTTTTGACCAAATCATTATTAAAATGCTCTTGATTTGTGAAATGCTCTTGATTTGTGCAACACTGTCTTATTGCTCTACTGGAAAAGTGCAGTCTTCTCTTTAAAGGCCATTTTTCGACGAACTCGTTCCGCTTCGTTTCGTTGCCGGTCCTCCTGCTCTTCGCGTATCTCCTCTTCAAACTTGGATGCTTGTGACACTTCCTTGATCTGAAAATTCAGAAATAATTATTGAATTAGCTGTAGGCAAGAGAAAAGAAATGCTGAACCACATATCAATCATGTGGATATGAGCTAACATGGAACTCCTGGCAGTAAAAACAATTTGTGATATCATTATCCTGAAAAGCAGAGTGGAGGCAAGAAACAAAAAGGTCAAATCATGATCAGAGTTTGCAAAGAATTTTGAGGAGAAGACCACATTAGAGAGCGCCACACAGCCATTTTTTTTTTTTATTGATATAGCAGGTAGTGGGAATTAGCTATTTGACTATTTTTTGAAATTTGTCTTAAATAGTTTATCAATACACATTATCTACCAGGTACTATTTATTTTTTGACAAAAGTGCTTATTTTACGTAAAATTTAGAGTATTTGACAGTCCGCCAAAACACTCCTGTGCTGCCTGGTGAAGGCCAATGACACTCGTGACGTCACGTGCTAGCAGGCGCTCACTCTATGTAAGTAATGTTTGGTTTGATTCTCTGAATTTGCGTATAAATTGTTGGAAATGTGGTTTATAAATAGTATAGTACATCAATCTACAACCAAAACAATAAAAACTCTCCAAATAAACCTAAGTGTTCCCGCATTAGATGAAATAGGAAAAAAAAAGTCGGCGAAACGTGCTCATAGAAACCCAGACGACATTGCGACTAAGTCGCATATCATTTGCTGTAAATATAATTTGCACCGTAATTTCTTTGAGATAATGTAGTATGCTGTTTAAGGTGATTATCAGTAAAGTTAGGGTTCTTAGGTTCGATCCTCGCTTTGGAATATGTTTTATTATTTGTGAGCATTTTCTTTAGATGCTCTGAGCACCGCATATTCTTTTTCTAACATCCACCAAAACATTAATTTTTTTCTGAATGTTTCCCAAAATTTTTTGGATAGCAACAGTATTATAAACATTTGAGACATAACCAAAAAGGCTTCAAAACTGAAACTGGACGTTACTTGCAGACCGGTAAAAAGTTAAAAAAATGAAAATAAAAATAAAAGTAAATACCACTTAAATAGATGCATTTATGTCAGAAAGGCAACATACAGTTGTATCGTCACGTAAAAATTCCAACAAAAAGTGTTAAAAGCGTTCCGTAATTGTTGCGAAATTAGCGTGCAATGTTATTGTTAAAACAAATCCTATTATTCACCACCGAGTATTTGGGTTATGTTGCAATGATGATGTATCTCTGGTATTTTTCAAAATTAAAAGCAGGAGGTTATCTTTTTATAAAAGTTTTCTTGTATGACAGCAATTTATTTTTAAAACGTCTGCATGACGTTTTACGACTCCTAATAAAAACATGATTCTGTAAAGCAATAAATGGCAAACAGAAAAAAAATGTACACACGAAAAAAATATTATCCTAATCACGGTTCGAATATAGGATCTTTAAATTCCTATACCACTCTTTAACCATGTAGCTACCTGGACACCGTGGCATCGTTACTTATCTTCTCATTAATAGTGAACACTTCAACATCACATTCTCTACGTGCGGTGAAGTGAATGAGTCGGTAAATAATTATAATTTCATTGGCAAGAAATTATAATTTATCTATAATTATTTATCTGTAGTTAAGAAAAATTGTTCACAGCATCCAGTGCTTACCTTATACTACACTTGCATTTTTCTTGTAAATATCTCCTAAAGCAACTAACTTAATCTAAAATCCTAGTCATTCTTATGAAGGATTTCCAACTTCCAGTTTAAATATAAATGATTCTCGAATTGAAGTTATTATATTATCAAGCTCGGTAGAATAAAAGTCAGTGGTTGTTTCTATAGCTAGTCTGACAAATAATTTTCGGTATTTTTCTGCTGTAGGCTTCTAAAAATTATTCTTCATTTTATATTGAACACAAAATCTCATTGGTAACAAGAGATAACCAGCAACAAATAGTTGAAAACTTGGATAGCGGGAAACACTCCATATGCAGCCGCAGCGCCTACAGGCAGGTGACGTCACTAAAGCGATCTCCAATCCAAGAGTGTTTTCTGTCACATGACAGAGGCAAGAGAAATTTATTTTTTTTCTTCACTTTTTTAAATAAAAACAATCCATCTTTCTTTTCAAATTTAATCAAAAATAGCTTGCTTAAGCATTAATCTACGCAAATGACTACAATTTGTAATATATTTTGAATACTGTCAAATAGCCTATCGTGAAATTTTTCTAAACGGCTAATTTTCTGACAGGAAACAAAGAGGGACGATTAGCAAATTCTAATAAAGAAAGGAAATGTGACTCGATTTCAACAATTTTTCTATACTGTCAATACATGTCATCAAGACTATCATGGCTGATGGGATATTTATTTTGTAAGAGAAACAATATAAGACATGATGCTATATAAACAATATGAAAGTTAAATGTAAAATAGTTTCTGTTTGTGCAAAAAACAGTATTGTGTCTGAAAAATTTTAGTTCAGAGTTTTCAATGGAGGAATCCTTGAAACTGTGTTGTAATGTGTGTATTAACCTGTCTAATAGAGATGATTATTATGATAACTGATAGCGTCACAGTAGGATTGTTATTAGACTAATAATATTGGACCTCTGCTTCAATTTTCACCCTTTATATAGTCCTGAATAAAGGGTGAAAAATACATTTAGAAACTTCAAAAATGTATTTAAATGGTGACAACCATCAAGCTTTATCTCAAGCATTTAATATTTTGCCTATTCAGATTCATGTTTTGTGACATTTATCAGTGATAAAGCAGACATGTGATCCTAGTGTTAAGTTTTATTGTTTTGCCACAGAGCAACATATTTATTAAGCGAATAATACAGCCGTTTGGAGTAGTTTCCTGATATGTCATCGATACCGACTTGCAGTAGGTGTAACAAATAGTTTAATTGTTGGGAATGTGGTGTATAAGGGAAATGGGAAATAAATTAGCATCGTATGCATTTTACAATTTTTTATGGATAGAAAAATTTCAAAGCAAGAAGAAACTAGCAGAAAAATGAGCAAAACATTCAAGAATGAGGGGAAATTAAGAGACAGTGGGACAAAATAACCGACAAATTAACAAGAGCTACATAGCTCGAAAAGCATTGGATGCCTTCTCCAATTTATGTTTTCCCACACTGTGTTGTAATCAATAAAGGAAAACAAACAAAACATTTTTCGTTGAAGTCACACCTTAACAAGTTTCACTGGCTTGTTTTATGGCATAAAGACTAGTACCTTTACAGCAAATATTATGTTTTATTTACAGTAATGTCCCTGAGGTGGCACGCAATGAAATTCACCTCTAAAACGATTCACCAAAGAACCATTGATAGCTTTCGATTATTTTTTTTTTCTGTGAAAATGATGTGTTGCTTACTTACCAGTGAAATCAGTACCACAAAATAGCTGTCAAAGCTTGGAAAAACTTTTTATCGACTTTTCACAAACCTGAACCTGATATTGTTAACCAAATTAGCATTCAAGGAATGGCACAAATTAATGAAAATAAGGAATGCTTACGACCAATTGCCAAAACGATAATTTTTGTCTTTATCAAGATATATTATTACGTGTTCATCACAATGATGAGAAATTTTTGGATAAAGAAGCAAGTAATGGCAGCATGGTAGGTGCTGCAGGACATTTTAGAACACTTATAAATTCCATGTAGAATCTCATGACATAGCATAGTAGCATCATTTAGATACTTCATGCAACGTACATCAGAAAAATTGTGTAAAATTTGTTGATTAATGTTTGCAAGGAAATTATTTAAAAGTATTTTACTGAATGTGAATGTAACTAAATACTTTTATAATTTATTCAATGAATCAACAAACATATCACCTATCTCACAGCCGAGACTTTCATTTAGATATATTCACAGTGGTATAATAAAGAGAGATTTTGTGACTTTCTGTGATGCTTATGATATGCTTTGATGTGATGATAATGATCTAGGCAATATGGAGCTTTGGTCTCAAATTTTGATATGCTGTACATGCAGCAATCATGTTCTTAATAACATGTTAGCTATTTCATCCAGTAATTTCTTGCTGTTAATACCTCGGGCACAATGAAAAAAGTTGTAGCATTTGCCAATTCATCCGCTAAAAGGTATCAAATTTTTTTAAAAGAATTTGGAGCTACAATTCAAGGTATCTGTGAGACTTGTTGGGTTGTGAGGCATGATGGCCATCTACAATTTCATGAGACAGCAAAAATTTGTGGCACTCTGGAAGAAGATTTCTACTTGGCAAGACAATGAAACTGTTATTGACATGCATTGTTTACTGCAAAACTGTGCAATTCGGACTTTATAATATTATCTACTTGCTTGAGTGGGGTTTTTGGTAGGTTCCTACATATTTTATTTATTACCTTAGGCATGAAGCAGATCCGGCCAGAGGCTGGATACTGTTGAGGATGATGATGATGATGATGATGATGACCTTAGGCATGTAGTAATACATGAACGCAAAAATTTAATAACTTTCAAACAGTTACATGTGACTTTGTCTGCATGGAAGTTTGTTATAGTGTAAGAGTTTTCTTTAACAATAATTACTGTAATAGTAATAAATATTGCAATAATGAAAATTTATTTATGTCCTATAAAGAAAAATCAAGCCCAATAATATTTATCCTCCAAAAAAATCAAATTGTTTGCTGTTTTGATATTGGTTTTCTATTGATGATATGTTGATTATATCAATTATTTCTGCTTTAAAATAGAAATTTGTTTACATTAAAACTAATCAATTAAAAAACAAATATACAAATATGGCCAACAAACACTCACATCAGACAATTACCCAAACCACACTCACCAATGACACACAACAAGAAAACAGACAATGGCACACAATGACCTACTTGAACACTAACACATACAGAATCAGCAACATTCTCAGAAGAATGGGAATAAATATAGCTTTCAGAACTAACAACACCACCCAAAAACATTTTAACAGTAATACACCTGAAAATAAATATCAACAGTCAGGAATATACAATATGTAAATGGAGACTTTCCCGGCGTATTGATTCAATAAAAGTTTCTCGGGAGTCCAGCCGGATGGTGTCATAAAACGATGACGTTTCGACAACCTGCTCGGTTGTCTTCATCATGAAGACAACCGAGCAGGTTGTCGAAACGTCGTCGTTTTATGACACCATCCGGCTGGACTCCCGAGAAACTTTTAAGGAATATACAAATTGACCTGCCAACTATATTGGACAAACAGCCAGAAAATTCGAAATCTGATATAAAGAGCACATAAGGGCATTAAGATGCTCCAAACATGTTGACAGTTCAAGAAAATTTTCATATACAAAAGGCACTAAATGAAGGGAAAATGTGATCAATGAATACGTGCATCTTACGAACCAGACACTATGTAGGTCACTAAAAATGAACTCGCATTCAAACAAACCGCTACAGCAAAGATAAAACTTAACTTCAGTAAGCAAATTAGGTTGGTAATACATAAGCCAAAGACAGTTAGCATCTTTGAGAAGAAACCATAAACAATAACAAAAGTTTGTTTAAAAGCTACATTGTGTAAATACGTGTATAAATATGCTTTTCATAACAAAATGGTCAGTTGGTGAATAACCTCAAGAAGAATAACAACAACTAAGCTTGTTCCAGAAGTTACTTTCAAAATCAGACATGTGCAAATTATGTTTCTTATTCAAAATTGTTCAGTGAGTGAGAAACCTCAAGGGGAGAAACTGATATGGAACAATTCTATACACTAATGTAATATAGAAAAACTGTAAGTAAAATAAGCTATAATAATATTTAATAACAAAATTTATACCTTCATTTAGATAAACATTATGCTGCACATCAAAAATTGTACATAACTTGTTCGAGGGCACTGATGATGGTCTAATAAACCAAAACGCATATGCCATAACAAAGTTTTTTCATTTGTTAGCTGCACTAGACGGAGAATAAAACCCAACATTAGTATAGCAGCTAAGGATATTGACCTAAGTATTCAAAATCTTATGTGGTATCACATAAGATTGTTAAGACTTATTTTTAATTTTATATGCTTTCTCTGATGCCATATTACTGATGCCATTATTTCAGCTGAATGTAAGTAGTTCTAACAGATCAACTTTCGATCACGATACAGAAAATGTATTGATGCACATGTGAAAGAACCTTTAATTTTCGAACAGCAATATTAGTGGATGTTGCAGCCTGGAGAGAATGAGAACTGAAACGTTTTGTTAATGTATAAGGCATGATGGATTTAGTTCTGTAGTTTATGCACTGGAGCATAAGGTTTTAAGATTCCTAGTTAATTTTTAATTTAAGTGGACCCATATTACTTTCATCAAATAGCATGTAAGAAATTCAAACTTAATGAGAATTTAAATTGCAACCTGAAACATTTTTTACAAAATCAAGGTTATAAGTGTTATTTAACAACAATTTTATTTAACTAAGCAACTGTCAGGCTTTAAAGCTAGTTGGTATGTAATCACCATTTACTTTTTCCTGCAAGAACATAATTTCATACTCTAGAGCTATTATATTATCAATGCATTAATTTCCACACTTTTAAATGAAACACTTCATTGAAGATGTTATAACGTTCTTGTTTTTATCTCTGAAAAGCAATGTATTCGATATCTGTGAAAAGCAATGAGTAGACGTGACAGTACCATGGAGGAAGGAAAATTGTGGAGGTGATGCAAGGCACCTTCACCACACACTGGATTGAAGAAGGGTATAGAGAAGTGGGGTGGGGAGGTTGCCATATTGGATTTCTCTAGAAACGTGGAATATGAACAAACACTTCAAGTGGATGATACGATAACCATGGCACTGCAATTTGATTATGAATTATTATGTAACTCGATGAGAAAAATAAAAAATGAAGAATAATTTTTTTGATATTCAGTTTAGTTCTCAAGATATACTGTCTCAAAAGTGAGGTGTTTTGAATTGAAATTCAGATGAAAAATTTCTCCAAAGTCAAATTTCATGATAGATTCTTATGTAACACAACAAGACAAATCGAACATATAGAATATAATTTTTCAATCTCTCTCTTAGTTCTCAGGATATACCATCTCCAAATTGACATGGTTAGATTGGGATGCAGTCTGGACCAAAACATAATTTTGCCAAAGCCACTACGAACTACAGGGCAGACATGTAGAGTGGGTGTTTTAATTTATTACTACCCCTTGTGGTTTGGTTGAATCACGGCCTGGATCAGAATAAAAATGTCACCAAAGCCACAAGGAACCATACAAATAATGAATTTTTGATGGTCGATATCTCGAGAACTAAGGGAGATATCAAAAAATTTTTAGTCTTGACTTTTGATTAGCCTTGTCGATTTACATGAGGATCAATAATCAAATAGCATCACAACAGTTATGATAGTGCTGACCAAATCAACACATGAAATTCATTTCTTTTATCCTTTCAACATTAATTTACAATAAGGCTAGCCTATTATGAGCAGAGCAGTAATAAATGCTGATTGTTTTACACTATACCAACAGATATTTGAGAACAATGTCACCCTATTGAGAGCAATGAGTAATAATAATGATAGGCCCTACTCTTGCAAATACCTATCAAACACTTCAAGAACAATAATTATAATGTGACTAACTTATGAAATGGTATTCTAGGTTGTTTCATAAATGGTCTGTTTGTGTAAATGTACGGAACACCACATGGCATTATGAAAAACTTTGAAATATTCGAAAGTGAAATATTCACAGCAGCAAACACACTGGAAATAGTGCAATGTTTTGGGAAATCTGTTATGGCCGTGCACATGCACAGTAAGAGCCGAGTGTACAGGAGGCTTCACAGATTTAGCTGTATTTCGCCTCCACTCTTTTCCTTTCTTCGTGGACAGTTTTGACTAGGAAGCGGGAGGTTCTTTAATGTTGGTAAAATGCGAATTAATAATGACAATTCCCAAACAAACTATTTGTTTTAAGATTCATATTACATTTAAGATTTTGATTCATGTATTCTGTTTATTTTATTGTACAAAACTGAGAACTAAATAAGCGACGTGAAAAAATAAAATAGTATCCAAGCACGATCATAGTTTAATGTCTTAAAGTGTTTCTTGAAAGGAGTGATTATATCAAATACAAAGTGAATTGTTAACATATTTCTGGTTTCTAGAAATGGGTATAATTTCTTTCTCCATTCCTCAATACGGAAAAGCTATTTTCACAGATTTTAATCTGCATCATAAGCTCTTAAAATCTGTAATAATCATCCTAATTGCTGTAGTGTTTTTTGCGTGATGCCGTTTCAAACCATCAGAAACACACAGACTGCTCAAAGATAATAATAAATATAGATAGATTTTATTGCTAACTTTTATAACATTTATATTGCATCAAGTCCGAAATATACCTTTTCTTTATTTTTTCAGGTACTCGTACTACTGTATCCTTGAGCAGAGTATTTCAAACAAACCCAATTGACTTTAATTGTTCTACTGATGCCAAGATTAAAAAAAAATGGATCAGGAAGACTCAGTTTTCTGATACATTTTGAAGAATTTGCAGTGGAAATTAAATGCCCCGTAACTGTGTCGAGATAAATATATAGAGCCAATAACCAATCTGTTCAATCAGTTTAAGGGTATTTCCATAGGGCCGTATACATCCTACTTTTAGATTCTATAATAAATGACCTACAAGACCATCTTTATTTAAACCAGTTGTTTTTATTCTGAAAGTCAGTGTACTAATGAAAACATTGAAACTGTTAAACAACTCACATTAAACTATAAGCAGTTATAGACAGCACTACTGTATCAGTCATTACAAACAAATATTGGTTGTTGATAATAAAATGGCAACAGAATCAGAATATTCTGATCTAATCTAATAGAAAAATGTGTTGCTAAAATGTATCATGACGTAAAAAATGTTTTTGTGTATTCTTGCTACACGACCTTTTTCTACTCTCAGCAGGCTTAAAGCAGCACTGAGCATCTAACTGGACTGGCACTTCTTCATGTCCACAAAAACGTACTCATTCAAGTGGAGGAAGATTCTTGAGAATTCAAAAAAATTGGATTTTGTTATTTAATTAAAATGATTTTGACATAATGCAATAATTTTTTCTTATTTACATATACCATTGTAACTTTGAAGCCTGTCTTAGCTGGATCTCGACTATGTAACCTCACCCCCTGCCCCCGATTCGAAAGCTAGATCCGCCCTTGGTGTTTATGAAAAATTGTATCGATATATGTAAATTGATTTGTATTTTGAAAGTGTTTAACAAGCCGTAGTTTGTTTAGTCTTTGGGTAGCGTAAGATTAATACCGTTAGCTAGAATTGTAAGAATCTTTGGCCTGCCCAGCAATGGCTGAGTGGGAACAGTATATCGTACATTCGATGCCTGACCTGTAAATACTGTGATACATGAAATTGCGGAAAAGAAATTTGCTTTCTAAAGGTCCATTTCAAAATGAGGATGAGTCCAGTACAAATCTTCAAAGTTTAATTTCCCATGACTTGCCAAAAACTTGCCACTGTCCTTAACCATCATGCCCACACCTCACACGTCCTATGTATGGTAAGTCGAAGGGACGCCATGCTCGCCAGCCTCAGTGGAACTTCACGCAAGTCTGCCACCTGGAATATGTTGCTGTCTTCTTTGTTATCTGTCTGACTTGGGTTGAAAAGGATTTTCCGAAAGTTTTTCCCATCTTCCTGAAACGTTGTGACCATGTAGAACTTTTTATATTAAGTATTTTATGTCCTAATAAATTTTATTGTATCTGTTTTTGTTTTCTCACTAATGATTTTTTAAGTCTGAAATCCTATTTTTTAGATTTACTGTCAAAACGTTTAGTTACAGCGTATTTGTTCAAAATGTCAGAAAATTCTACACATTTGTATGATTAGTTTCATGTATCTAAATCCCATTAATTACAGAGATATAACCTCTCAAAGTTTTCGCTGCTCTTTGGCAGTCATTATTAAATTCTTCATGATTAAATATCTAATATTAGCAGTGGATTATTTTGATCAAAACTTATGTCGAAAAAAAAAATAAATAAAAAATTATCTTTTATAAAAATAGGGTACCTCCTAGAAATTCAGCATAGTTAAATTTGACTTTCCTAGTCTTTATTTTGTTAACAACCTTGCGCTATCTTCTGAAAACACCAATGTGAAATTACTTATAAAATACTTCAGTTCAACCTAACAATCTCAAACTACTGTTATGTCCCCCCCCCTTTGCCCCCCCCCCTCCCAAAATCTTTACTTTAATGAAATTTTATTCTATTTACCAGTTTTATTTACAATTTGTTATTTTTCTTGACGAAAAACTACTTTTAAACTCATCATATTTTCATTTAAATTCTGTATGTAACCATCTTTTGAACTTCTAAACCAAGATCCTTTACTTTAATCCCTGTATCTTAATTCATTGATGACCCTTCTTTACACCCATCTGTTGACTGTTGTGTAACCCACAATTCAAGGCTCCTGTGTTCAGATTCTAAGATTTCGCATAACTCCCTAGAGAAAATTCTTACGACATTGAGACACCAATGTAATTGTTGTAATCCCTTCTACAACTGATAGTTTTATCTCTTAGGGGTGGTATTGCTATGGGTATCATACACAAACCGATACCAACCATCCTACCCTTTTCATTTTCAGTTGCCTATAAAGCCAACTACTTTACAAAGGATGCACAAGCAACTATCGATATAACCTGAACAAACTGGCCAATCTCCATACAAAAAGCTTGGAAAGTTTGGCAACATGGACGAGTGTGAGAGTGTAACCCAATAAAAATCTTGATTTTAGAACATATGATTGCTGTTCTTTGAATTCTGTTCACATAAGCAGTGGGGAAATGCTACCATTGGTTCTATGAGAACTTGGTGGAGAGACAGAGAGAATGGAGATGAAGTCTGGTCGGGAATTGAGAGCTGCTGATGTATTACACCGTCAGGTGCTGACAACTATCAGACGAGTCACTGCTGTCGACATCTGCTTCACATACTTAACATTAAATATAGCTTTGTCTGTTAGCCATATGATTTTATTAAATAAAATGGTCAGGTAATGACCAATCTAGGTTGTACAGCTGTAAATTCACACCTATGCCTTAACTAATTAAAAATCAATATTAATTAGTAATAATTAATTAAATATTAACAGAGCAAAACCAATTCCATTAGAACATGTAGTTGTGTGTTGTGGACCAATGCCTCCATCCTTGTGTGTTACCATCCCCCACTGTCACGAAATCCTGGAAATGTGCTCCCTATACTGTTTCCTTAGCACGTCCTTTCCCACAATCCTGACTCACTTTGTCCTGTCCAAATCTGCTACTCCTTCAATTCCCAAGTTTATCACCACGGAAGTGGCACCACCACGGGTACCCATATGGCCCCATTTTGGACCAACTTCTTCCTGGACCGTCTGGAAGAACCTGAAGAAATACCTAAAAGCCTCTCGTTTGGTTCAGATACATGACTCTTACAGGAAACTGTCCCTTAGAATTTCTTAACAGCAGCCATTCCATTAACTTCACCTTGACCTACAACCATCACACCTGTGCATGTGAAGCCAATAGATTTAAAAAAGTACCTACACTTTGACACTTTCCACCCCATGCACACCAAATGTTTCCTTCCATTATGCCTTACAATCCCTCTATTTCATTCGTGAATCACTTGCCAGGTATTCCAAAAACATAAGACAAGCTTTCATTACCTACTTCCACCTGCTGATCTTGAAAAAAAGCAAATTTCTTGTGCTCCCATCCACAATTCCCAGACATACCACTCTGCACCCCCTTAAGATGACCACACAGCCATATTCATGACCTAATTTTCTCCTTGCCTCAACTCTATTAACTGTGTCATGGGCACAGCTCCTTACATTCTTGTTCTGTAATACACAACATTCTTCCCAACAATCTATCAACTGACCCACACATATCACCTAATCTCAAGAACATCTTGGTCCACAAATTTTCACTTCCTGACTCTCCTAGAATACGACTTAGGTATGACAAAACTGTGAAAACAAGTAATTCAGGCAGTAGAAATACAGATCTCATGAAAAATTTTAGGATTCAAAAGAAGATGCTGGTCACTCAATGATAAGAGGCAAAGATTAAGTTATTGACGATCTTGTATGGTTAAATTACACTAGTATCTAGCTAGACAAGTTAAACATATTCAATGAATGGATAATAATAGAATGAAAAAATATTACACCAGTACAGTTGTGAAGGTATGAGCTGAAATTAGGAAATAATTAACACAACATAGAAAAATATACATAGAATTTAGTACCTTCCATGAAAAGGATTAAATGCCAGAAAAAAAGTGTTTGACAGTGGCCATGTCAGCAAATGTTTTACCAAGATATCTACTATGTGCAAATATTGTGGAGAAAGAAGCCTCATAGTTAGCAGCCTGTATCACATACCAGAAATGTGGAATATTGTGTTTTTTCAAGGAATAATAAACTGACTATTGACTATAAAACAAAATCCAAAGGGATGGATGAATGGCTCAAACAGTGAGCATAATTACAAACTTGATAGAGCAATCAACAGGAAAAAGAAGAAGAATAAAAAAGAAACACACCATCAAGGAAGTAGCAGAATACAGAGATCACTGTGAAATTGAAAGGAATAACAAATAGGATAGAATGCAGACAGAGGATTCTACCATACTATTTCCAGAGATCTTTACTACCATCATCAATGATTCCATTAGGCTCTAACTAAAGGACTTGGATAGGTAGGGTCAGTGCAAACGACATCCAACTATCACAAATCTAGTGAAGCTAACAACAAGTGATTAAATGAAAATTCAAGACATGCTGCTATAACTCCAAATAATCTCTACAAGAAGTTTTAAAACAATCATTACCATAACAGACTCGACTGAATCTAACAAGAATGTCACATCCAAATGGTATTAAGATTACATTTCTTCAAACAGATGGTGTAAATCATAGTTGTCTTAAGGATATAACATACCTACTAACTCAACTCAGTTATTCACTTTAATCAAACAAGTATTTGAAAGATTTATCAAATCTATGATCCAAATCAAATTTATCAACATTTTGCGATGAATCGTGGCAGAATAATACTAAACTACCTATACTAAATTATCACAGATTGCAATCAGTAACAGATATGATAAATGAGCTGGAATGGGAATCATTGGAAGACAGGAGGAGGATGAAGAGGGTAATGGGATTGTACAAGGCGTAGAATGGTGATGAGGCATGGAAAAAGATTGGTGTAAGAATTGAAAGTAATACGTGGAAGGGAAAAGGTGACCATGACCACAGCTGGCACAAAGGTGAAGGAAGATTCTCTTTTTTAGGTAAGGTTGTTAAGGATTGGAATAAGTTACCGAGAGAAATAATGAATAATTTGCAAAAAGAATTTAAAATTAAAATTTGTAATGGGCAAATGTAGGTAGGTGCAGAAAAGGGGAAAAAGGGAAATTGCCACGGGAGCGTGCACTTCATTGCAATTTAATTAAATATTATAATTATTATTGTTATTACTAGAGGCAGCCCTACCACGGTGCAATATCCATACTCGGCATCGACCAACAGGTAAATACAGCTTAATATCATACTGCAAAAGAGGCAATTTGGTTTTACATTAAGTGAGGAAATATGAATACAGTTCATATTAGCAAATAAAATGCTCTTGTATATACTTAAGCTGTATTATGTCACAATTGGAAATCAGTATACAAATGGAGGTAACAATGCAATCGATACAACATATTACTTAATATCTGCATTGACAATGCTACATACAGAGGCTATTTTGAGATATGCAGGAGTGGGCAGATTGTTGGAGGAGATTTCAAAATCCTTCATTCACTGGGAAGGACGATGTGGGGATATACGAGAGACATGAAGGAACTGGCTTACAAAACATTGGTCACTTTTCTGTTTGAATGTGAAGGTGTAGTGCAGGACCAAATATTGGATATCAGATGCAGTTGGAGGTAGTGCAAAGACGTATTTGTGGGAATTAAGTTGTAACGCAATCAGTAATTGACATCATTAATGAGATGGAGTGAGAGTCATTGGTGGTCGGGAGGAAATGAAGTGTGCTTGGATGGTACAAAGCTTATGTTGGTGGTGAGTCTGATAAGAATATTAGTTGAAGAATTAAGAGTAGTGCATCGAAGAGAAAAGATAACCACGACCACTTTGTGACACACAATTTCAATTTATAAGGGAGAGAAAATTTTTTGTATGCAGGGGAATAGTAATAAATTGCTGAACAATCTACCATAAGCAATGAAAGATTCAATTTTCGTGTTTTTTTTTTTTGTTTTTTTTTTTTTTAATGAAGTGTTAAAACAGTTTTGTAGGGAAGATGCCACCAAACCAAATGCTCCGTCACATTAAAATTAAAACAAATTATAGATTTTTGTACTGTTGTCCATAGCAAAAAGGATCTAAAAGTAATGCACAAAATGGTCATAGCATATTATAAAAGTAAACTAAGAATAATATAGTGAAATATTCGCTTACAAGCGTGTAGCGCTTCATGAACACTACAAAGGCAGTGATGTTAGTTCCATTTCTGAATAAAATGTCAGCTGCAACTACAAGTTTTTAATACAGGAAAGTGAGTCAGGAACCTTGGCTTCAAAGAAATCCTTCGCACCGGTGACGCCGACTTCGTCTACGTCGATCTCCGTGAGGGATGCGAGACGCTCGAGGCCCGAGCCCGCCGCCAGCTCGCCGGCTGCCGCCTTGCGGTAGATCAGAAGGAACTGCAACAAAGAGCGTGCATCAGACACTGTTAAGTCAGCCAATCGTATCAGTATGCCGAGGTGTCACACGCAATATCACGAGCCCTGCCCCCTGTGTACCAGTCTCCAATCTCCAAGACATAAATTACACATTTCACAAACAAAAATTATATTTATCATATAGAACACACAAAAATTATAAGTTTTGTTGACAGATAGTGACACGTGACTTTACTCCAACATGTTAAGTACACTAACCAATTAGATTTGTGGCATGAACTAAGTTCCTCCCTCCCCCTCTCCACCCCCCCCCACTCCTCTCATGAGTCACAACAGTTGGTCAGTGCCGTGGGGGCCTAGGTGGCCAAATTGGATAAAAATCTACTATGTTAACATAGAGAATGAAAATGCTTTTAGACAACGAAAAAAGAAAGGGTATATGGCCATCAGTTATTAAGGCATGAGTGCAATGGTGAACATGTAAAGATGGGAAATTATTAATTCACAGATATTAGGCACATGTTATCATGATGCAAACTATACAATGGATAAAGATGGGAAAGTATCATCACTGTTAAAAGGTGTACAAAAGCAAAAATCAGATAAAACAGAAATAAGAAGGATAACAAAAACAACCAGTCATGACATGTGAAAGAAGGAAGGCTAGGATAATCACAAAAAGATGGCGGGGAGGGGGGTGAGAGACAGTGTGGGTGAAAACAATCAGTAATTTTATGAATGACCAGTCAAAGTAAAATATAATGACTATATTTCATTTTTCAATAAAATAAATTAATAAGCAATTAATTGTATGTGTAACCCTACAATATCATAAATAGCAGCTCAGTTTTATCTTTATCTTTCTAGTTTTATTTACTTACTTATTTTCAATTTTTTTTTTTTCCCCTGTCTTTAGACTGGTTTGATGGAATCCTCCATCCCTTCCTATCTTGTGCCAACCTCTTCATCTTTACATACTCCTTACAACCCACGTCCTCAATTATCTGCTTCATATATTCTAATCTCTGTCTTCCTCTACAATTCTTACCTTCAACTGTTCCCTCCGCCAGCAAATTAACCAATCCAGCATGTCTCTTCTTCCTGTAAACTTCTTGCACAATCTTATTTCCTCACCCATCATTTCCAAAACTCATTCATTTCTTACTTCATCTGACCACTGAATTTTCAGCATTCTCCTGTAGCACCACATTTCAAATGCTTCAATTTTCTTTCTTTCCGGTATTCCTAATGCCCATGTCTCGTTACCATAAGGTGCTGTGCTACACACATAGAGTTTTAAAAAGTTTTTTCTATTTATAAGTTTTTTCTAATTCCTAGATCAAAATTTGAAAATAAAGGATTTCTCTTTTTCATGAAGGCTCTTTTTGCTAGAGCTATTCTGCTTTTAACATCATTCCTGCTTCGGCCATTAGTTTTAATTTTGCTTCTCCAGTAACAGAATTCACATACTTCTCCAATTGCATCTGATCCTATTTTTATATTTAATCTAATTTTATCCATAATTCTCTATATTGATGTGACTGTATTAATCACACAAAGGTAGAATGAGAAACAGCCAATGAAAGTTGTATTCTAGTGACTGAAGGCTGTTTCTTATTTTACCTTTGTCTTATTTTTAATCTACTATTATAGGTATCATTTCTGATTCATTTCATTACTTTTGTCTTGCTCTGATTTATATTAAGTCCAAAATCTTCGTTCAGTATTTTGTACATGCCATTGAATAACTTCCCAATATCCTCAGCCCTTTCTGCTAACAAGACAATGTCATCAGCAAACAGTAACATAGTGATTTTTTCTCCCAGAACACTTATGCCACATGGAAATTTTCTTTGACTTTCTTTATTGCTTCTTCTACATACAAGTTGAATATTAATGGGGGTAGACTACAGCCTTGTCTCACACCCTTTTTAACTGAAGCATGTCTCTCATGATTCTCTACTTTTATTATAGCCACATGATTCTTATATAGTTTATAAAGTATTCTTTTATCCCGATACTTGAGACCAGACTTCTTTAAAATTTTGAACATCTTGTCCCACCTAACATTATCAAAAGCTTTTTCTTAATCAACAAACGCCATAAATGTATCTTTGTTTTTCTTGATCCGCCCTTCAGGTATTAATATTAAAGCCAGAATTCCTTCCCTTGTTTCCCTTGTACCGCGATTTTTCCTAAACCCAAACTGATATTCACCTACTATCTCTTCTACTACCCTTTCCATCCTTCTGTATATTATTCTGGTCAGTAATTTTGAAGCATGTGATGTTAGACTAACAGTGCAATAATTCTCACATTTGTTAGGTTGTGCTTTCTTTGGAAGTGTGAAGATGTTATTTTTATTAAAATTGGTTAGAATTTCTCCTGTTTCATAACTTTTTGATATCAGCTTGAATAATCCTTCAATTCCTTCTTCTCCTAGGGATTAAAGACGTTCTGCAGGGATCTCATCAGTTCCAACAGCCTCATTTGAATTCAAGTCATTCAGAGCTCTATTAAATTCTGTCCTCAAAACAGGAACTTCCAAGTCATCAATGTCAACATCACCTTCCTTTTCCATTACGCTATTGTTCAAGTCATCCCCATCATACAGTTTCTCAATGTATTCCTTCCACCGGTTAGCTCTGTCATCTGAGTTTAAAAGAGGTTTCCCATCGGCAGCTTTAATGTTCACACCGCTTTTCTTCATTTCTCCAAAATTCTGTTTGATCTTTCTATATGCAACATCTACTTTACCTACGACCATTTCCTTTTCTACTTCTTCACACTTTTCTTCAAGCCATTTTTCTTTTGCTTTTTTGCATTTTCTATTTATTTGATTTCTAAATTGCCTGTATTGCTCTCTTCCTGCTTCATCCTGAGCATTTTTGTGCCTTCTCCTCTGATCCATCAGGTCCAAAATTTCTTCTGTGATCTAAAGTTTTCGGGCAGCTTGTTGCCTAAAGGCTAATTTTTCTTTACCAGCTTTCATTATTTTGGTCTTTAATGAATTCCATTTGTCCTTTATTGAGCTGCTTTCAGAGTTACTTCTTAGACCTAAGTCTACTATTTCTGCAAAATTTTCTCTCGTGTTAGATTGTCTCAGTTTATTCACTTCCAGTCCATTCTGCTTATACTGCTTCCTTATTCGCTTGAATTTCAATCTGCACTTCATTACTATCAAATTATAGTCAGAGTCTATGTCTGCTCCTGAGTATGCTTTACATTCTAGAATTTGATTCCTCTTTTTGACCATGATATAATTTAACTGATATCTGCCTGTATCCCCAGGATGTTTCCAAGTGTATATCCTTCTTGCATATATCCTTCTTAAACAGTGTGTTTGCCACTACTAGCTTATATCTTTCACAAAATTCTAACAACCTGCTTCCCCACTCATTTCTTTTTCATAGGCCAAAACTTCCTATAGTATTCCCCTCTTTTCCTTCTTCTTTTTTTTGTTTTCTGTTGTCAGTCTTTCGACTGGTTTTATGCAATCTTCCATCCTTTCTTATCCTGTGCTAACCTCTTCATTTCTACATATCCCTTACAGCCCACATCCTCAATTAGCTGTTTCATATATTCTAATCTCTGTCTTCCTCTACAGTTCTTACCTTTGACCGTTCCCTCCACTAACAAATTAACCAATCCAGCATGTCTCTTCTTTCTGTAAGCTTCTTCCACAAACTTCTTTTCTTACCCATCATGTCCAAAACTCGTTCATTTCTTACTTTGTCTGTCCACTTAATTTTCAGCATTCTTCTGTGGCACCACATTTCAAATGCTTCAATTTTCTTTATTTCCGGTATTCCTAAATTCCATGTTTCCACTACCATAAAGTGTTGTGTTCCACAAAAAGAATTTTAAAAAGTTCTTTATGATTCCTTGATCAATATTTGAAACTAAAAGGTTTCTCTTTTTCATGAAGGCTCTTTTTGCTAGTGCTATTCTGCTTTTAACATCATTCCTACTTCAGCCATCGGTTGTAATTTTACTTCCCAATTAACAGAATTCACTTACTTCTCCTATTGCATCCGATCCTATTTTTATATTTAATCTACTAGTATTGGTATCATTTCTGCTACATTTCATAACTTTTGTCTTGCTTTGATTTACATTCAGTCCAAAATCTTCCTTCAGTATTTTATTCAGGCCATTCAGTAACATCTCAATATCCTCAGCCCTCTCTGCTAACAAGACAATTTCATCAGCAAATCGTAGCATACTGATATTTCTCCTTGAAAACTTATGCCACATGAAAATTTCTCTTTGACTTTCTTCATTACTTCTTCTACATACAAGTTGAATATTAACGGAAATAGACTACAACCTTGCCTCAGACCCTTTTTAACTGATGCATGTCTCTCGTGATTCTCTACTTTTATTATAGCCACTTGATTCTTATATAGTTTATAGAGTATTCTTCTATCTCTATACTTTAGACCTGACTTCTTTAAAATTTTGAACATCTTGTCCCACCTAATATTATCAAAAGCTTTTTCTAAATCAACAAATGCCATAAAAGTATCTTTCCTTTTCTTGATCCGCCCTTCAAGTATTAATCTTAAAACCAGAATCGCTTCTCTTGTAATATGTTTTTCCTGAATCAAAACTGATCTTCACCTGCTAACTGTTTTAGTATCTTTTCTATTCTTCTGTGTATATCCTGATCAGTAATTATGAAGCATGTGATGTTAGACTTATAGTTTGATAATTCTCACATTTGTCAACTTGTGCTTTCTTCAGAAGTGCAAAGATGATGCTTTTAATAAATATCAGTTGGAATCCCCCGTTTCATAACTATTTGACATCAGTTTGAAAAATTATTGGATTCCTTTTTCTCTTAGGGATATAAGAATTCCTGCAGAAATCTTACCTATTCGTATTTCCTTATTTGACTTCATCAACATCCTCTTCAACAGTATCCAGCCACCAGATGGGTCTGTTTCATGCACAAGCCTCTCCATTTCCTTCTCTCTTCCCACCACCTCTGTCCATGGGCGCCCATATGATACTTTGTAGGGGGGGGCCAAGACCTGATCGGTTGGGGTATTTTTAATATCATACCTATACTGAAATTTGTTTTGCTGATTCCCCCCCTCCCTTCCCCCCCCCCCCCGCGAAAAAAAATTAAATTAAAAAAATTATCGCTTAATAAATTTTTGCTGTTCATGCGGTTAAACTTCGGCATATGCCATGACGTTTTAACTTATTACTTTTTAACTATTGACACACTGCAGAGAGTATCTACATATACTACTGAATGCTTCAACAAAATTACATCACCCCGCGACACATAGTGCAGGAATTAGGACGTGATAGATGCATATACGCTTCAAAAACTACCTTTTGTTTACATTGGAATGCAGTAAACACAACATCATGTCTGACGTTTTAATTTATCACTTTTTTGCTACTAAAAGATATTCAAAACTTATTTTAGATATGGCATATGTCAATGTATACGTGCATGCACCTGCACAATTATATCGCTGTACAGTAAATAGTTGAGGATTGATGATGTCATATATAATGATATGCGCCAAAGACGTGTTTTTTCCTAAAAAATGGAGCGAAAATTACCCCTCAAATATTCATCCAGTGTTTCATTATGAGAGCACTTCCAACAAACTTTAAGCACAATTTCAGTAATTTTTCAAACGTTTTCTCACTTACATGTTTATCATCAAGAATAACTGAATTAGAGCGCGCCGCGCTACCCTATGTCTCTCCCTCTATCTCTGAATAGGGTAGGCAATTTAGTTAGAGCCTATACAAGAAACCTAATTTAAAACACCATGACTGCGCCTCATGTGAAGTATTGCTCAAAAGTGCTCCTTTATGCCAACCAGGAGCAAATTGAGAAGTTACAAACAGGGCAATGCGAAATATATTGCATTGCGATATATATACACCAGCGCGGGATATGCGTAAAACATTTTTCAGAATATTGCGCGCACGGAGAAGTGTGAGATTTGGCATAGTTAAAGTTTATATGGGGAAGAAGTGCATAAAGCCAAAATGTACATATAATATGTGTTAAAAACACATTAAATTAAATAAAATAAATCATTCGTTGTATACATTCAATTGTTTTTAAGAGGCAACGACACTTAGCGATGTCTGTGATCTTTGGTCAACAGTTAAAAAAAAAGTTATTATTTATTTATTTATTGGCTTTTGGTTTCCTGACCATACAGCCATCCTATGTATACAATTTTACATTATGTATTTGCAGATACTAATACTAAGCAGAGTTAACATGACATATACAATTACATTATAAATTTTTTTATGTTTTCGTATATTACACTAATACTAAACAGACTTTAATTTACAGTATAGCATATACAATTACATGCTTTCCCAATTTCCCTGTCCCATATTAAAATTAATACAAGAAAGAACAATATACAACATAATCTCAGAAACATATCTATATTGTAATTCCCATCGTTATAAAAAATTCATATATTATTTTATACGTTCTGACGTCCTCAGTGGCCAGAAGTGTGGTGACCCTGGTTGGGCCCACGTAACCCAGGTCGCGTAGTTTCTTGAGGAGCTTCTCTGTTGCTGCTCTTCTCATCGGGCATCCTAATAACAGATGGTTGGTGTCCTCCACCTCTCCACACTCACAGTAAGGCGTCTCTTGGGCTCCGATGCGGTATAAGTGTTTCTTAAAGGCTCCATGGTTGGCTTTCAGACGCATAATTGTTACATAAAATTTTCTGGTTACCCTCCATTTTTTGTACCAATGTGATTTAGGTATATGCGGGTGGATTTCCCTGTAATGACTTCCTTTGTACTCTGCTGTACGTGCCCAATCGTCTTCCCATCTAGATCTCAATGCTTCTTTGAATTTCTTCGGGTGGCCCGACGCAGGTATCTTGTGTGGGCGTCTTACTCCGTCCGTGATAGCTTTCTTGGCTAGGTTGTCTGCCATTTCGTTGCCTCGCATACCACAGTGGCCTTTTACCCATACTATTGTTACTTCTTTCTCCCTGCTTTGTAGCTTATCTACTTCCTTCATTATATCATAAACTAGTTGGTTGTTGTGGCGCTGGGCGATGTGGTTCTTCAGTATCATTACTGCTGAACGAGAGTCGGTTAATATAATAATCTTATCTTCTCTACTTCCTCCCGCATATTTTAAGGCTTCCAGGATTGCTGTAAGTTCAGCTGTCATTACGGATGCTTGGTGGTTAAGTTATAAGCATAGTTAAAACATGTTACAAATACATTATTAAATGGAAAATAAATTCGGGAACGTGTGTGTGAGTGAAATGGGATTAGAGCCAACTATGTGACGTGTATTTCCAGCATTGAGATACTCTGTGGTCTTTGGTGAAACCAAAGAGTCGAGCTTAATCTCTAAATTTACATAGAAGCAACATTTCGAAACGGAGTATATTCGGAATTCATTAAATCGTGATTTAGATATACGATGTTACAATGATGCAGTTCAAATGGATGTATCTGTAATATGATGGTGAGCCACCATTTAAACGAAATCTGGTAATTAAAAAAAAAAAAAAAAAAAATGAGTACATGAATGGCAGCAAAGTCTATATACTGAGTTTAGCATTACGTCGGAACCTACAAATATTGTCCTGTCGGTCTGAAATTTGGTACACACATTCCTTAGGGGATAATATGTGATTTAAAGTGTATATCGTAAGCTTCGAATATGTTGAAATGAGGAAAAATCACTCGAAATGTCGGTAGATGCATACATGTTATTACGCAAGAAATACACGTTCATAGCTGTTTACATTTATTCCACGAGTTTTTAAGTCTTCATAATTGAATAAAAACTGGTTTCCACATGCAAATAGAAAATCATGTAACAGTTACGATTTCTCTGTGCGGGCTGACATATTGTTTTTCAGTGTTAAGATATATTGCATGGCGTCTACCGTAACTAATAGCAGTTGTGGTTAGGTTGAAATGCAGCCTGGACCAAAAATTAAGAGTAATAAACACACAGAAATAATAACGTGAATTTCTTGCTTAATAACATGTGTGCATCTACCCACATTTGAAGTGATTTTTCCTCATTTTCACGCATTCGAAGCTTACGTTGGAATGTATGTACTAAACTTGATACCGATAGGACAATCGAAGTGATTTTTCCTCATTTTCACGCATTCGAAGCTTACGTTGGAATGTATGTACTAAACTTGACACCGATAAGACAATTTTTCAAACGCAATAGAACAAATTCAAAAAACTATTTGCAATAATTATTACTCTGTTACAAAAAAAAAATACTAATTAACTTAATGAATTATGGTCGAATTTCGACCACTGGGCGATCTCTAGTTTTTCTATTAACGAGCGAATAAAGCGAAATATTTTAATATTTATTTTTAAAATGGTGCGATAGGGTGGAATACGTAGGAAATCGGGAGAGTTACACAACAGAGCAATAATATTGCTCTACCGTTTAAACGCACCTTGTCCAAAACAAAAAAAATTGTACAAATTTTACTAGTTGAGAAAGCTAAATAAAATGATTTCTTTCTCCCTCTCTTTTGTTTCTACTATTTTTGTTGAATGGGGAGACCACGTGGCGGACCTCGGCCGCGGCTTTTTACTGGCCCTTTTATAACAAAACAATAACACGTTAAGTACTATACTGAAACCATTTAATATTTAGCAACATAAATGCAGAAGCAACTTTAATACAGAATGCAAACTCAAAATACACACCTCAGACGAATTTACACTAGTAGTGATATAAAAAGCAAACTGAAATAAATTATTATACATTGGTTGGTTTACGTATTTAACACTAATATTTATGTGAAAAAGCAAACTGTAAATTTCTTTTCTTCTTGCCGAACAAGTCAATCACTTTGTCCTGGAAACCAGGGGTTTCCGCTCTTTTCCTGTGAACACTAAGAAGGCACAAGCTGCACAGACGGTCCTCGCCAGTAGTACTTCTCAGCCATGTCTTCACTCTACGCAGTGTGCTGAAAGAACGTTCTATGGTGCAAGTTGTGGGGGGTATGGTCTGGTAGAATACAAGCAATCTCCTTACAGCTGGGTAAAACATAGTTTCTGCAAGTATATCATTGAGCTTTGTTTTTTCCAAACACTCCTTATTTGTCCAAACGTCATACCATAATCTGGCTTCTGCTTCCAAGTTGTCTATTTGGTAAAACCTTTCCAAACTTTTTATATCTCTCATGAAATCTTCTTTCTTCTCCTTTTTCATTAAATGTGGGTGAAGAATCCCACCTTTGAATGGTATGTCTTTGTCTTTTTCAAATCTTGTGATAAGTGACTTGATTATGGAATCCATGTACGGATTGTAAATTGCCACCTTGAAATAGTCTTGGGGTGATGAGTAATGGACATTCAAATTGCAACTGAGCGTCTGCCTTCCAGTCAATCTTGGGATTTTTACATCTATGTCAAGTTCCTTACAATCTTCTTTCACTGCCTCGAAAATGTTTCTGAATTCGTCATCACTTTTTCTCTGCTTTTGAAAATTGGCTATCAAGTCGGTGTTGACGAATCTGTAAACTGAGTGGAGATCCATATCAGTACTCTGGAGTTTGTTCACTATTGGTTCCAGATATGAAGAATACCTCGATATAATGTGTAGACAAACGATAAATGTAGTTGATGATGTTGCACAATCAAGTTGGCTGGCACGTGATCGAGTGTCTTGATTGTATTCACTGTTATATGCCAGGTGATTCAGACTATCCTTTATTACCATTGAAGTTTTCTTTGAATATCCTGATTGATTTATATTTATGGGACCATCTAGTTTCACAAAACAGTGGAATGTTAGGTATTGTTATCCTACGCAATAGACTTTCTCTATAGAACCTAATAACTTCTTTTATCGTTCCGATTGTGTTACGAATTTCCTGAACACTGTTAAGATCATTGACAACTAAGTTCAGTCTGTGCGATGCACAATGAAAATAGACAGCTGAAGGATACTTCCCTCTGATCCTGGCCTGAACTCCAGTTTCATGGCCTGCCATTGTCGAACAGCCATCAAAGCCAAGGCCAATCAGCTTATTCATATTAAGCCCTAATTTTTCAACAAAACTTAAAATAGATGAAGAAATTCCTTCAGCATCCAATGTAATAAGCTCCGTAAACCCTAAAAATTCTTCTTTTACTGTAAAGTTCTCTTTCTCGTCTACAAATCGTACTCCCACAGACAGTTGCTCTTTTCCACTAATGTCAGCCGTTTCATCGGCCAGTAATGCAAACGCTGATGATCTGTTTACCTCATCAATAATCTCGTTTTGTATCACGGAGCCACATGTACTTATTAAATCGTTTTGCACTCTGTGTGATGTATATTTCGCTTTTCCACAATAGTTTTGCATATGATCCGCCAACACTTTGTCCCCCGCACTTACTCTAAACAAAAGTAAATCCTGAAAGTTTCCTTCGCTTGAATTCTTTCCTCTGATGGATATGTCGTGAGTGCCACAGAAAATTAAAGTAGCAAGAATTGATTTGAGTTTTTTTCTGTTGGTATTTACAAGCTCCGTGATCCCACTATCTAACTGTTCGATCACGTTTTTCTTTCTCATTTCTAAGGACTCACAAAAACTTTTAGCCTTACTGGTAGATTCTAGATGCCAACTGCTCTTTTCATGGCCTCGAGCATCTTCATGAAAATGTTTGTAATCTTGATGAGCCTTTATCACGAAAGCACCAAATATTCCTCTTTTTAAAACAGGTTTGAAAAGACTACAAAACTTACAAAGGCCCCCCTTCAACTTGGGCGAGTATACTAGCCATGAGTACTTTTGTAGCCAAGTTTTTTGAAAAGGCCTTTTGATAGTTTTTTTTCTCATCAATGTCCTTTTTGAAATCATAAGTCAAATTTAGAGCATGTATGTTTGTTATTAATTGATACTTGACTTCGTCTGACACTGAATCATTTATGTATTCACCTAAATCAAAGCTGTGATTAACTGTTAATGAACTACTAACGAACTCTGGATTGTTAACGGTGGAAACTGAAGCGGGTGGGTTGACGTCATCCATGTCAGTAGCATCAGGAGTAATGATATCAGCAGACCCAGGGCTAATGGTGGAAGGACATTGCTGCAACGTGAAGTCAGGAATTGGTGTTGAGAATTTAGAAGTAGTTGTGGGACGCACTTTCGAAGGTATTGGATCTGGAACTTTTAATGAGTCATCGAGGTTCCTTTTCTGTGTAGCAGTATCACCTTTTTTTCCAAAGAAATTCCTGATATCCATCCCTGAAATAAATATTTCTGACTCGATTAGGTCAGAGCGAGTGAGCCACTATTTTGCGAGATCAAAGTGACAGTATAGTCGCCAAATATTGAGGGAAAAGATGAAGCCTGATACTGGCAATGAATAAACACGGTGGTATTGCCGGTTGAGAGTCGACAGGGGCAAGATCAAGGTTGCGACGATGTCTCTTCCTTTCTTCAAACCACTGAAGAACTACTTTTGGGATATATAGCAATGTCGGCGTGTATTGGATATATGCACTCCGTGCCTCACGTCGACTGCGAGCGCGACGTACAACATAAAGTGTTTCCTAGCGTAGCGCGAAGGTATAATAATATTGCTTGATTGGCGGTTGATTTTAACCAGCATTATACGGCAGTTATGCTAAACTAGCAAGTAAATACTGTATTATTATATATCAGATTGACTAAAAGAATAAATAAAAGATAATCGCTTGTATAAAACAAAATAAATAAAGCAGTTAATGTTGTAACCGTGAACACTATATATATTCCCCGAGAACTAGGGGGGGGCCGCGGCCCCCCCTGCCCCCGGGCATGGGCGCCCCTGCCTCTGTCATCACCTTGTTTCAATCCTCTCCTCTCTTCCATACACACTCCTCCACTTCTTTCAGCCATCCATATCTCGGTCTTCCTCTGGGTTATTTGCCATGAATCTTAATTTCATGGATTTTTCTTGGGATTCTCTGAACCTCCATTCTCTTTACATGTTCATACTATCTCAGTCTGGTTCTCTCTACCCTTTCCTGTATGGGATCCTCTTTTATGGTGCATCTATTCCTTATCCTTTCCATTTTAGTAACTCCTATTCTACCTGAAAGATAAGTCTTTCCCGGCGTATCTTTGATACAAATTCTTCACAGGTTTGCCGCCGGATTATATTTTCTAATGACAAGCTTTTGGCGACTTGCACTGTCGCCATCATCGGGTCCGTTGCATCTAAAGGAACAACAAAAACTGAACTGAATAGCGGAACTAAAGCGATCCAGGATCGTTGTCGACGTACGATTGGCTTACTACAATGACGTAACCATTCCGTGACTGTAATTGGTCGGTTCCGGAACCAGGTGTAGATATACACAAGCGTTGTACTGACAGTTGGCTCCACAGCTTAAACCAAAGGCAAGGTTGTTATTAATGGAAAGAAGATGGATTACACACGTCAATGTTCGCATAACGTCACTGTTCATATTGCATCACCGTTCACATTATTCTACCACTATTAATCATGATGTTTAATCTTGAGAATCCGTAGGGAGCCAGGTGGTATTCTGATTGGCTGACTACAATAACTGTTCTCATAGCATCATCGTTCACATTATTCTCACACAGAAATATCCCAAAAACTTCTTTAATGAAAGACCCCCACATTATATATTCTTCCAACATTTACTATCATTAATTATGATGTTTATCTCGAGAAATCCATAGGGAGCCATGCGGTCTTCCGAATGGCTGACTATAACCCCGGTTCTATAAAACTTGTCAGTGATTGGTCAGCTAAGGACCCAGCTATAGAAGAAGTAGGGCAGATCTGCCGTGCTCCACTCTCCTATTATCCGTCAGCGAGACACTTGGTTGTTTAAGAATGGCAAAAACAGGTTTCCATGTGTCACTGAGCCATACACCCAAGTTCCTGTTCATATTATTATTATTCAGACGTATCTCAATAGCTTCTTTAATCACAGATTCCCAGAAGAAGGAACACTTGGCTAGAACTCTCACATTATCGAAATCTATACTGTGACCATTTTCGATTACGTGTTGTGCCACAGCAGAGTTTTCTAGTTGAAACAACCGGATGTTGCACTGATGTTCAGTCATCCGTATGCAGGTAACATCTCTGGGAAAATCGGCAGGATTTTGAAACGACACGGAATCAAGTGCATTTTCTGCCTTCCTACCAAAATACGGGATTTGCTGCGCCCTGTGAAGGATGATGTGGGTTTAAAAACACCGAGAGTGTACAGCATACCGTGCCAATGTGGTAAGAGTTATATTGGTCAAACCATCCACACTATCCAGACCCGTGTGACTGAACATCAGCGCAAGATCCGGTTGTTTCAACTAGAAAAATCTGCTGTGGCACAACACGTGATCGAAAATGGTCACAGTATGGATTTCGATAATGTGAGAGTTCTAGCTAAGTGTTCCTTCTTCTGGGAACCTGTGATTAAATAAGCTATTGAGATACGCCTGAATAATAATAATATGAACAGGGACTTGGGTGTATGGCTCAGTGACATATGGAAACCTGTTTTTGCCATTCTTAAAGAACCAAGTGTCTCGCTGACGGATGATAGGAGAGTGGAGAGTCTGTCCTACTTCTTCTATAGCTGGGTCCTTAGCCGACCAATCAATGACAAGTTTTATAGAACCGGGGTTATAGTCAGCCAATTGGAAGACCGCATGGCTCCCTATGGATTTCTCGAGATAAACATCATAATTAATTATAGTAAATGTTGGAAGAATATATAATGTGGGGGTCTTTCATTAAAGAAGTTTTTGGGATATTTCTGTGCGAGAATAATGTGAACGATGACGCTATGAGAACAATTATTGTAGTCAGCCAATCAGAATACCACCTGGCTCCCTACGGATTCTCAAGATTAAGCATCATGATTAATAGTGGTAGAATAACATGAACGGTGATGCAATATGAACAGTGACGTTATGCGAACATTGACGTGTGTAATCCATCTTCTTTCCATTAATAACAACCTCGCCTTTGGTTTACGCTGTGGAGCCAACTGTCAGTACAACGCTTGTGTATATCTACACCTGGTTCCAGAACCGACCAATTACAGTCACGGAATGGTTATGTCATTGTAGTCAGCCAGTCAGACGTCGACAACGATCCTGGCTCACTTCAGTTCAGTTTTTGTTGTTCCTTTAGATACAATGGACCCGATGATGGTGGCAGTGCAAGTCGCCGAAAGCTTGTCATTAGAAAATGTAATCCGGCGGCAAACCCGCGAAGAATTTGTATCCTATTCTACCTCTTAAAAACTTCATTTCACTTGCATGTACCTTGCCAATATCCCGCTTCTTCATTGTCCATGTTTGAGCAGCATATGTCAATATAGGCAAATAGGTATGTGTGATAAATTACTCTCTTGCTTGCTTTGTGGCACATCTTTATTCCGTATCAGGTTTCTAATGCTCGTTAGAAATTCCTCTGCTTGTCTTCCTCTTTCACTTATCTCGCCATGATTTCCTCCACATTCCTCTATTACACTCCCCAAGTATTTGAACCTGCTTACCTTCTTTAGTTGTTCACATGCCATCACATATCACTGGGCTATCCTATTCTTCTTTCTGGTTGTTACCATGTACTCCCATTTCTTTACATTATATTTCAGGCCATATTCCTCCACACTGTCTGTCCATACATCCAACTGCTGCTGCACTTCCTCTTCTTCACCTCCCCAGATCATCAGATTGTCCACAAAAGCCATCACCTTCAAGTTTTCCTCTCGCATCCTCGCTGCCACCTTCTGCATTATTTCATCCATGATTACAGTAAAGACTAGTGGTGATAGGGCACTTCCTTGTTTTAGTCCATTCCTTTGTTCCAGCCAATCTGTTCTTCCTTCCCCTATTTTCACATAGCTCACACTTCCTTGGTACAGTTTTGTACTCTCCTGATCGTTTCTTTGGGAACTCCTCTGTTCTCCAAGGCCTTCCATACCTTACTCCAGTGTACACAATCATATCACTCATTTGCTGCAACAGTGACATAATTCAAAAACTTCAATTTTACAGGAGGATGAGATCAAATGTTTCATGTGTAATAACTTTATGCATTCACTAGAAAAAAACTTATATCCATGTTTTATAGAAAGAATACCATGTAGTAGAAGGGAAAATGTACAATATCAGTTGTAGGTCACAGGGAGATTTCCTTCGTATCCTCACAATCACCTTCATTTTGAATTATGACATTCTTGCTGTAATTATTGTTTTTATATAATGCCATAAGATAAAATGTGTCGTTTTTGTAATAGAAATAAGTACAAGACAGTACATGTTTTTTTCAATTTATAATTATGTCACAAGTTCACAATACCTGAAAAAATGGGGATTTTGGTTTGCTAAACAACAATTTCATCATAAGATGCTTTATTTTAATTTGGCAATAGAACTCAAAAATAAAATATATTTTTTTAAAGAAATCAAGAGAGTGTTTAAAAGTAATAATAATGAGAGCTTGCTAAAGAAAAAACAATCCGTTTTATAGAAAAAAGTGAAAAAAAAATTTCTCAACCAAGCAACATTGTGTAAAAAAAGTAATGCCTTAATCTTTTAATTCAGTCAGATTACAAAATTTTATAAACTTCAGGAAATGTTAGTTCAGCCTCAAGCTTTATCACATACAGGTAATCTTGGTTCAGTCTTGTTACATTTAGGTAATTAACTCCACAAACGTCACAACATTTCATAGAAAGATTTATAAAAACTTGGTAAAGCATTCTTAGGAATAAGCTTAGGAGATCTTCGTTCTTTTGAGAAATACCCGGTCTTGCATTAAATGCTGGATTTAATGCGAACTTTCTTCTTCCTTTTGATTATTATTGCCTCTTTAAAGTCATTCACATACGAGTATTTATTTAAAAAAAAAAAAAAAACTGAATTGGGAGAATCACTTCCGACTTTCAGCATTTTTACTTCTGATCATTTGAATGCTCCAAGGACCTATGTCTCCAGTCAGAGCTTTACTGTCATAGAAATCCTTGTAACATAAATCTCTGACATGGAAAGTTTCTCTGCTTTTTTTCGCAAATCTAATTGCGGAGATGAAGGAATTAGGTGTATACGCTTCTGATAATGCGTTTAACCATTCTCTCTATCGATGAGTGAACAGAATTGCCTTCATTCTGAGAGTGGCCTTTAACAAAGAATTTGTGTTTAATTGATTTCAGGCCTAAATAACGTTTGGAGTATAAGTAAAGAGCAAGAATAAATTTATTTTTCAGCTGCCCTGCACAGTTGTTCGAGTAAAATATAGCATCTGCATCTTGTTTTGTGGCAGCAATCTTTTTCAGATAATAAAAGACACATGTATTTAATTCATTTGGACCATGATGGCCATTTCCTTCATCCCACCCAAAACAATCACATGTATTAATCTTCAAGTCATACATAGTGAAACTGGGAACATTTAATTCAGATGTATAGTAGAACAGAGAAGCATCGCATTTAGGAAGTTGCATTACAACCTGTAGACCACCACAGCATTTGAATTTTCTTTGTCTGTTTTTTTTTCTCTTCTCTTGACAATTGTCTTTCGATAAGAAGTTGATTAAATTTTTCTTGTAACCTGTCTGCATTTTCAAAAGCAAGTTTCACATAAATCTTTCTTTGTAACGAAAAATGAAATATTATATTGTTTTTTCAGTATTCTATGAAATGTAGTTTATTTGGCAAAAGGAACTTCTTTTCTATGCAGATAGTCACATAGACCTTGTGGATGTTTGCAATTGATTTGCTTCCATTAATGAAGAACCTCGTTGTATTTGCCCTTCGGTAACGGATTTTAGTTTTCGGTATCGAATCTGTGCTGCCTCACGCCTTCCCTTATCATTGAATCTAAAGATTTCTGGTTACCATGTTTACCTGTTCTATCAGGTTCCAATAGAACATTTACTAGTTTATTTGTTTTTCCAGCACGATGCGAATAGGGCGGTCATTTATATCTAACGTTGTTTTGAAGAACAACTTACATACTCGAATCCTTTGGTTGTTTTGATTAAAGTAAATGGCATTGTTTTTACGTTGACTTCTCATCCCTCCCACACGAATATATCGGTATCTGGGATTAACTGTTTGCATCGAATTCGCTATAAATTGCGCCTGTTTCTCAATGTCAATGTAGGATATCAAGATGCAGCCAAAAGCAAAGTTTTTTATTTAATATGTTTCAACTTTTATTGAGTCTTACTTTTTTTCAAGGCAAAAATTAATGTCAAGGAAAAAAAAGTTAAAAACGTATAGAAACATCTGTAACTTTCGTAATATATTGCTTGTTTTCTTCTCTCTCTCTCTCTCTTTTTTTTGCTTTGATTTTAACTATTTACTTAAACTAAGAGACCCAAAAAAGTCGAAATCTCAGTATTGAATTAGAAAACTGCTTTTTATTGTCGACCGCAAATTTCTATTTTAATGTATATAATTAAATGCGAGCATTCTTTCAATTTTTTAAAAAATAAGTGTCCCATTTAGTGATAATATAAAAATTTTACTAACAAGAGTGACATAAGTGTCAATCATAGAAGACGAAAAATATGTTTGTGGAGAATATTTCAGGCAAGAACGTCATATCGTCTCAAACCACAAAGTTTATGCAATATGGTATTTTGTAATAACGTCATAACTCAAAATAATCCAACGACAAACAAGGTGGCTTGCATCAAGAGTGACACATTAAGGAATAAAACTAAAGGCACTTAAGCAGATTATTTCAAAAAGAATGTCACAATTTGATATAACACATTATTGAATAAATGTAAATATAACATGAATAATCTTACCATTTAACCAACATCGACATAAACAAAAATACGCCGCTCTTGAAGAAACTTGTCGCTATGTTACTTGACAACAGCCAAAACTCAACTGATATATGACAGTGTTGTGAGTAAATTGGAGGGCGGTCTGCTGAGAAACAATAGTGACATAATCTGCTCTCTCTTGACGAATAATTGAAGCTCAAATGTGTCATTCTACAAACTAAAAGAATATACGAAAATGGATCATCCTTTGGTCATAACTCAATAAAGGTCATTTTTTAGTTATGTCACTGTTGCAGAAAATGAGCGATATGCTTTCTCAATATTGAGAAATACCAACAGGAGATCCATTCCATACTCGTAATGTTTTTCCTGCAGCTGTCTCATAGCAAATACCAGGTCTACCATTGATCTCCCAGATCTGAAGCCATATTGATCTTCCCTCAGCTCTTTCTCCACTGTCATATATCCTTTTTTCAATGACCTTCTTGTACACTTAGGCCCAGTGGCACATCAGCGTAATCATGTATAGCTTTTAAACTCCTTCTTTCCTGCACCCATTTTTTTAATATAGGTATAATTATTCCTTTTTTTCCAGTCTCCACAGGTTGCGTCCTGATTCCACACCATTCTCATCACAGGATATAACCAATCCTCTCCAACTACTCCTGATGCCCTTATCATTTCCACTCTCAATCGATGCCTGGTGCCTTTCCACCCTTCATCTTACCCCGAGCTGTTTCCACTTCTTCCCAAGTTAAATCCTTCTCTTTTTCTCCTACATGATTATTTTCCTGCTTCTCCTGAACAAATGTATCATCCTGCGACCGATCTGGGTTTGGCTTGGCTTAAAAATGCTCCTTTCACAACATTTTTAGTCTCTCTGAGCTGTTTATTTCCTTTCCACCTTTATCCAGCATGTTGACATTTTATATCCGCTCCTTCCTCATCCTTTTTACCATTCCTTATAGTGCTTCCTTTGCTATCTTCTTCCATCATGTTGGTCCATTTCTCCAGCCACTTCCACCGTAGCCTTTTTTTTGCCTCCTTTTTCTTCACATAGTCATCCCTTGTCTCCTGTGTCCTCTGCTTGAACCATTCCCTAAAGGCCATGTTCTTGAGTTCCAGTGTTTGCTTTACTCCACCATACTGTTTCTTTCCACCGTTTGGTGTTACCACTCCTTCCACACACTGTTTCTGCTGCTAGAACTAATGTTGTTTTAAAATATTTCCACCCCTCTTCCACTGTGGGTATCTTACTCCTTACTATTATCTGGTATTCCTCTTCTCTTTTAATTTCCATACCATTAATCTCCTATCCTGTCTTCCTGACTTTCTCCTATCTGCCACAATCCTTAGATCCATTACCAATAACTGGTGATCACCTTATTTGACTTCAAATCTTTCAAATTCTTTCCAGTACCTTCTGCTTGTACTGCTTCTTTATTCTCTTGAATTTCAGCCTAATATATCAGATTGTAGTCACAGACTATGTCGTCTGATGGATATTCATTACAGCCTAGAACTTGATTGCTGAATCTCTGCTTGACCATGTATAATCTAACTCATATCTACCTGTATCTCCTGGACATGCTCTAACAACGTGATTCCTCACTCATTGCTTTGTTCTAGAACAAAATATCCTACAGTATTCTCATCTTTCCATTCTCGCACTATCATACACTCAACCATAACATATATTTTTTGTCACAGGCCATTATCTCCCATCATACATAACCGAAATCAATGAATGAGGTGTCATATTAAAACTTATGGTTTCCCCCTTGGTCACATCATATTTTAAGAAATGATTTTTTCAGAATTCGATCCTTAAAGAGCAAAAATGTCAATATTTCTAAAATGCTGGTTTTCTTGTGTTACAAGTCATTTATCTCCCTAGATAACTATCTGAAAACTTTTAATGAAGTGCCATTTTAAAGATTAAAATGGTACGCTTTGGTGAAATGATATATTAAGACAGGAACTTTTCGAAATTCGACCCTTAAAGGGCAAAAGTATTAATATTTCTGGAACACGTGTTTGTGTCAAGAGCCATTTATCTCCCTTCATATCTAACCGATATTGATAAATGAGGTATCATATTAAAGAGTAAGGTCTCCACCATGGTAAAATTAAATTATAAGATATTAATTTTTCGTAATTCAACCCTTAAAGGGCAAAAATGTCAATATTTTAAAAATGCTTTTTTTGTGTCTCGAGCCATTTATCTTCTTGGATATGACACAGAATTCGATAAATGAAGTAGGATTATGAAGATTAGTGTCTCAGCTTTCGTGACATCATATACTAAGAAAGAATTTTTTAATTGAACCCTTAAAGGGAAAAAGTATCAATGGTTCTTCAACGCATTTTTGTGTCTCAAGCCATTTATCTCCATTAATATATAACCGAGATAAATAAATGAGGTATCATTCTACAGATTAAGGTCTCCGCTATGGTCACATCATGTTTTAAGCTTGTAATTTCCTGAATTTAACTCATAAAGGGCAAATATATCAGTATTTCTTAAATGTGTTTTTGTGTTTCAAGTCATTTATCTCCCTTGATAATTAAACAAAATTGATAAACAAGTTATCATTTTAAAGACTGAGGTTTCGTAACACCAATTTAGAGAAAGGAATTTTTCAACCCTTAAAGGGCAAAAGCATTAATATTTCTACAACGCATTTTTCCATCACAAGCCATTTATCTCCATTGATATCTAACCAAAATCGATAAATGGGGTATCATTTAAAATATAATAGTATCCGCTTTGGACAGATCATGTTTTAAGAAAGACTCTTCTTTAAATTCAATCCTTAAGGAGCAAAAATATCATCATTTTTTTACCTCGCTTGATGCCTAACCGAAATCAATAAATGATTTATCATTTTAAAGGCCAACGTGTCCGCTTTGGACACACCATATTTTCTAAAATTAATTTTTTGTAATTTGACCCTTAAAGGGCAACAGTATCAATATTATTTCTACAACATGTTTTCTTTATTATTATTATTATTATTACGAGCCATTTATCTCCTTCGATGTCTAACAGAAATCAATAAATGATATATCATTTTAGCGATTAAGGTCTCCAATTATGTAAAATTGTAAATTAAGAAAGATTTTTTTTTGGAATTTGTTACTTAAAGTGGTTACGTGTATCAAACAGTTAAGAGCCAAGTCCTCAGATTGCAGCAGCAGTATCGGTGAGATGTTAATAAACTGTTTTTTATACAATAAGTATCTTTTCGGATATTTTTTCCTATTACGGAAACATTTTTGATTTGCTATACAACTCGAGTGTAAACATATTATTCGCACAGCAGCACATATCACAGAGATGTTGTTATGCTGTGTGCATTTTGTTCAGGTTGGTTGTATTCTGTTAGGGTCAGTGACAGTTTGTCGTACATACAATGTGCTTTAAATTTTCCTAACTGTTTCGTAATATGTTTTGATGCATACCTATTACACTAAATAAATAAATTTGCTACAAAGTGTGGTTCTAATTTTCATTATATTACAAGCATTCAACCTCACTATTCATTGTATTTTATTAGCGAAATTAGTCTAGTTATTATTATTATGTTTTCCTTCCCCTTTACAAATTGGATTAATACTGCAATTTCATCATTTATTTATATATATATATTTTTTTGTTGTATTTTTTCTTACATCTTCCTGACACATTGACATATAAACTTGTAGTAGTTTCTACCCTCTTCAACATAATCCAGTTCATAATGTTCCGACTCACAGAATGTGTCTATCCATTCTGATGACTTCTTACTAAGCAGTCCTTACTCAGATCTCCAATAGGGGGACTATTCTACATTAGGAATACTTTAGCTGGGAATCAGTCATCATTCTATATGTAATTAAATGACCTCATAATACCCTTTGTCTCTTTAAATGTAATGGCTTCTTCATCCCCGTGCCTTTAATCATTTCTGATTTATCTGTCTTTAGGAGCCATTTACAATCCCAAATGTGAGAGGGTGCTCGGACCGCTCCCCCCGTTCATGAGGTCGTTGGTGAGCAGTAGGTTACTTTTTACCAGGAATCATTTAGTTGCCAGAGTCTTGTCCGTGTAATGGGGGTGCACTACGTGAAGGAGAGGTTGATACCTGTTGTATGTTATGGGGTACTTTTCCCATCATTCCTTATTTCCATTAACTAACAGCAGTTTCTCCGTCACTGTAATAAAATAGAGGTAAAGTTGGATAACATTAGTGCAATGGTTGACAGGGGTGGCCTTAGGGGTAGGCGAGCAGGGCAATCACCCAGGGCCTCGCTCTTGCAGAGGCCTCACGTGACAACCCGACAAGAAATATCCTTGGTCGGCCACTTACAACCACCATATCTACTACAGTACCGCAGTTTCTGAAATTCGGCCGCTGTTGTGATCGAAAGGTGACTCTGTGCTACTACTACACACAAACGCCAGTTATCTGTGATCTATAGTTTTCGTTGAAAAGTGATACACCATGATACTTTTGTCTTTGGCAGAAGTATGAAATTGCCACAGGTCGACCACTTTTAACCCCCATATCTTCCACACCCCCATAGCTACCGACATCTAACAACCATAGTGCACTACTTAAGATACGATTCTACTACCAAACACAAACACCAATGCTCTATGCTATGTAGTTGTGGCAGAAAAGTGACATATGCGGAGACAGTCGAAATACGAAAATATCCTTGGTCGGCCACTTACAACCACCATATCTACCACAGTACCACAGTTTCTGAAATTCGGCCGCTGTTGTGACCGAAAGGTGACTCTGTGCTACTACTACACACAAACGCCAGTTATCTGTGATCTATAGTTTTCGCTGAAAAGTGATACACCATGACACTTTTGTCTTTGGCAGAAGTATGAAATTGCCACAGGTTGACCACTTTCAACCCCCGTATCTCCCACACCCCCATAGCTACCGACATCTAACAACCATAGTGCACGACAGGAAAGACGATTCTACTACCACACACAAACACCAAAGGTCTATGTTATGTAGTTGTGGCAGGAAAGAGAAGTATACGGAGATACGGATTTTTGGTCGAAATATGAAAACGCCCTGCACTGACCAACTTTAATCATTATATCTCCCACATTCCTACTGCTATCGGCATTCGGCCAACGTTGTGCACGACAGGAAACTCCATGCTACTTCCACCCACAAACATCATTGATCTGTGCTAGGTAGTGGTGGCTGAAAAGTGAAATATAGGAAAAAACAAGTCTATTTTTATATATATATAAGATTTATTTTAAAATGGAGAATCAAAGCTGTTTAAATTCCTTACTAAAAGTACTCCAGCAACACGGTGTTTCTTATGGCGCGTTTCAAAAGTCGATAAAGAAATTTTGTGCACAACCTTCATTGGGGACGGGATGAACATCATTGAGCACAGGTGGTTTGTAATCTGTTGTGGAGGGTGTCAGAGATGGAACTGAAGTGTTAGATCGAGCAGACCACACGGTGAATATGGAGACGTCGTGTTTGGAGATATAGGAGGTGCGTCCTCATCAATAAACAGTTGCTGCAGTTTGTTCCGCACTGCCAATTTCCTATGAAGAGGAACGTTCTTCAGAAACGGAAGAAGACTTTGCAATAACTGAGCATCACTATCTCCCTTGGCAGCATTACTTTCGGCTATTAACTGTAATTTTACTCTCTCGATATCGAGAAACTGTTCATCAGAATTGCTACTATTTTTGCGCTTATTCTGGGTAGTAATTGTAGTGGCGTGTCCAATTGTTGGTGGTTGAGGGGATGATTTGGAATATTTATGATTTGTTGGAGTGGTGGTTGAAGTTCCTGGAGAAGGTGAATTGACGTCATGTCCAAAATTACCGTCTGTATCTTGCGAATGATCTTGACCAGAAGCCTCTTTTTGTGGAGATTTCACATTTCCTTTTAGTTCTCTCGGTTCAATAGTATCATAAGAACAGCATTTGATCCAAGAACGGCCATGAGGAAAAAGACTTATCTGTTGCTGCATCTCCAGACTTGAATTTTTTCCTATATTATCGACGAAATACATCACGAATGCCCTTCCATTTCTTTTTCAATTCAGTTACTAGAACAAAAAACAATTATTTTTTTCCAGTACATTCAAAGCTCTTCATTCGCGGGGGTACATTCCGTAAACACGCTGCGAATACAGAAATCGTGAATACGTAATGGGAATATGTATAGGATCTTGAATATATTCCAAGAATACAGAGCAATTGCATATTATGGGGTGATGTCGCACTTTAAACTTATTAAACCAACCTTTGTGATGCTTCAAACCGTCTGTCCGAGTGTTCACTGTAAAGATGTTTAGCCTTGTCACCAAACAGAACACTATCTTCCGATTTCGATCGTTTATCAATGTGGTTAATGCAACTTTCATTTTATTAATATGATGAACAGTTTTGGCTGACAGTGAGGTTGAAGCCATGGAATTCCTTACTTTGTCTCCTGATTTGTTGATTGATCGTACAGTTGATTAATTGACATTAAAAGAAAAAACTAGCCAACATGCACATTTCCATTTTTACGTTTAGTGACAAAACGACTTTTTTATGAGCGATAATTAACGTTTTTAAAATTTTAGTGGACATAATAAATCGCGAACAGAATAAGTAGTTGTAAGAGAATACGTGCAACGCTCTCAAAAATAATGTATTGTGACGAATAATTAAATTGCATAACATTATAATAATAATAATAATAATTTTTTATTGCCAATATGCTTGTGATACAAGTTTCTAGCAAAGTCAATACAAAAGGTACATTAATACATATATTTTTTACAATTGATCAAGTTTGTACAAGACCTTATTACATAGATAAGATTTTATTCCAATTTTGAATTAATTCCCAGTCAATATCTTTAGATGAGCTGGAAGCTTATTATATAGCCTGGCTCCCATTTCATAGGCACTCTTACCTGCTGCCTTAGAGTTATGTCTTTTGATATGAAGGTCTGTCTTGGTACGAGTGTTATATTTATGAATTTCACTATTTGTGTGGATAAAGTGAGGATTACCTTGAATCAATAGTAAAACCCTATATACATATAGTGAAAATACCGTAAGAATATTTTCCTGTCTAAATATTTCTCTGCATAATTCTTTTCTATCTAGCTTGTACATTATTCTAATACATCTTTTCTGCAGCAGTAACAATCGATGCATATTGATATGACAACAAGATCCCCAGACTTCAATACCATACATCATATGTGGAAAGATTATTCCATAGTATGCAGTTTTTAGAATATTGCTGTCCAAGACTTTTGATAACTGGTTGATTAGAAAAATGCCTTTACTCACTTTTTTGCATACAAAATCAACATGTGGCTTCCATGTTAGGAACTTGTCAACATATATTCCTAGGAACTTGTATTCATATGTTTCATAGATGCTTCCTTCACTAGTTATTAATCTTAATTTATTGTCTACATCATGATTTCTTAATTCAAACTTTATTAAACATGTTTTTTTCTTATTACAAATTAATCCATTTACATCAAAGTATTCTGATAACTCATTTGAGGTCTTATTAGCAGTTGTCTCTAATGTGGAATCATTGCTATCCCAGCAAATTGCTGTAGTGTCATCTGCATATGTTATAATGCTACTTTTATTTGGTATATCCATATCATTTATATACAAAACAAATAGTAAAGGACCAAGTACAGATCCCTGAGGGACACCACATCTAACTACACCTATTTTTGATTTTACCTTACTTACTGATTTGCCATTTTTAAAATAAATTTCTGTGTATTGAGGTCTATTTTGGATGAAGGATGACAGTAGTTTATTAGCTAGTCCTCTAATTCCATAACTTTCTAATTTGCGAAGTAGTAGGTGGTTATCAACACAATCAAATGCTTTTGAGAGGTCTAGGAATAATCCAGCAACTTTATGTTTTTTATCTAATTTTTCTAAAACCTCATGTATAAACTGAGTTACAGCAGAGGTAGTGGATAACCCCTTCTGAAAACCATACTGGAAGGGATTAATGATGCTATTTTGTAATATGAAGTTATTTAATCTCACTAGGATAACTTTTTCAAATAGTTTGCTCAGAACAGAGGTCAGAGTAATAGGTCTGTAGTTACCCATATCTTTCTTGTTGCCTTTCTTAAATACAGGCCTAACTATCCCGATTTTCAGACAATTTGGAAATTCCCCATTTGCTATGGATTCATTTATCAAAAATGTCAATGGCTTTAGAAGGGCTTCCTTACACTGCTTCAATATAAATGTAGTTATGCCGTCCCACCCACTAGAGTTCTTATTTCTTAAATTTTTTATAATACTACTTATCGCAAGAGGTGAGCCGGGATTTATCGAAACCAGAGCGGCAAGTGTAACTATGCGGCCTTCGCCAAAGAACAGGTGTCCAAAATTATTGTTGCGTTTTGATAGCTTGTAAATAAACAGGTATGCAATTTTAAAATTACAATAAAGTTTGTTTTTGGTCCGGGATTAATGAAATATTCAGCTGTGAACCAAAAAGTCTTGACAGTTATTTTATCCGCGAACCCTGAAAATGCGAATAGCGAAATTGTGAAGAGGAAGCTTCCACTTTATACTAATAGACACAAAAATCTTGTGTATTACAATTTTGTTATACTTACAGGTCTATTACTATAAGTTTTTAAACCAGTTTTGATATCTAGCATCTAGTTACTTTATTACTGAATGTACCTCTCTCAGCGAAGTAAACTACTTTGTTATGTGTGTTGTCACAGATACTTGGCGACAGGGTCTTCGTTCAAGACGATAGGATATTCGTTTAGAATCTCCGACGTGACGGTGGGAAAAGTTGTATATGAAACATGCAAGGCAATTTGGGGCCAGTTACATGCAGTACATATGGCATTCCCCACAGATAGGAAGTCAATAGTACAACAGTTTTTGGAGCAAATGGAAATTTCCAAATTGTGTTGGTTGTATCGACGGGAAACACATGTGAATACGAAATCCGCGCCATGCAGGGAGCATGTACAGAAATTACAAACAGTACTTCTCAATTGTGTTACAAGGTGTTGCCGGGCCCAATTACAAGTTTATTGCAATTGATGTGGGAGCATACGGTAAGGAGAGTGATGGTGGAATATTTTCTCGTTCACAGCTGTACAAACGGCTTGAAAGATGCTCTCTTGGGATCCATCTTGCTGCACTGCCTGGGACCAATATTAAAGTGCCACATGTTACTTTGGGAGATGAAGCATATCCACTGAAAACTTATTTAATGGGACCTTATCCAGCATCACAAGCAGGGTGGGCCTTCAGAACCAATTTTCAATTAGCGTCTGTCAAATGCTCGGCAAGTTATTGAATGTGCATTTGGTATCATGAGCAGCGAATGGCGAGTACTTCAAAAGGGTATTCAGGTGGAACCCGATCCGTCGATATGATTGTTCAGTGCATATTCTTGCTACATAACATTGAAAACGACATAGAAGGCGAACAGCAATTACTAACATCATATCAAGCATCACAGACAGAAACCTTGAAACACCAATCAGATTTGCTTCACGAGGCCAAAATAGGGGACTCAATGACAGTTATGTGATCAGAGACAAATTTCTTGCATATTTTTGTGAACACGATCCGAGAACTTAAATTATTAATATATTTAAAAAAAAAAAATAAGACAAAGATTCTTTTAAAAAATACAAATTTTGTATGTTTTTTGTTAGTATGTACATTTTATGTAATAATGTTGTTATTAGGCATAATTTATGTAACTAATTCAGTTGTAAAAATATATGTAGGCTAATCGAAAATAACACAATTTCAAAAAACAAAAAAGGTGTAAATTATAAATTAGCTAAGTTAATATATTTTTCAAGGTTATGTACCGTCTTTAACACCCATTTCTTCAGTAACTGTTTCCCACAGTTTCCGCTGTATAACACGTGAGTGGTACCGCTTGTCTCTCATATCCCACAATGGTGTTTTTTTCTTGCACGGCACTAATTAATTTCTCATCATCCATACTGATGGGTACAACGAAAAAATAAGGCGGTATACACGAAAAGCAAGGTGGTGCATACACCCCGCGCGACTACAAGCAATTAATCCAACTTCGGCAGAATAAAACGCTCGTAGCCTATGTTCTAACACGCGACTCGAGCAGCCACGCGCGACTCAATAGCAATGTAAACTTACTGCGCCATTCACACTGCGCGACTAACCGCGCGCGACTGACCGCCTTTCACGCACAAGATTACGCAAAATACACGTAGCTTACGCTATATATAGAAAAATCTATGTATGCGTTTAAAGCTCTGTGAAATATACGCCATTTAAAAAGAGATGGAATGGGAATAATTGCAAGACAGGATGAAGGTGAAGAGAGTCATGGGTGTGTACAACTCGTATATTGGTGAGGAGACCTGGAAAGATATTGGTGTAAGAATGAAAAGTAATTCATGGAAGGGAAAAGATGACCATGAACACAAGCTGGGACTCGATTTCAGACACAAGAGTGTGGGAAGATTCTTTTCTTTAGGTAAGGGTGTCAGGGATTGGAATAAGTTACCAAGAGAAATGATGAATAATTTACCAAAAAGTTGAAAGAATATAAAGTTAAAATATGAAGAGTGCGAATGTAGGTGGATGCAGGAAGAGGGGAAATTTCTACCGGAGCGTGCGCTCTATTGCAATTTAATTTAATTAATTATACCAAATTTATCGCCTTACCTGCAGTAAAAAAAACTTTTTTGTTGTCAAAGTTCGCCCTCTTTACTGACGCAAAACTTTATCAGTTAGTTAGAAAGGATCATCAACGACGAAAACATAATGTATCGGTGTGTTCTTTTAGAGTATATATTATATCGAAATACAGATGCGACACTGCATTTTCCGTAAGCTCCGACATCAATGCAAAAAACAAAGGATGTATCCAAATCTATATTTTCGTTTTCTTTTCGTTAACATCATTTATTTCTTCGACATCCATTTTGAAAATGAGCTGGTTTGAGGAATACAGTCGCGCGCGCAGCCGCTACAACAGTCACTGCAAAACAAGCAGCTAGCGACTGCGGTCGCCCGCGACTAGCCGCGTGGTGGAAAAGCAGCCTAAGGGCCTTAGGCGACTTGGCGGCGCAACCAGCCGGGCAACTGGTGGCTCTGCTCGTCGCTGGGCATAGAGTCTTATGGAGCTTATTACACTAGGGCCCGGATTTTTCAAAAAAGCATATGCGCATATGCAAATGCATATTTTGAGGGTTAGTGCATATTTTATGGATATGTGCATATTTTAGCTTTTATTTCATCTCATAACTGAATATCCGATACTTCTGAAGAAACTGTAAAGCCTAATGTACCTGTATGTTGGACATCCTTGGCAACCGCAACAAGTAAGTTAAATTCTTGGAGTAAACAGGATTTTTTTGTACTGGCATTCACATGTAGAGAATTTTCTACCTTATCCAAACTCACACAGTGACATGTTTGGAGGTGCTGCAAATGGAAAATTTGTGTGGCGGCGACCTTCTCTACTGCCCTGAGCGGTAACATTCACGGGAAGGGCGGGTGGGGTCGGCAAAATCAAAGAATAGCTCTATTCTCCCTCAGGCGGCAAATTCTTGTTTGAGGAGACGACAGTCACAAGTATTTACCCCCACTTGGAATATTCGTTATCTACCAGTGTGTTTATTCGTGCGACAACTACCGGGAAGGCCAGCGGTTTTCTTTAATCTTTTCGGGAATATTCCCCTAATTGCGGTACGAGCCAGTTTTCCTGAGAACAGATTCCTGGCTTCCAGACCTGAGGGATTCGTACTTTTAAAGGGACGTGTACATTCCTTTCCAAAAACAGTAGCCTCTCAAAGTTTGTGTTGACAGGAGTGTTCGTGTGCTAAGATTAAGTTTCTTTAATCTGACTCCAAAAATGCCTAAAGAAAAATGCACAAGATCAGTTTTAATTAAGCAGTGGATTTCAGGCAACAGTGACTATTCTAGTGACGGTGAAGTTGTGTACTGTCAAGTGTGTGAGAAGAATATAAAATGTGAGAAAAAATTTCAACTTGAACAGCATTCTAAAACAGCTGTACATCTCAGGTCAAAAGAAAAGAATAGGAACACGCAACAGCTACTTTTAACTCAGGTATCACGGTCTGTTAATACATTGTCTGCTGACCTGTGTAAGGCTTTTGTATGCAGCAATATCCCGCTGCATAAATTGAATAATCCAGATCTACGAGCATTTCTTCAAAAGTATTGTGTTAATCAAAGGATACCGGATGAATCCACCCTCAGGAAAAATTATTTGCTCTCTCTACACGATTCTGTCCTGGATTCAATTCGGTCTGACATAGGAGGGAACTGTGTCTGGATATCGGTAGATGAAACAACCGATTCATGTGGCCGATACGTAGCGAACTTTATAGTGGGCAAACTATGTCAAGAAGAACCCGGAAAACCACATTTACTTTCAACCAAAGTGTTAGAGAAAACCAACCACAGTACAATTGCAAGATTTATAAACGATTCCCTGCGACTTCTGTGGCCTACTGAATCGGAGAGTGATTGTTACAAGGTGCGTGTTTTAATCACAGACGCAGCTTCATATATGTTAAAAGCTGGTCAGTCGCTTCGAGTGTTTTTCCCCAATTTGATCCATGTTACATGTTTGGCGCATGGATTACATCGCATTGCAGAAGAGATACGTTCTCTATTTCCTTCAGTTAACAAAGTAATTTCAAGTGGAAAAAAAGTGTTCCTAAAAGCACCAGCGCGTGTACAGTTTTATAAGGATCGTCTGCCTGAGGTTCCTCTTCCACCGGAACCTGTTCTCACTAGATGGGGAACTTGGTTGTCTGCAGTGCTGTTCTACCAGGAGAACTTTCATCAAGTGAAAGATGTGGTTACAAGTATTGATTATGACGATCGTGCTGCGTGTGTTCGTGAAGCAAAGTGCGCATTTGATTGTGATACTGTATATCGAGATATCAATTTCATCCATGTACACTATTCGTCACTTTCTAATGCTATTAAGGGTCTAGAAACTAGCGGTGCACCCCTTCACGAGTCTATTCAGTTGCTTCACAAAACAATTTCTTCTTTAAATGCCGTCCCTGGTGAAATTGGAGAAAAAGTTAAATCTAAACTCAGCAGGGTGTTAGACTCAAACCCAGGTCTGCAAAAGATTCAATCAATTAATACGTATTTAAGTGGAACCACACAATCTTTGCCAGATGAATGTTCCGAACAGTCAGCACCATCGTACAAGTATTGCCCAATAACGTCCGTTGACGTGGAACGATCATTTTCGGCTTATAAACTAATTTTGTCTGACAACAGAAAATCTTTGACCCCTGAAAACATTGAAAAACTGTTGGTAACATATTGTGATTCATCATTTTGTAAGGAATGAAACGTGTATATCAGTGAGTTGACATAAAATAAATCATTTGATAACTGTATATTCTTTAATAGTTAGTCCATGTTCGTTAATTGTTAGTGTATATTCGTTAATTGTTAGTGTAGATTCGTTAATTGTTAGTGCATATTCTTTAATTGTTAGTGCATATTTTAGGACTTTTTTGTGCATATTTGCATGCATATATTAGATGTTTTACGTGCATATATATCCGGGCCCTACTTATTACACTAGGGCACCAGGTGGCGCCGCCAGAAACTGGCGGCCGGCTGGTTGCTGGGCCCGGCCACCAGTCCGGCAACCACTGGTGGCCGAGAGTCGTGGCGGGGCATTGTATCTTACGTAGCTTATTACACTAGGCCGCCAAGCGGCGCCGCCAGACTCTACACCACGCGTTCAGTCTACTGTTCATATGCCCCCTTCCTACTTTACAATTTTAAAATTGCAGAGATACTGAGTGACAGGTTTGGTGAGACAACTAGGGACAGTCATCCTCTGATGGGAGGGAATGAATCAGAGGAGAGTATAAATGGCGAACCTACAAAATTTGAAATAAATTCTCAGGAAATTGCGAAGCAACTCAGAAAGCTAAAAGTGGTGTAGGTAATATTACTACAGATTTATTAAAGATTGTGGGATACGATATTGTACCTTACCTTAAAATTTTGTTTAAAATGAGTTTGGAGACTTGCTACTTACCAGAGGATTGGAAAAGACCGATAGTAGTACCAGTTCATAAAGGAAGAGTTAAAAATATGGTGAAAATTCCTGGCCAATTAGTTTGTCATCAGTGATAGGCAGAATGATCGAGAGATTGATATGCATCTATATCAGAAATGTCTGTGAAGAAAGAAACTAGTTTTCAGATCGACAATATGGCTTTAAAAGGATATTCATTTGAATTTCAGATAGTGGGCTATTATATGCAAGATATTTCAAATGAATTGGAAATGGGAGGCCAAGTTGATAGTGTGTCACTAGATCTTTTTAAGGCATTTGACAGAGTGAGCGATAAAATGGTTTTAAATAAACTGAAATGTATTGAATTGGATGAAATAGTTACTTGCTAGGCACAGGAATTCTTAAAAGTCAGAAAGCAAATGGTTAGAGTAGGAAATACATTATCAAGAAAAGTGGAAGTAAATATGGGATTTGCTGTTCATTATTCTAATGAATAACTGTGTTACGGTCAGAATCTAGGTATTTCTCAAATGGTACAATGGTATACAATAGGATAAAAACAGGTGAAGACTGAACAGTTGCAGGATGATCTGGATAGAATATCTAAATGGGTAGGTCAGCATGGAATGAAGATAAATGCCAAGAAGAGTAGGCATATAAGATACACAGATAAATAGATCTAAAGGTTAATTATGATTACAGAGTGGGGTCAGATTTGCTTGATGAAGTGTAAATTACACAGACGGAAAAAAAAATCCCAACACCAAGAAAAAATTATTGTAGAGTAATGAAATTTGGAAGTTAACATGTTTAATTGATTAAATTTTCAAGATCACAGGTTAATTTAAGCTCAAGAAAATGCATTTCAAATGTGAAATACTGTTAAATTAATAGCCGGTGTAACCTCCAGAATTTTGAATGCAAGCCTGCAAACGTGAATGCATTGTGTCATACAGGTTTCGAATGTCACTTTGTGGTATGGAGTTCCATGCTTGTTGTACTTGTGCTGTCAATACTGGGACGGTCAGTGCTGGCTGTGGATGATGCTGGAGTTGTCGTCCAATGATATCCCATACGTTTTCAATTGGAGACAGATCTGGTGATCTCGCAGGCCAAGGTAACATGTCGACACTCTGTAGAGCACGTTGCGAGACAACAGCGGTATGAGGGCGAGCGTTATCCTGTTGAAAAACTCCCCCTTGAATACTGTTCATGAATGGCAGCACTACAGGTTGAATTACCAGACTGACGTACAAATTTGCAGTCAGTGTGTTTGGTATAACCACAAGAGTGCTCCTGCTGTCATAGGAAATTGCTCCCCAGACCATGACTCCAGCCCTGTAGCGTGCATTCCACTGACTACAAGCCATCGCCGTTTGCGACTCCAGTGGTGTCAAGCCAGAGCTCATTGGAGGACGGAGTGGAGATCTGTTGTGTTTTCTGATGAAAGCAGGTTCTGCCTTGGTGCCAGTGATGGCCGAGTGTTGGTCAGAAGGAGGCCAGGGGAACGCCTGCAACCAAACTGTCTGCGGCCTAGACACACTGGACCTACACCTGGAGTCATGGTCTGGGGAGCAATTTCCTATGACAGCAGGAGCACTCTTGTGGTTATACCAAACACACTGACTGCAAATTTGTACGTCAGTCTGGTAATTCAACCTGTAGTGCTGCCATTCATGAACAGCATTCAAGGGGGAGTTTTTCAACAGGATAACGCTCGCCCTCATACCGCTGTTGTCTCGCAACGTGCTCTACAGAGTGTCGACATGTTACCTTGGCCTGCGAGATCACCAGATCTGTCTCCAATTGAACACGTATGGGATATCATTGGACGACAACTCCAGCATCATCCACAGCCAGCACTGACCGTCCCAGTATTGACAGCACAAGTACAACAAGCATGGAACTCCATACCACAAAGTGACATTCGAAACCTGTATGACACAATGCATTCACGTTTGCAGGCTTGCATTCAAAATTCTGGAGGTTACACCGGCTATTAATTTAACAGTATTTCACATTTGAAATGCATTTTCTTGAGCTTAAATTAACCTGTGATCTTGAAAATTTAATCAATTAAACATGTTAACTTGACAAATGCATTGTCCAAATTTCATTACTCTACAATAATTTTTTCTTGGTGTTGGGATTTTTTTTTCCGTCTGTGTATTTGCATAACGTTTGATAAACTCAATAGGGCAGGTGGTAGAAAAGGTTACAAAATCCTTCATTTGCTGAAGGTGATGAGAGAATGAATGTAACTTAGGGACTTGGGTTACAAAACTTTGGTCAGATCATTTGTTGAACATGGTGTTGTAGTTTGGGACCATATTTTGGAGATCAAATACAGGAGTTGGAAGGTGTGCAAAGAAGAGCAGCTAGATTTGTTTGTGGAAATTATAGCATGGCCCAGTCAGTAAATGATATTATACAGAAGCTGGATTGGGACTCATTGGAGGAAAGGAGGAGGGTGAAGAGAGTGCTGTAAATGTGCAGGGCACATGTTGGTGATGGAACTTGTAGGGAAATTGGTAAAAGAATTAGAAATAGTGCATGAAAGGAGAAAGGCGAACATGACCACAAGTTTTGGCTGGATTTCTTGCATAAGGGAGTGGAAAAAATTTTCTTTTGTTGTTAAGGGCGTCAGGAATTGGAACAAATTACCAAGTGTAGTGATAAATATATATATATATATATATAAAGCTAAGGATTTTAAAATTAAAATTTAAAAATCGGAAAAGTAAATGGGGGAGGAATTTATCATTCCAGCTATAAAAGAAAATTTAAATATATACATAAAGGGGAAATTAGATGACTAGGGAAATTGCTACCGGAGTGTTAGCTCCATCACAATTAAATTAATTAAAAATAATTAAAATGAAAAAGGAAGGCTAATGGAGAGAAAGATGTATGTACATCATATTCTATTGCTAAGAGAATCTATACTCTTTTTGATGAACTGTATTCAGACAACAAGTTTTTTAATTACTAAAGAATGTCTAAATCGTCTTTCATTTAATCATTGTACTTAGTAAAGGTTGATATTACCGGGAAAGATACGAAAATGAGAAATTCTTCTTGTTTTACCCCTTTGTCTTCTCTACACTTTCACTTCCCGTCATTTCCACAGTGACATTCTGTAGTTCACTGGACATATTCAACTACACAATTCGCGTACAATTCGAGGATAACAGCAAAGAGACTGCTCGGTTGTGTGAGTGGCTGGCTGGCTGCGCCACCATAATCCTGGTTGCGTCGTCAACAGAGACACCATTGCCGCGGCTGGTTGCGCCGCCAAGTCGCCTAGTGTAATAAGGCCCTAAAACCTGCTGGTAGCGGCTTTGTTTGAAGAGGTGTGCATTGTTAGATTATTTCTCACACGGTAGTTCTCGCGTAACAATACGTTGTGCATTCGTGAAACACCACGTTGCTTCTCTTTTAGGATGTTTCTCTGTGCTAGTGACGTGCGATTAGGTTAATTTCTTCTCCTGGACGTATTCTGCACGTATTACGTGGTTTATATATAAAAAAAGTAAGTATACTTATTGGGTTTTATATATTTTAATTTATTTATTTAATTGCAATGGAGCACAGGCTCCGGTGGCAATATCCCTACACACCCATCTTCCCCCTATCCTATACCCACCTACATTTGCCCTCTACACATTTTTACTTTAAATTCCTTCAAAGTTTTCGGTAAATTATTCATCGTTTCTCTTGATAACTCATTCCAATCCCTGACACCCTTACCTAAAAAAGAGAATCTTCCCACACCCTTGTGCCTGAAATCGAGTGCCAGCTTGTGGTCATGGTCATCTTTTCCCTTCCATGCACTACTTTTAATACCTATTGCAATATCTTTCCATGCCTCATCACCAGTATATGCCCTGTACACTCCCATGACCCTCCTCATCCTCCTCCTGTCTTGCAATGAATCCCATTCCAGCTCCTTTATCATATCCGTCACTGATTGCATTCTGCGATAATTTCCAGAAACAAATCTAGCAGCCCTTCTTTGCACCCTCTCCAACTCCTGTATTTGATACGTAAAATGAGGGTCTGATACTACACTACCATATTCGAGCAATTGTCTGACCAAAGTTTTGTAACCCAATTCCTTGACTTCTCTCGTACATCCCCTCATCACTCTCTCCAACAAGTGCAGAACTTTGAAACCTTTTCCTACCACCTGTCCTATGTGTCCTGCCCAGTTAAGTTTGTTATCAAAAGTAATTCCAAGATATTTGCATTTCAAGTCTTCACCAAGCAATTCTTTCCCCACCTTATATTCATAATTAACCTTTTGTTTTTTATTTGTGTATCTAATAAGCTGACTCTTCTTTGCATTTATCTTCATTCCATGTTTACCAACCCCATTAGATATCCTGTCCAGATCACCCTGCAACTGTTTACAATCCTCTATCGTTTTGATTCTTTTATACAGCATTATGTCATCTGAAAACAATCTAATTTCAGACAGTAAACAATCAACACAATTATTCATTAGAATAATGAATAGCAATGGTCCCAATACGCTACCCTGTGGCACACCCATTTTTACTTCCACTTCTTTTGATACTACATTTCCTACTCTAACTTTCTGTTTTCTACCTTTTAAAAATTCTTCTACCCAGCAAATGACTTTCTTATCCACTCCAATGGTTTTTACCTTATTTATTACCATTTTATGGCTTACTCTGTCAAACGCCTTAGACAGATCTAGTGCTACACTATCAATTTGGCCTCCCTTGTCCATTTCATCTGAAATATCTTGCATATATCCCATCAACTGAGATTCGCATGAATATCCTTGCCTGAAACCAAGTTGCCTGCTTGAAAACCACTTACATTCCTCACATATATTTCTGATGTGGTTGCATATCAATCTTTCCATTAATTTACCTACCACTGATGTCAAACTGATTGGCCTGTAATTCTCAACTCTATTTCTCACCCCTCCCTTATGTACCGGTACTACTATTGCACTTTTCCAGTCCTGTGGTAAGCAGCAAGTGTCTAGACTCAATTTAAATAATAGTACCTGGGTGACCGATCTTCGCTCGGTATCTTTCGATTTCTGTTCAGTATCCAAGATTTCGAGTAAAGTTTGATTAAAGTATAAGGCTTCCTAGGCGTTTTGAGGTGCACAGTTAACCAAAGACAAGTTTAACTAACATCAGTAGGCTTATTGGTACCTGAACCTTCTACGTAATGAGGTTAGAGCCGTTTACGAGAAACCAAATACAAAAGTTGCTCCTTTTTTTTTTTTTTTTTTTTTTTTTTTTTTTTTTTTTTTAAAATCGTGTTAAAAACTTGAAAATCATAACGTTATCTACATGTGAAATTTCATCCAAATCGCTAGATCCATTTGCGAGACGGCCTCACAAATTGCTTTAAAAAAAAAAAAAAAATCTATTAATATGTTAAACAGAAATTTTAATTCCAGTTTGGTATTAATTAATGGTGCGAGATTTGTGGTAATTCAAAGGATTCTACGATAACCCTTGATGATGGATTCTTATGTAACTCGACGAGAAAAATTGAAGGTAAAAAATATATTTTTTTAAATATTTCGCTTAGTTCTCGAGATATCGTATCTCAAAATTGACGTGGTTGGTTGAAATGCGACCTGAACCAGAAGACAAATTTCGCCATAGCCAAGTTTGATGAATTCGTATGAAACTCGTCGAGACAAATCGAAAATAAGGAATTTATTTTTCTGATATCTCACTTAGTTCTGGGGATATTATATCTCAAAAGTGAAGAGGTTAGGATTAGATCCGTCCTGGACCAGAAAAAAATCCACCAAAAGCACTGTCTATATGGTGGAAATGTACTTTCAATGTTTTATTTTGTACCTAGTAGTTTTTGTTAGGTTGAAATACGGCCTGGACCAAAAGAAACGACGCCAAAAGCACAAGGAACTATACCTATAACTGATTTTTGACATGCTATATCTCGAAAACCAAGAAAATTTATTATTTATTTTCGATATGTTTCATCGAGTACTATGAGAATTCATCATCAGGTTTTGACGTCAATAGAACATCATCTGTGCTATATTTATTCACTCCGATAAAACTATGCTCATACCTCGCAGTAATCTCACATCTTCTGATCAGCATTTCAAAATGATAATAAAACAATTCCCATAAGAAGTAACCTTCGTTATAAACAATAAAGCACAAGGTCAGACGATTCAAAAGGCAAGATTCTATTTATCAGAACCCGTTTTTTTCGTATGTGCACTCGCACGCGGCTTTTCAGGAATTTCTAGATGTATTAATATTTAATTATGCACTTTATTATCAAACTCTACTCGAAATCTTGTATATTGAACAGAAATAGAAAGATGTTTTATAATTAAGGTGGTAGTATTTAATGGCTAACTAACAAGCACTATTTATAGTCAAAAAGTAAACGATGATTACTTTATAACTGGTACCGGTAATATTAATTTCAAAGAAGTTTCTGTAAAGTTATCACCTCTGATAAAACCATTGATAAATTTTTAATTATCTTTCTTTTTAAATGTTTTACAATTGAACTTGCAGTGCTAATATTTCCACGGGTCAGCCAGTATACAAGAACTGTTCGTTTACTTATTCTTTGGAATCAAAGAAAATCTATTTGTAGGCTTTCTGGTACCTGAATTGTCTACGAGATGGCGCTAGTGCCGTTTTCGATATACGGAGTGACAAAATTGTTCATATTTTGTAAACTCGCTTTTTAGTAGGGAAGACAACTATTCAGGTAATCTTAAAAGTCAAAACATTATCTAAATACCAAATTTCATCCAAATCGTCACAGCCGTTTCCGAAATCCGAAATATATATATATATACAAGAATTGCTCGTTTAAAGATGTAGATTTCAAGATAAGGTACAATGTCACATCCGGCTATCTTTAAGATATCTGTAGTAATATTATCTTCACCAGCCCCTTTATGTTTTTTCAGCTTTCTTATTTCCTTCATGATTTCCTCAGGATGGATATCAAATTTTTTACTATCGTCATTTCTAATTGTGTTGTTAAGCTCGTTCTCCGAATTAGACCCTCCTGTTTCTGATTCATTGTCCCAAATGCTTTCACTGAACCAGTTACTTAAAATCTCTGCCTTTTTCAAATCCTCAGTAACTTCTTCTCCATCCTTATCTATAGGTGTCTCTACATCCTCCCTTCCCCTCAGTTTCCTAATATAGCCATAGAAATTTTTAACTGCATCAGTCAATGGTACCCCTGCACTGACAATACTCTTCATAAACACATCATTAGCCATTTTCTTTGCTGTTATTAAGGCCTTGTTTAGTTGTTTTAAATATTCCCTACTACCCTGCTGTCTCTTAACTCTGTTATGTTCTTTTCTTACCAACCTCTTTAACCTCCTCACTTCCCTATTATAGTACATAGGTTCTCTACTTCTCTTTATTTTTTGCTTTGGAATAAATTTTTCTTCCCCCTTTCTTATTATCTCCTTGAACTCTTCCCACCTTGACTCTACTGTACCTGAGCCTTCCTTCCATTTGCTAAATTGTTCTCTGAAATATCTCCTCAAATTTGAAACCTGTGCCTTTTTATAATTGTACCTATTTCCCCCTTCAATTTTGGCTGCTGGTTTACTGAATCCTCTAATATCCATCAGAACTGCTTCATGATCACTTATTCCTTCAGTTACTTGATACCTCAAAAGGTTTTCATCGGGCTTAATTAGAAATATATCCAAAATATTTTGTCCCCTAGTGTTTTGCTCAACCCCTTGTGTAAATCCTCCTTCCCTTATTAAGATATTTGCAAATCTTTTATCCCTTGTGTTATTTATCTTATTCCCTTTCCAGTTTACACCTGGTAAATTTAAATCCCCGCCGATGATGATCATTCTATTCTCACCTCTGAAATCTAAGTATGAATTTAATTTCTCCCCAAGAGCCTCATCCTCTTCTGTCATTCTTCCACTGCGGTAAACAGCCAACACTCTGATTTTTTCTTTTTTATTACCCCAGAAATCTACCCCAAGTAACTCATGGTCTTGATCTATGAACGCCAGTGAACTGTGGTAGTTTTTGCTAACACGTATGAAGACTCCTCCACCAATTGCTCCTCTATCTCTGCGGTACACTCTGTAACCATCAGGAAAAACCTCACCGTCTAGTTCTTCTTCTTTTAACCAACTCTCTACCCCAATTATTACTTGTGGTTCGTGCATCTCTACTAAGTTTGCGAATTCGATTACTTTTTTCATTATACTTCTACAGTTTACCATTAACACCCTTACTACTGGCTTTACATTTTCAGAATTTATCTCCTCTTTCCCACTTTTACCGCAGTCAGTTATTGTTTCAGCCATTTCATCTATTTCTTTAACATCTGTGACTTTCCCCATTGCGAACCTGCAATCAGTATCACTTTGATAATCTATTTCTGTCCCTTCACCAGCAGCCCCTAACCTAAAAAAGGCACAGTCCTGATCCCATCATCACTGGAAACGTGCTCTCTCACTGCTTTAGCTAACAACTCAGAAAGTACTCTCTTCCCCCTTCTATTTAGGTGTAGGCCATGCCTAGTGAAACCCCACCTACCAATGGTGTTCACAGGCACAACCCCCAACACAGAACTAATGCCTTTCCCAAGTAGCACATCCGTTTCCACATTTACCCGCCTCACAGCATAGTTCAATTGTGGCCGGTCATGGCGACTTATTACCTGCATGAGCTCCACCCTGGTATGCTGTGCCTCCTTCACCACCTTCCTCAGGTCACTCTCTATACTATAACTCGCGTTTCTATCAATACTATTTCCCGCCCCTCCCACTATCACTACTCTATCATGCTTAGTGAAACTCCTACAAAGTGAACCTATATCCTCTATTACCTGGCCTAATGTTGCACTAGGTTTGAAAAAGCTTGTGACCTGATATCCTGTACCTAACTGATCCTGCAGAAGAGGGCCTACACCTCTCCCATGGCTACTACCTAGCAGCAGAACCCTTTTTTTCCTATACTTGCCTTGCACGCCCTTATTCCTAAAGGTCTGCTGCATCTTACCTACTCCTACTCCTACATCTACATGAGGCTCTTCTCCTCCTGACTCTGGCAACAGGTCAAACCTATTTTTTCCCACAATTACTGAAGTGTCTGGCTTGTTCATCCTGTTAACCATGATTCTCCTACGACCTGTTACCAGTTCCCACCCATCCTTATCAACTTCCTCCAACCCACTATCTCTACTTTCTGCCTCTACAGCTTGAGCGTCGACAAGCTCAGCCCCCACAGGCTGTGCCTGTGCAGTCTGAGCCTCCGCAGGTTGAACCTCCACAGGCGAGGCCACCACAGACCACGCCTGCATAGGCTGAGCCTCCACAGGACGAGCCTCAAGAACCCTGATCCTTTCACGCAACTCCCTAATCGTTTCGCCCATCTCCCACATCCTATCATCCCTAAGACACAGTGAACAAAACCATGGGAGAGCCTCATTTATTTCCCCCGTTTCTGAATGAAGCAGTTGTGTACACCAAGTACATGACATACAATGTCAGATGTGAAAATATATAAAATTTTACAGGAAAACGTCATGTCAAAAGAAAAGATATTGATGTGGTTAGAGGAACCGCTGGACGAATATATACACATAGAAAGCTTGTCTTCAGATACAAATGCACAATCTGAGCAGCAATAGATCAGTCTGGCAGCGATTCGGAAACTTCATCTGCTGTAGCCCTGACTTCTGCAAATCGTGATATGTATGTAGGTAGCGATGGGAAAACAAAATGGTTTCATGCACAAAGCCCCTCCATCAAAAACAGCTCGTCAAAATATTGTGACACAACTTCCAGGTGTAAAGGGGGAAGCAAAATATTCAAATTTAAAACTAAAGCAAGATGTATGTTTAATTTAATGTTTATATGTTGTTATAATGTGTTGGTAATAATAAAGAAGTAATTTATTTGCTAATCCTATTGTAACGATGCAATCGAACTGACGTGAATCGAGAGTAGTGTCGGTGAGGGATTATCTTTGTCGGTGAGAACAAGATGGCAGGAGTCTATAGTATGCGGCCGCAAAGTGTGAAGCGAATGGCGGGAGTGGCCGTTTGTTAAGAACGATACCGCGAGGACGATCACTTAAAAGGTGCTTGTAACTGTTCAGCTAACTGGTACTGTGATTTCAAGAAGTATTTGGAGTGTCAGTGTACTCGAACGGGGACGGTGTTCCGAACAAATTATTGTGATAGTGACACCACATATCATGTGTAACTACTCGGTTCGAATCCTGCACGCTTTGGAAGAGAAGTTCGATTGCACGGGTCATTGTAACTGGTGGGTACTTCGGCGGTGTATTTTTTTATGTTTATCCAGACAATAAAGGTGTGCTCTGAATGCAAAATTTTTTTGTGATTTATGTGGTGACTATTCCTACTCATATTTTTTGGTAACTGCCACTGCAGACTCTTTCACGTGATTAATTTTTGTGAATGACTGTAAATTCTTAGAATTAGTTGCGGTATCTCCGCTGGCGACCTGATAAAGACTGAACCTGTAATTATAGTAACATTTAATTAAGAACTGAAATATACGCCGTGTTGAGTAGTGCCACCAGGACGCTAATTATTACCAATTAACGAGGTGCCTTACACTATCTCTGTATGGAACCTACAGCCAAAAACGTAAAAAAAATATCTTTGTTAGAAAAAATCTAACACGAGAGTTATCGCGCGACAACAATAGGCACGAGTGATCCCGGGTTAACAATATTATAGATACAAAAGGCGCGGCCGAAATTGGAATCTCTGAAATGTTTTCAAAACGTAAAGCCAGCTGCGTCACAATAATCTGAATAAAATTAGCTGAGGTGGATGTATTCCACCATGTTTTATTACTCAATTGGTACTACTCGGACTCGATGTCATTTTTGTTGCCAAAAATACGAGTACGTTGTATGTTGGGTTTGACTTGTACCAACCTTTCGGTGCAAATCTGCAATCGTTTTCAATATTGTTAATCAACAAATTGCATATTAACACAGAACAGCACAGATAATTCGACCAGAAATTTGTAAACAACGCCAAAATTGTTGCACGTTGCTCCAACAACCACGTTTTTATATACCGTATGTCCATAGGTAACCAAAAGAAGTCTACATCTATGGTAAACACTAAACCGAGTCTGTGCTGACTTTTAAAAAAAAAAAATATTAATCAGAACATAGATATTTTACTTTGTGGTCAGAAAAAATTAGCCTGTGTTCTGTATTCTTAGTAACAAGGTACTGTACCTGATGCTATTTTAATGCTCCACAAATTCAACAAATAAATCAAAAAGTCTCTTAAAAAAAATAGCCCTAAAATTTCCCTTGAAGTTATAAAGCCCCTAAAATATCCCGTTTCGCGTAGAGAGCTCCCCCCACCCCCCAACCTGGAACCCATGCCACAGCTCCACTGAGCGCTGGAATGGAGAACGACTCACCGCCGCAAGAAAGAAAAGAGCGAAGACAGAACGAACGAACAAGTTAGGCTGAGTATTCACTGGAGCAGGAATGAGCATGCGAGCCGAGAAGGGGGCACACGACCATGCCCCGCATGACCCTGTGCGGCCCCAACAGGGGACAGAGTCTGGTTTCTATAGATGTTAAGTACACTGTAATGGTTAACCGGAAATTGATCATCGCCAGTTACTATTTGTTGCACTCCTCGAACAAGAAACGGAGAAAGCGATGTTGGCGGAAAAAAAGGTTTCAAGAGATGTGAAACGCTTTACTATTAAAAAATAGGACAAGAAACAAATGACAACTTAAAAAACATTACAAGAATGTCACCTGAGGATTTTCAATTTATATTGAATAGTGTGAAAACTACGATTGAGAGAGAAGACAGAACATTTAGAAAGGCGGTGACTACAGAAGAACGCCTAGATGTGACACTGGAGTCAGGAGACTCGTACTGCTGTACCACTTTAAAGTTTGCAAACAAGCTATTGGCAGAATCATACCTGTATTATCTTGGTTCTCTGGGTGGAGCCGCGTAGATTTATTAAAACCTAACGTTTCTGCCATCGTGCTTATGGCTTTCATCATCCTCTGCTTTTTCCCTTCGTTAGGAAGCCTCGAGGCTTTCAATTTTCTTGCAACATTTATCTTTGGAAACTTGCATAAGGTTAGAAATTTCATTCCATGAATCTTTCTGTTTAAAGTTATTATATTAAAATTCATCTTTGGGATTCCACAGCACGGGATAGTTCTGGTAATATCCGATAAGGGCAAGAGAATTATCCTGAGAGATTTCCATATTTATAAAACCAAAATAGTAATAACAATTTACACAAATTAAGAACGAGACAGCAGATGATTGACGGAAACCAGAGGCGGAAGTCGGCTCATATTGTTCGGTTCGACCTCAGACTCGAAGCGTGTACACATTGAGCACGAACCGAGCGCGCGCTCACTTTGAAGTTCCAACAAATCTCGGATCGGGCTGAGCCATGCGGATCCATTCGGCTCGCCCTGTATACATCTGAACAAAACGGGGTGAACGCATGCTCATTCGGGGAGAATGCTCAAGTGAATACGCGGCCCTGAGCGGAGCGGATAAACAATGACCGGTGTGGCGGTGTAGACCAGAGAGCGAATATGGATGGAGGGGACAGCAGTGGCGGTGCGTGGCCGACAGTGAAAAAAAAGAAAACAGACTTAAGGCCCTTTTAGACGACCCGACCTGGTCACCCTAAATCGTGGCCTCGCCCCTTCGGCCGTGAAAACGGGTCGTCTAAAGTGAGCTCCTGGTCACGTTTTTGCGACGCGACCAGGTTGGTAGATCGGGTGGAAATTCCATCCGACTTAGGGCAAAAAGGTGTGGGTCGAAATGGAAAAAAACGTCATAAACTCAGAAAAATTGGAAAGATATAAAAGAATTCTATGTGTACCTGTTTGTGTTGATTTCATGACATTATTGTGATTACTTGCGATAAAGTATAGCAATACCACACATACGCTATTCCTTTCAAAATTCGTAGACTCAAAAACCCATCAATGGGTGAAATCCTTTCATTGAAACCGACAGACATTAAAAATTCATTCAACGACGAAGGTAGGGAAAACCACAAATTCCGTTCATCGAAGCAGGCAGACATTAATAATTAATTCACTGACGAAGAGACGGGAAACAAACTCACTTTTTGTACACCATGTTGGATTCGTTTGAACTATATATTACAGCTCACTAGTGTCACCTACATTCCGTGTATTTTAAAGGATGTATTAAATAGGTGTAATGAAACAGATCGAGAACACAAACACTTTTTGAAGGGATTTACTGATATATGTAAGTATAATCTCGATGAATTAAGAGCTCCTAAACTAAAGCAAATTTGTCGATTTGAAAACCAGTTTCTATCCCTACAGACATTTCTGAAGTGAATACATGTTAATCTCTCCACTGATATCAAACCAATCAGCCTGTAATTTTTCAAGCCTATTTCTCAACACTACAGACTCAGTGTTTGGACAAAAGCCCACTTGAAAATATTTGTGAAATGATTAACAAAGCCTTTCCCACACCAAGGCTAGAAAAAAATCAAAGTTTCCAGTTTGACGATGGCAAAATTCATGGAATGCAACGAGGGGAGAAGAATTCATATAAGCATCAGTACGACACCGTATTTCCCTAATCTTATCTGCTGTCACTGGTATGAAATATTTCATCGCACTCGTAACTTTTGCCATCAAGCTCAAACCTATATAGTCTGTCTATCCAGACCAATCTATGTATCAATTCTGTTATGCTTTCGTAAGCAATCACAAATTGGGTGTCCTTAGCTATACTTTGTCTAAAATTCCAATCAATCCCTTGTGACACATCAGTGATTGACTAGAAACAGAGAGATATACGCTGTGGCATATACTTACCCACCTTTAACTGTATTTTACAGCACAACACGTATGTTCCAGGAACGAAAAACGTCTGTTAATCTTACTGATTTCGACCCTGTGGAATCGGTCCGCAGCAGAGTACGCCAGTCCTATGTGATAAAAATCGAGTCACGCTAAGGCAGTACTAAGCACAGAACATGCCTGAGACCATCGCCTGTGGCCGAGGTGGAGATATAGAAAATTTACCCACTCCCTTATGGAAGAAATCCAGTGCCAGCTCCTACTGATAGTCTTTTACGCACTATTCATAATTCTTTCACCAAGATCCACCCCTAGCGTCATCGCCAAAATACGCCGTATACTACCCCCAGCACTTCATCAAACCACCTCCTGATTTCCAATGATTCCCAATCCAACCCCTGATCAGTTAATGACAGGGTTACCTTTTGTTCGTGCATTAAAGTAAACCAAAATTTCAAAATTCGCCTAGTCATCAACAGGAGTCCCAGGTACCAAAATGTTCATTTAAGGTCGTACTACTGCAGATTTCCAGGAAAATTCTCCCTTTTTCCAGGAAATTTCTGCTAAAGTATTTTTCAACCAATCAGGACCCAGGAGAGTCCTCCATTCGGTTTAAATGTTCCCATCTGACGCCAAATTTCGGATTCAGGACTAAGTGTGACATTTGTTTGTAATTGCATGCGTTGTTCAAGTAGCCAGCGCACACGACAAAGTTACCATAATGCACTTAGCTAACTGATAGTTTCATGGTCATCAGACATCATAACTCAAATTTTTCATAGAAGATTCCCACACATCGACAAGTGTCCAAAACGTCACCATAGGGTGTAGCATATCCACTATCCCCGAATATATATTTAGATGTATATATATATTATAATATTAAAATAAATGTATGAATATGCATTGTAAGCAATTGTATTTATGCTCACGGAAATCACAGACGATACTAAGTATGTAAAAAAGGGTAGTATAAGTGATGCTAACATCTATGGTTTAGAGTGTGTGCAGAGGTGTGGAGACTCTCTGGCCGTGTACGTGTGTGAGAGGTCGTGCGCCAAAGTTGTGGCGGCGATCTAATATTTTGTATTATGCCAGATGAATCAGTAATTGTTTCTTAATATACAGAACGAGTGTATTTTCAATTGTAGTTTTGTGCCTCGTGTAAAAATAAAGTTGTTAAGAGCAGTAATTGAGCTTTAATCAATAAAATAGCAAATTATTTATTGTATGAAGTTAAGACGTCTTATTTGGATAGTAAGAACCTTTGAATGGAACTAAGTAGCTCCTCTGTCCGCGTACGTGGGTTGAATGGCGGTATTTAAGGGCCAAACCGTCTAAAAACCTGTGGACTTTAATTAGTAATACAAATTAATAATACTAGTACTATTACGCCGAAGATAGCGCTCACACTTGAACTGTCGTAAATTGTTAGGTCATTTATATATGAAAGTGGATGTTTGGATATTTTACCCACTCAGGCCTAATCACCTAAAATCTAGTGCCAGATTGTGGTCATGGTCAACTTAGGCTCCATTCACCACTCAGGTTTATTCCACAATGTCCATTCTAACAGCATTATACGCACTATAGCCTCCAACAGTCTTCCTATCTTCCAGTGACATCAAGCCCAGCTCCTTATTATGTCACTTGTTGAATATTTTCCACTAATAAATCTAGCTGCCCTCCTTTGCACATAGCATTTGATGTACAAAAAATGTGGACTCCATACTACACACTATACAGGGTGGTCAGAAATTCACTCATCGCGGGTAAGGGCAGTGTTCGGGACGTTGCACTAACGAAATAAATACAAAAAAAAATCTAGTAAAAGTTGTACCGTTTTTGAGTTATTCGCAGCTAAAGTTGGCCAATAAGAGCGCTGCGCGGGCGAATTCAAACAGCCTTCCACCGGCGGTGTTGCCAAGCGTACTCGAGGCATGCGATCAGCCACAGAAAACGAAAAGAAAGATTCTGTTCGGAAGGGGGGATCGAACCCGCAAGCTTCAGATTGAGAGTTTGCCGTCTTACTGACTACGCTGCAAAGGTACTAGAATTTCCTTGTTTTTAGAAGCCACTAGGGCGGACTGTTTGTTCGTAATTGGAATTGATCGGTAATCCGCGACATTTTTCGGGAAGTCGGTGGTGGGGCTAGAAGATTCTTTTTTATTGGAATTGTTTTTTAATTAGTTGATCTGCTTGCTAGATTAATCTTTAACTTTTGTACAAAAATCGCTTAGTTACTGGCACAAAAAAAAAAAAAAAATCTGCGAAACTTAATTTATTCGTTGCAAAGAAGCTTCTTTTATTCCATGTAATCGTATTTCACTAGATTTCAATCATAACATTTTATTGATTAATGTGAATATCCTTACTACTATTTTGCAACAAAAAAAACAATAAACTTTTGGAAAAAACAACATTAAACCCATTCTATCGTCTGTAACGTAACTTTCTCTGCTACAAAAAGTCTGTTCTTATTCAAACAAGTTGTACATTTTGGTAACGTGTATCAACTCGCTAACGCGCGGCAAGCCGCAAAAGGTAAACAAGCTGTTACTAATTGAAAGCCATTTTGGCACAGATACAAAACCAAATTACTGTACAGTAGTTTCATTCCAACTTGACGTTATCAGTCGCAACATTGAAAGCCAACAGGGATTTACTTACAGTTACAATAAACGTCAATCCGCAACAGTAACCGTAGTAAAAATGTATCCCAATAAACAACAATAACAAGAAAATACGGGTCCTTACATTTTACAGCAACTGCTCAAAATGTCCTCCGTCAACTGCAATACCGGCACGACAACGCTGAGTTACTGAATTTGCGAGTCTTCCAAAATTGTAACTTTCTCTAATTTCATCAAAAGCTAGAATTATCCTAGCCAAAAGTTCTTCCTCTGTTTCTACTTCAGTCTCATAATCAATGGCCTTGACAGCTCCCCAGAGATAAAAATCCAATGGGTTGTTGTCTGGTGACCGAGCTGGCCAGTGAATTGGGGCTCCTCGACCATCCACCTGTTAGGATACAATGCACCTAAGTGTTGACCTACCGGTACTGCAAAATGCGGCGCGGCGCCGTCATGTTGAAACCACATGTCATTACGAATTGCCAAAGGAACGTCTTCTAAGTACAACAGAAGGACGTTTTCATGAAATGCTAAATAAGAAGCGCCATTTAAACGTTGCGGAAGTAGAACAGGGCCTAGTATAAACTCGCCCAAAATACCCGCCCAAATGTTAACACTAAATTTGTATTGGTATGACTTGACAAAAATTGCATGCGGATTTTCGACATCCCAGATATGGCTGTTTCGGCTATTAAAACACTTCTCGCTGGTATAGCACGCCTCATCCGTCCACAGCACCTTCCTTTCAAAGTTTGGATAATCGTTACATTATTGCTGCAGGTACCACTGTGAAAACTGAACTCGAAGTGGAAAATCGTCTTCCTCCAAATCCTGAACCTTTTGAAAGTGAAAGGGATGTAACCCTTTGTCGTGAAGGACGTCCAAAACAGTTGCATGTGAGGCCTGGTAATTAAAAAACAACAAAAATGACCCTATTGAAAGGCTGCATTTAAACGGAGAATTTGAGGGATCACTTAGACTGGACGTATCTGCAATGCGTTGGCAATGACCCTAGAGCTTGTCCTCGGCAGTGGCGTAGCTAGGGGGGGGGGGGGGGCGGTGGGGGCGGTCCGCCCCGGGTGTCACACGTTTGGGGGTGACACCCGCATTTCGAAAATAGTAATCGAAATTAGTGCGATACAAAAATATATACATATATATATTTATAGACTTCTTTTATCCTTTGGTGTCGAAACACGCCTCCCTTTAATGTTCTGAATATTTATTTTTAAGTTGATTTATCGCTTTTTCAAATACGATCCAGTACAGTAGACTATGATAATATTATTGCCTACACCGCGCGCTTAAACAATAGAGCATCGCTCTGTTGCTCCAACAATCACAGGAACTCGTTGTGCTTGCCGTCCGTCACAGTTGTTTGGTTTGTTACGAGCGGCGGTGGATATAATGTAAGTTTTCTTGTATTAAGAGAGGAAGTTTTAAAATTAAAGGATATATCTAAAATTGTTAAAATCATGGTAATTAGGCAGTTAAATTGTAATTCCTCGAAATTATTTCAAGAAAAATGTTAGATTTTCCTTTGAAAATGAAAAAAAAAACCAACCAAGCGTATGCTGGAATACGCGTAGTCTAGGCTTCAAAATTGTTTTGCTTTTTTAGAATTCTATTAGCTTTCTAGCTAAGATTCACAAGTGACTGAAGTATTTTCTAGTAATTTTTGAATTTATCATCTGACAGATTCGAATTGAGTACATTTCGTTTTATCCGATATACACTCTGCGTACCTTCCTTTTGTCGACAGTGCACCTATACTCGACAGGAAATCGTATCATGTTCGAATTTATGCAAATAAAATGATTCGAAAAACTGCATTAAACTAGCAATACGGTCAGGTTTCAAGTCAATCCGGACGAGTCCAAGTGTTATCGTCTGTCGGTAATCAGTTTTTGTAAGGCATGTGTTTAAAACAGTCGGAACCGCATATCTTGCTAGCGAAATCGTAACATTAGTAAGGGGACATCCATAATTTACGTGAAATCTGGTCCCTTCAGACCCCACCCTTCCCCTACGGATCGCCCTCGCTACTTTTTGAGACCTTTTTTTTTTAGGTCTCACCCTCCCAAAGCCGGTTAAACCCACACTTTTCGACGAAATACCCCCCTAAAATTGACATTCGCGTCATTTGTAAACACTTTTTTTTTTAGCTCTACAGTCCAACACAATTTTAAAAAAATTCACGTGAGAATTGGTGAGATTTCGCTGGACTCCCCCCCCCCCCTCCTATTTCACCTCACGTAATTTATGGATGCCCCCTAAGCACTTTAACTCTAGGTTCATGTAAGTTTGATATTGCTTTCTACTGATTGAGAATATACAAATATGATCGCGATCAAATAAATAAGCGTATGATTCTCTAAGAATTTTCCATCATAAATTTACAGAAGAAGATTTCTATTATGGTTAACCTCTTTGTAGAATACACGTACCTACATTCTTATGGGTTCCTTAAATCGACAGGGATGTCGAACTTCTGTTCCTGAACAAAACATGAGTTTTAATCATAAACTGAACGAACATTCGAGCCGTTTAAATCTTTATTTATAAGCTACTGAGCGGTGCTAGAAATCTAAAATTTACACATGGGTATGGGCTTCGATACATATCATATTTAGGAGTCTGTAGCTACTTATTTCTTAGGCGGGTAGTAAAATACTTCACTTATTAAGTACTTCATGTAAAGGCGGCAGATATCTCAAAGGCATGTTCTTTTATTACCTGACCGTTGTTTTTTTATTTTAAATTACGTTTAATTATGATTTTATATTTTATTTATTCCTCTATTTTTATGAAGGAACTTAATTTAGAGTTGCTTCTCTGACTATACAGCATCCCCCAGGGTCTCACAGCTTGTGGGACCCGGATCCTGGGTTTGCTCCAATGGGATCCCATCTGGATCTGGAATTGCTTCTACTTGGTTCAAGCCACTTCTGTTAACTTTCTTCTCAGTATCCCTTGGTCCTCCAAATACCGAGGTTGTGAAGTCATTTAAATACAGCCTATGTTAACGGTTCAATAAGAAATGGGTAGTTTTCGACTTTTTTAAATTTATAGCGATATCTTATGGTCGCCATATAATTACGCTGGCGGAAATTAAAATCACAACACGCATACATGAATGGTAGAATTTTAGGAAACTTTGAATATATATCCACGGCCATACCTAAAATAAATAATAACAAATGGAAATGGATCAGGCTAAGTTATTACCAAGCTCCGGATTTTTAGGTTCTAAAAAAACAAATTTAGGTTTATTCAATTCACGTTTTAGGCTTTTATAGGTTTTTAAAATTCTGATTTAGGAAGTTACACGTTTTTTAAGGAATTAAAATTTAAAACACGCAATATATACTGCCATAGTGTTAAAAGTATTGTTGACTTTACAATACAATGTCAAGTACTCCTTAAAAACTTCTAACATGTCATTGCTCGATCACATTAAAACATGCAAAATAAACCACTATTATGTTCAAAATAGTTCGTCTTTATTGTGTATGGTAAACAACTCATTTAAAACTTCTAATATGACACTGAACAATGAAATATTTTGATAGATTTCCAGGAGTAAATCATCCTCTCTTTTCCGTTCAAATTCTCTTGAATGCGGAAAAACTACGCTTTACGTCACATGTGGCCAGAGGTGTGAACTTTGTATCAGCGATTTCATTAGGATTCCAAGGCAATATTTTTGTTTCTTTAGACCACAGTGGACACGGCCTATGTATTCCATCCTCTTGAAATCTGGACTGCGGGTTAAAACAGACTCCTGCTTCTTAGCTATAGACATCCCAACTGTTCCAGGAGCCCCTTTGGCCCTCACTTCTTGAATGATTTGAAGTGTTTTCTTCAACGGTAGAGTGCCTCCTTCCAAATTCTTGATTGAAAATTCTGGGTTGTAAAAGTTTGCCTTTGTATATTTCAACTTCTGTACAGCTGGTACTGAGTGCAACACTTTCTTTGCATTTACTATAGCAATAGCTTCGCTTTCATATAATGATTCGATGACCTCCGTGATGCTCTCATAGTTTTCTGCATAATATACTGCGGCTGAGAGCCAGGTCACTACTGGCTTGGGAAGGAGGGGTATCGATGGAAGCTTTTCCCTGAAAGTAACGACTCGACTTGGCGCTTTCAGGAATATTTTCTTCACTGAAGGAATTATCTCGTTAACTACAGGGTGCTGTTCCCGAATTTTTTCAGCTACCTGGTGCAGCCCATGAGCTAGACAGGTGACATGGACCATTCGAAGATGGAATGCCTTCAAACGCTCCCCTGCTTTTATCATATAAGCTGCACTGTCTGTCACCAACGACAACTTATCCTCGTGTTCTGGACCTGGCCACAACAGTTTTGATGCATCCCTTACAGCAATTCCCACAGTAGACTGGTTAGTCATTGGAAGTTCTCTGCACATAATGACTTGGGGTATACAACGTTCCTCACATGCGAGCTTGCCCACAACAACGCTATGTATCTGCCGCCTCATCTACACTTAACCAGATGAAGTGGTCGGCAATGTCCACTAGTTCTTCAATGGTTTTCACTTGCAGCTGAGGCAAGTAATTCTTTCTTAAAGTGAATTCATCTCATATTTTTCTGTTGCAAAATTCTTCCTAAATGGTTTTCTGGACTGTATTCTGGACTGTTGAAACTGGTATATTAGCGGCAGTGAGAGCTTCACACAGACGCAGGTGAAACGAATCTTCTGCACCCACCTTTGAACTTGTAATGAAACTCTTCTTCTGTTCGGAAGCGTTTCTCCTGGTAACATTGCCAAATGAGCTGCTGAATTCTGATACTGTAGTACGTGGGATCATTTTTCTGCAGTCACTTATATAGAAGGCAAAAATAAAAATAGTCCACCTGACTATAACACCCCGGATAATACCCAGTTAATATTATGAAATCTCATCCAGCAATCTAGACTCTGTCAGTTTACGTTACTTTAGAAATGAAAACAACTAATATCTAATTTATTTTTTAAAATTATAAAAGCTATATGTATATAAAACAAATTAAACTTACTGGTTTCACACATGCTTGACAATATACAATTTTCCCTCATCTGTATAAAAAATCTTGTTCGTTCCTAACCACTCTCGCAGGTGACTACTTCTTGAGGATTTCTGTTTAGGCATTATTGCTTTTAATTAAGGAACTAAACCTATGTAGACCTACACAATATTTTAATTTCCGTGTTACCACTGAACGATGACGGTATAAAACTGTTAATTTCTCAGAAAGGGTTTGCGTTCCTGAGATTGTTAATGTTTAACGTTGTAGCGTTCTGACCTCATTACCTGATTTAAAATCGTAATTAATGTTAATATTTTATTGATTGATCATGAAAGGTAGAACTTGCGTGAATACTTCATATGAGAAATCACAAATGGTTTTATTTCAATTACTGACATGAAATATACAACAAATTAGTTAAAATTAATCAGTTGTCCTTCTGTGGGCGCCAGGGTATTTTATATAAAATACACAAAATTAAACAGTAAACAAATTCAACATTTTGACTGTTCACTTCTGAAAGAAATGATTGCTCCGCGCTATGAGAGTTCTTATCTGAAGGGTGGTAGCTGGGCAATGCTATGCACTTGTAACTATCACAATGTCCTTCATATGGCGATATATAATTACCGAATTTTAATGTCGGCCACACACACTGGATGAAGTTTTCTGCTCTGCTACGGAACAGTGTGGCACAGTTCCTCAGGACATCCTTTGCCTGAGCACATCCGCTCAAACAAAGTGGCTGATGTCCCGTTCCAGGCAGCACAGTTCAATTAACGCACAGACAGTGCTCTGAGCTAATCCCGTTGGAGATGTGTTTAAGTAACAAAATTACAGTCGAACTGGATCAATACATCGAATTAGGTCATTTTAGGTTCTAAAAACCGAATTAGGTCATTTTAGGTCATAACATAAAAATTAGGTTATTTTAGGTCCTATTAAAATTATGAATATTATTAGTTCATACAGTAGACGTAAGAGAAAGTTAAAATTTCGAGGATATTAGGTTGGGAACAAAATAGGTTCGAACATAAGAATCCGGGGCTTAGTTATTACCTTTTACAGTTGTCAGTGAGAAATGCGCCCAACTTGAGCACCAATACATTCGTGGATCCTTGCCGGCATTGACACAACAAGTGTTCGGTTGTCTTCTTGGTGTATGTCTCACTACACGTGCATGTCTTTTGCAGTCAGTTGTTGCACAGTTTGTGCTTGGTGACCATGTGATCTAATGTGTCTACTTCTGGTATCCTAGAAATGCTCTATTTGGGACAAATCTGGGAACCGTGCTGTCCATATTGAGATCGAAACTCCTTGCAAGGCTTGTTGACAACGGCCGCAGTATGAGGACGGGCACTGTCTTGTTGGAAAATACTATTCGGATGTTGAACATGTAGGGTATCACAATAAGATGCAGTACCCCGTCCACATAGTGATGGGCTGTCATTGCCTTCAACAACAGCCGACTCAGTCATGCTGTCGAAACTGATTGCCACCAAAACATGACACCGGTGACGGTACTTGCGTGAGGTTCTGAAATCACAGCAGATAGCCGTTCCTCCACTACGCCTGCGAACATGTCGTCGATTATCACTTTGCCACAGACAGAATCGAGACTCGTCTCTAAACACAAATGTACGCCATTCACATGTCCATTTGTGTTTCGCATTATACCAGGATAGATGATGATTGCAATGAAATTAGATTAATTGGACACAATGCACAGGGGCCAGAGAGTGTAACCCAGCTTCAAGCAATTAGTTTACAATCATCCGGGGAGGGGCGGAGGCGGGGTGTGACTATGTGTAACCACTACTTGGATCTGGCCTGCAGTCAACCATCTACCAGCAACAGCCATCCACATAATTTGGCAGTCTTCACGTGCTGTTATCCATCTGTATGAACCTGTGCCTGCTCTAGGAGTATTAGAGCTTCTTTTCATCACTGTGTAACAAGTCTGTATACTGACATTGCACTGCGGCAAATCGTTCTCGAAATTTCACGATATGATGCACCCTTTCAAAACACGTCAATTCTCCGACCTCTCTCACTGTTAGATATTTGGGTGTAGAGAGTTGTCACTCTTCGCCTTGGCATACTTAGACAACAAAAACTTGTGGGCAACCACGTGTCATGTGACACCACACTGTTCGCCACTTATACGCTAAAAAAAATTTAAAAAATTAATAATTGCAATTTACATAATGTATAGCACCGTAATTCTCACTTTATTACATGTAAAACTTTTAATGTTAAATCATTCTTCATGCGGGCATATTTGGGGCCAAATTTCATTCGTTTATCACAACACCTTCTGGGTGCTGGGATTTTAATTTGCACCAGTTTGTGTATCAGTTGCTAAGTGTAAAGGTCGAACTGCACTTTGCCAATACTGGCCTGTACCGTAACCGCAACGACAGTCGGCCGAGTGACGGCTCGCCCCCTCGCGTCCAAACTTTTCCATAGCTCGCCCGTGTTCCTACACGGTCTTTAGTCTCCTTTAACGTTTACAAGTGATTGTTTCAGGGAATCAGTGTTGGGGATGACAGGTAGGTTTGACACCCTACTTTATTATAGAGTACTGTACTTAATTCTGCACAGTTTTGGTACGAATGTACATTAAAATACTTTTTTATCTGACTCACGTAATCACCTAACTGCTTGATATTTTATGTACAAAAATAGTATCCCAGCGCAGTATTAACAATATCAACGCAATCTCAATGAAATGTCAATCACTCGCACTTGACGTGTTTGTTTTGTCTGAGGTTCTTTTCGATTCACTCAATACTTTTTGTTAGTGAAGAACGAGATTATAACATATTTTAATTTAAATATAAGTCGTAAAGATTTTGTATAGTAAAAATAATAATTTTATGTTATCTCAATGTTCTAGTCAAGGAGTTTCTTATTTGGAAACTCGCAGTGCACCTATATCGTAGTCACCTAACTTGAAAAGAAGAAATTCAAACCACCGAGCGTCCTTCGCATTAAAAGATAAAAGCTTTGCTATAGGTAAAAGTTAATTTTAAGGCCCGCAAAAATTACAGTCGAGACCGGGATTTGAACCAGGACCTACAGTTTTCAAATCGCACGCAGTAATCATTTGAGTCACCAGTCCGACTATAGGTGTGATGAAAAATAAGTTTTCAAACATGATAAAATAAACATATTCTTTTTCTATACCATATATTTTTGTTATCAAAAGACACGAATCCATTTTTATGTTTTTGAATACATATTTTTCAGTACTTCTAGATTAGTCTTGCGTCTGGTTACAGCGTGTGATTCGGGTGTGGGAGGTTCGGTTACAAATGCAGATTTAAGCTGCAATTTTTGTGGGTCGTAAAATTGGTCTTCAACTCTGGCAAAGCTCTGATTTTTTAATGCGAAGATGCTAGGACTCTTCCTACATTTTACGAACATCTGATGAACATGGATGAAAAAATAAATACTTTTTTTTAAGGCAAATAATAACATGAAAACAACATTTAGTCGTAAGGGAAGGTAAATTTCCGAACTCTCTCGATGCGTTTCTCCACATCTAGCAGGCCGATACTGATCCGCACCGTCAAAACATAAACCAATCCAATGACGGCCGAGTGTCGGACTGAGACGCGATCTTCAGAGGCCTCTCTAAAACCACTTTCGATCACCGGTGAGCAACACGTGGCTAAAATCTTGCCATATTGACTATTGAACATGAAGTAACTAAAATTGATAATTTTGAAGATGTGATTTATGAGTTTGCAGCTGTTAAAGCTAAAAAGAGAAGATTGTTTTAGTTTATTGTGTTTTTTTAAATGAAGTTAATATTACAATTTTATTAACTATAATTTTTAATAACAATAAATGTTTATTTAATTATATTTTATTAATATGATATTTTACACTTACAAGATATTTTATTTTACTTAATTTTGAATTTAAATTTTTGAGGGGTGACACCATCGATATCCGCCCCGGGTGTCACCCACGCTAGCTACGCCACTGGTCCTCGGATTATCAGCAATCATTTCCAGGACATTGTCTTCAAATCCTACACTCCGCCTGAACCGATTTCGTCCGGCGTCGGGCCTGTGGACAACAATACTTCCCGTCTCCCTCAACCTTTTGTCAACCAACACAGAAGTGTTGGCCGATGGAATCACACAGTTAGGAAATCGAGTCGTGTAAATCTTAACTGCTTCGGCCCTGTTTTGTCCAGCAGCGCCATACGCCAAATGCATATCGGCGTACTCTTCAAACGAAAATTGATAACGTTGCATGATGACAGTGTCTTTATCTGTAAGTTGCGTTCGAGTGCGAGACTTCTTCTGGAGTGGTCCTTTAGCCCCACCAGCGACTTCCCGCCCTAGTGGCTTCTAAAAACAAGGAAATTCTAGTGCCTTGGCAGCGTAGTCGGTGAGACGGCAAACTCTCAATCTGAAGGTTGCGGGTTCGTTCCCTTTCTTCCGAAGAGAATTTTTCTTTTCGTTTTCTGTGGCGGTCGCATGCCTCGAGTACGCTTGGCAACACCGCCGGTGGAAGGCTGTTTGAATTCGCCCGCGCAGCGCTCTTATTGGCCAACTTTAGCTGCGAATAACTCAAAAACGGTACGACTTTTACTAGATTTTTTTGTATTTATTTCGTTAGTGCAACGTCCCGAACACTGCCCTTACCCGCCGATGAGTGAATTTCTGACCACCCTGTATACAAGCAATGGCCTGACTGTGGGTTTGTACCCAAGTCCTTCGCTTCTCTGGTACATCCCCTCATACACCCTCTCCATTAAATGATTTTTATCCGAAAGTGCATATAGTGAAAAATGTGAGAAACACAATTCGTATGCCAACATAAACAGCAGAAACTGTAAAGAGCACAGTGAAATAGGAGATTGTCTAAGCCCTGAAGCAATGGTTAGAAGCACACATTGATAATGAGCATAATTCTATAACCACATATTTTAGGCTCAAATCCACAGAGGAATGACACACTCACATTTCCATGCCTACAGCGGGTTCGACACGACAACCAGCACCAAGATAGAACTCCCACAGAGGAAGAAGACACACACACACGCACACGCTTGCACATGCATACAGCGAGGTCGATAGAACTAACAGCAAGAAGGGTCATGGAAACGATGAAGTGGGATTAAATTGAGTCAGGTATCATCATACATACGCTTACATCCACAAAGAGAGACGCAGATACACATTTCCATGTCTACAGCGAGTTCAGCACAACTACCGGCACCAATCATGGAAATGAAAAAGTGGTGCAGTACTCTCTTGCCTCATGACTGACTGAAAAACAGAACTCTCCTTAGATATCATCAGCCTTACAGGATAGAGGGTGTGCAAAAGATGGCATGTTTCCATCATACATCTTAGTATTTATCCCATACATAGTGCTCATCAAACCCAGTTGATTACATGTACCATCAACATATCTCTCCCACATCGAAACCCTTTCTGCAATCATTAACATTACCCCAGGTACCATGAGTTGCAATAGATACTTGACTATCAGCAGATGCCAGAACCCCGCATATTAATAGGTCTCACCCACAAATCCATACTTCTCCACACACAAGCACAAAGAAACATAAATGGAGGAACAGCAAATCTTACATCCAGACAGACGAGTTTAAGTAATGTATCACCATATTTACACATACAGAGACACAGAGAGAGACGCACACACACGCACATTTCCATGCCTACAGTGAGCTCAACACAACAACCAACCCAATTATTGTAACGAAAAAGTGGGGCAGAACCCCCCATGGCTCATGTCTCACCAAAAAATCAGTAACAAGTGTTCCAGATACCAAAATCCTCACACCAACATCGTCTCATTTATCTCACACTAAAGACCTGTCTGCAATCCAATAACATGTGTCCTAGGTACAAAACTGTTCACATCAGCACCACCACATCTATCCCACACCTAAGCCTTTTCTGCCATACAGTAACAACTGCCCCAGGTACCATGAATAACAGTAGATACTTGGTCATCAGACGGATACCATAACTCCCATGTTCATGCTGGGTCTCACCCACAAATCCATACATCACCAGACACAAGCGCACACAAACATAAGTGTAGGATCAGCACATCATACATACAGACAAACAAGTTAAAGGAAGGTATCACCATATTTACGCATACATACGCAGAGAGAGACGCACACACACACGTATATTTCCATGCCTACAGCGAGCGCGACACAACAACTAGCCCAAAACTGACAACGAAAAAGTGGGACAGAACCCCCATGACTGGCCAAAATTCATCAGACAGACGTATTAATGTGTGTGCAAAGGATGACATGTTTTCGCACTACACCTCAGTACTTATCCTATCCGGATTATTAATTACACCCAATTGATTACATTTTCCATCAACACATAGGCAGCCTGTCATTGTGATATCTCAAAGTCGAGTATAATCCTATCGTGATAGGCACACAACCACATAGAAGGACAGATACACACACAGTACTATACATCACCACACACATACAATTAACTGGAGGAAAAGGACTGAACACCCTACGTCGAGACTGATAGTTACAGGATGTGCGAAATGGTACATGTCTTTGCCACAAACCTCGGTGCTCATCACACCCAACTGATTACATCTACCAACAACACATAGGTGGCCAATGATGATGAAATCTCGAGATCGTGTAGACTCCTATCACCATAATTAGACACACACATACACACACACACACACACACGTCTATAAATACACCACAATTCCATACGTCACCACATACACACAAGTAACTGAAGGAAAGGGACTCCACACCCCACGTCCAGACTGAGGTGTTACATGATGGGCAGAGGACAGCATGTCTTTACAATACACCTCAGTGATCGACACGCTCACCTGATTTCATGTGCCATCAGTATCGATGGCTACTGGAACTGAACTCTTGTACACTGTTTGGTCAGAGCTATTTGTTAATAGCAGCTTCTGAAAGTCAAATTTGTGTCAATCTGGCCAGGAGGGCGCGGCGGGAGGAAACCATCACAGTATTTTTCTTTTCTTTAAAAGGCTTTACTAAATTCAATAAATCTGCAAAAAAGTCTTATGTGACTAAATGTATTCCTTTGTAAATACAATTGCTTGGCCCACGTCTTTCTCTTTTTCCTTGGCTTTTCGTACCAAGATTTAGGGTTTTTGAAAAGCATGGGGCCATACTTATTTATTTCAAATATTCGAACATCAACAAAAGAATTACTTAATTTTACTACTATTAGATCGAACATACAAATTTCACAGCAAGACGCATACACGCGCGGTGGTAGGCTGCTACTGCGGTAGCAACCAGGTCGGGCCGGCCGACGGGTCGTCTAAATGCAACACACTGTCGACGGGAGGAAAGTGAAATCGGGAACGGGTCCAGGCGATCGGGAACGGGTCGTCTAAAGGGGCCTTCATGCTGGCGCTCATTTGATTGAAGTTAATTCAAACGAGAGCTCGTGCCGTTCGACACAAACGGCTCAGGGGCTCCAAGTAGAACTGTTCAAAAGAACTGGTTCACTCGCAAACGACACATCTCTACTACAAAGTGTAATTTTAGTGAAAGTTTTTGCTGAGATGTATTAAACAGTGATTTCAGAGGGCTCGAGAGGGTAAAAGTAACACTGCAGTATCTTTGGAATATTCTATTCTGTACCACTGTATCATTTGTTTACTTTGAAATCAATCTAACATTAATTTTAAACTCCTGAAACTTACAAGTCAAAAACGTCGTATGCAGGATCACTCAACGTTCCCTAAATTGAGTCAAATTAGTATTTCGTCAATTTGTTTAAGTGATTTGAAATGCTGTTTCAGCTGGCCAAAACAAATAGAAACCTAGCAGCGAGAAAGTGGTGATTTTTGTAGTTAGTGGAAAAAGTTACTAGCGATGAAAATTATCACTTTTTCTTTGATAGTAAATTATCAAATATTATCAATGTAAAATGAGCTAAATTGCTTATTTGACATGGTGCAATGTTAAAATGAAAATCTTGCATTTTACTTTTAATTTTAATAAACTTTTCTATTAATTTTCAAAATTTCGTAACAGAGATCCGAATTTTTGCTACCCGTTTCTCAGAGACCATTAAAAATTATTTTGAAGACTATGATCAGGTATTTAATAACGTCTGTCATGCAGCCTATTTGAAAACTTGTCAAAGAAATCACTCCAGTAAAATTACCGAGTGGGGGTGAGCGGTAACGCTTTGACCTAGCATTCGGGAGGACGTCGGTTCGAATCCCCATACGGGCATCCAGATTTGGGTTATCCATGGTTTCCCCAAATCAATCCAGGCGAATGCTGGGATTCTTCCTTCAAAAGGTCCTGGGCGAATTCCTTCGCATTCCTAGACCCCAGTCCTTTCCCACCCCTAAATGACCTAGAAGTCTACAGGCGTGAAGACATTAGCAAAAGTCCACTAAAATTAAAGTGAACTTAACTCTAATGGGGGTCCGACTTTGGTACCTTTCCTCTAACAAATACAGGAGTTCAATGGGGTGAAAAGAAGGGCTGCTAGATTTGTCCCTGGAAATTAGGCAGAATACAATCAGTAACCGATATAAAGTGGTTTGAATGGGATTACTAGATGGGTACAAGGCATATATTTGTGATGAGTAGACCTCGAATTGTAAGCAAGAACCTATTTTGTTCCTGATTGATATACATCAAAATAATATCATATAGATATTTATAGAAATTAACGACAGTTCTTTTGTGATTTTATAGTGCCTAAAAATGCTTAAATTGTGGATAGGACCTATTTTTGGCAATTTTACGATTTTTTCTTTCAAATATTAACAACAACGTGTTAAATTAGAAAAATACAAAAAAATTGTGTGTTTATTACCAAAAATCGAAGAGAACTTATATTGTGGGGTCATTGTCGCTCAGTACCTGTTTGATAATCGCGCGCAGAGGCTGGCGTATTCTCATAAAGCATCATCGGTATGACGAGGTACCGATCTCCAGATCATCTTTAATTAGGAAGAGCGACGTGTGCAACGAACAGGTGAGTAAACAGTCACTATTACGCTAACAATACTTTAATAATTGTCGGTTTATTAAGTTTTTAAGGAAAAATAGGACAGGCCATCCTTCCACAGTACCACAAAGTTGACATAGCCACAGAACTGGACTTTGCTTCTAGGCATCGGACAGGAATTTATATAGCTAATGCATGCTGGGATTTTCCTACTGTCTGTTATTGTGACTTGTGCAGCAACTATATAGTTCGAAAGTTTAAAAGGTAAATGTCGCAGGGTTTAACGACTCCTGCCGCTTCCCCCAGGATTCAGGGAGGTAGAGGTCCACATTGCCGTGCTTTCCCTTCCCGCGGAGTTTCCTCCAGGTACTCCTTGGACAGCAGACTGAGTGGGCCTAGGGAACCGTTCTGGACGTTCAGCTTCATCAGGGCCGCAGTCAAGAGATTTGCCACCCGAGATACAGGGCCGCCTGTTCGAAACTTTTAACTTGGTATTATCAGAATAGCATGAAATTAAAAAAAAAATATTGCTAAACAATCTTAATCGCAAACAGTGAATTTTAAATATGGTGCTATTCGCTTGTTGAAAATAAATATCCGATTGTGTTTGGTCAATAGTTAACAATCCGCAAATTGTGGAATTTTTCCACCTGGCGATGTTGAAACAACTATCTGCATTGTAAATTTAACTATCTGTTTATAAATAATACAATAAGAACAATATACATATAGAAGAAATATTAATATATAATAAAAATTCGTACATATAAACATACGAATTTTTGTATGCGTAAATAAATATCCAACAGCTGTCTATTCCATATTTATTTCTCCATTGATGGGAAATACGTGACAAATGCACATTAAGAATTTTATTGATTTTAGATAATCCCAGCCAGTTAAAATCACTTAAATTCAATAATTTTCTGCCGAATTAAAGCTTATCGATGCTACATTATAAGTTAAATAATTTTTATTGATGCTTCATAAATATAACCACAATTTTGACAGCCTATTTTAAGCACCTAAAACAAGTTTTTTAGAACCTAAAAATCGGAGGTCTAGTGAAGCATCGTGGAAAGATATTGATGGAATAATTATGAGTGGTGTATGGAAGGGAAAAGAAGACTTCAACCACAATTTTCCGACACACTTATGCCTGAAATTGATTGGAAAAATTTACCAAGAGAAGCCATGAATAATTTACCACAAATGCTGAAAGAATTTAAAATTACAATTAGTTGAGGGCAAAACTCGGCTGGTAAAAGAAACGTGAAAAGTAGGTGTGTTGGGCACTGCCACCGGAGCTGTTTCATCCAAGGTTCTTGGAACCTGCTTGGCCTACGCGACTTCATTATTCTTCTAAATTTTTTGTCCAGGATTTGATTTTAATCGCTGGATCAGTGACCCACAGGCAGACTTATAAATTTACACACCGTATTCCTACTTTTTAAAAGCCACGAATATTTCAATGACCATGCAAAAATCTGGCATTTGGAGTATGAGTGCACGACAGCATTGGTTCATCCAATAGTCTATTCAATTCCAGTTGGCATCGAACAGAACCGCTCACGTAACAGTGATGAAATAAAGAAAAGAATAAAATGGTCCAGTGTGTTATTTTGTTTGTACGGGTGGGTCGGTGGTATAGCGTAGCGTACAACCGTAAGTAACGTTATCATTCATTTGCTTACAAAATGTTAATAGTCTGCTCAATTAGCTTTTAATAGCTTACTTCCAGATTCATAACTATATTTCTGTAAGAATTCAGATCATGCTTTTAAATCTAGTACGTTATAATCGTACTGTAAAATATGTCCGTGGGGAATGATATACATAGGAAAAAATTAGGCCAACAAATGTTAGTGGCCCACAACATTATCTTTGACAATTTACTGGTCGTCGGTTTGAAACGCTGCGTTAGATGTTTAGGGAGCGTCCATAAACCACGTGAACTCATGTGAACTCCACGTAGCCCGACGTGGCTTTTGCATTTTCCTCCCCCGCGCAGAACGTAGCTATTTTCCCTATTGATTCAAGAAGACATTTTGTACTGTTTTCTATTTTCAGGCTATCGTAAATTACATACTGGGAATTAAATGACACAAATAAATATTTACATGTAGTTCAGTGTTCTGTACCGTTGTACCCCATTTTAACTGCGACAAACGAATGAAAAGCAAAGTGGCCTGGCTAGGAAATCCCCTTCCCCCACGTAGCCCAGTGTAAAGGGCATTTTGTAATAATATATTTATGGTAAATGGAATAAAGAATTAAGGCGCGCCGAGACGAGCGGTCGCTGTCGATCAGCCGAGCTAGCTGGTCATTGACCGGGCGTCAGCAATTCTGTGACATACTTGGCGTCGGCCGGGACGTTGCCCGCGCCGAAGGTTCTGGAAAAGTCGCGAGTGACGACACGCGACAATCCACTATAGTATAAACCCCGGGTTTTGAAGCCTCGGGGCCACAAGTTCAACACCACTACGCGTCGTCTCTGCGCCGGTCCGCGCCACACTCTGCCGCCCCCGAGCCAGCCAGCCACCATCGCAATTGCTGTAAGTCAACTTGCCATTATTTTAGTAACTGCTGCGTGGACTCTGCTTGACGCAACCGACGCTGTACTTGGCAAACACTGTGGCAATAAACTACTGGTTGTCTTCTAAGTATACAACCCGCTGGTCTACATTTAGAATAGTCAGAGCTCACCCTAAACTTATTGCAGTTGTACCTGAAGACTGGAACGCGGAGCTGCCGTACCTCAACAACCACAAGTAAGTGTAGTATTATCTCCGGCCTACCACTCGTTAATCCTGGCTGCGTCTGTGACTGTGGCTAATAGATCGGTAACTGGTCCACAACCTACGGCCAAATAGCAGGCGCTACACTGGTGTCAGCAAGTGAGATACGACCACGGGTCCTTGAAGAAGAAAGAAGAAAAGACATATTGGAAGCCGAGAGCAAAGAATAATCGGTGGTATTAATAAAGGCCGGGAAGGTAAAATAAGCTCTGACTAAAGCGGGTTCTGGCTGGCTGGGGGAAGGCATTAAACATCGCATTAAACAATTTATTCAGCGGCAGACAACCGCGGAGCGGCTGTGCAGGTTCATCGCTGGTCATCGCCACGACGGTAGCGGCACCAAGCGGCTAGCGGCGTATTCGAGCGGCCCGCCAGTCATCAGCAGATCCAGTCGTCGCCAGTATCGCCAGTGCGGCCGTCAACGCAGGAGCTACGCGCGTCTGGGGAGCGATTTTTCTACGGCGGAGCGGTTTCTACGGCAGCGTTTAAAGTAAGGTGAGTTGAGCTCTCTTATACATTATGCCGGAAACTAGAACTGCTAAACAAGCTACCACTTCTGTCCTAGAAGCTATCGAAGATTTAGATGCAAAAATGCATAATCTAGCGACTCAGACGAGCCTAGCAAATTATGACGCGAAAAACCTTCAATTGGCCACCACTCTGTTGTCCCATGGGGTTAGGGGGCATCCACAAATTACGTGAGGTATTTTTCCGGATTTCTGGACCCCACCCTCCCCCCAGGTGAGATTTCGTGAGATCTGGCCGGACCCCCCCCCCCCTCTGGTGAGATCTGGTCCGTGAGAACCCCCCCTAGAAATCGCCCTGGAAACTTTTTTTTTAGGTCACACCCTAACTTTTTTGACGAAATACCCTCCCAAAATCGACTTCGCCGCAAATTGTAGACCTTTCTTTCTTTCTTTTTGCTCTACTGTCCCCCCAAATTTTTCGCAAAATCTCACGTGAGATTTCCGTAGACCCCCCCTCCCCCTTGGTGAGATCTGGTGAGATTTCGCCGGACCCCCCCTCCCCTATTTCACCTCACGTAATTTATGGATGCCCCCTTAGCTTCAGCGGGGCTGAAGGGGAGGAAGTGAAACTATTTTTTTCTAAATTAGAAAATGTATTCGATCTAATTTCATTACCTTCTGATGTTAAATTGAAAATTTTGAAAAATCGCTTGGATGGGGCAGCTTACCGACATGTAATGTATAGTGAAAATTGCAGGGGTATAAATAGTTTTGAGGGATTGAAAGAAGAGTTAATTAAAAGATTTGAACCAAGGGTTAGTGCAAGATTCTATAGGGAAAAATTAAGGAATATGAAACGAAAAGCAGGCGAAAGTTTACCTGATTTCATTGACAGACTTCAATTTGTAAATAGCCAGACTTTTGAGCTAACTGGGGAGGTTGAGAGGGACAAAGTCCTCACAGAAGAAGCTGATTTAAGGCTCTTAGATATATTTCTCTCTGGAGTAAGTCAGGAATTGAGCGAGTTTCTTTCATTGAAAAGACCGCAAAGTTTTGATGAGGCGTGTGAATATGCTTTATTATTTGAACAAGTTAAGGGTAAATTATCGGGGGAAGTAAAGACGAGGCATGTCAAAGAGGTCTTTCATACTCAAAAAATGATCACCTGTTACGCCTGTGGAAATTTCGGTCATAAACGAGCTAATTGTCCCAATAGATTTAGGCAAAATTCAAGTAAGTGGAGTCCTCATTCCAGTGGGCCAGCAACGAACCAAGGAGGTATGTATCAATCAGTTTGTCCTACCTGTCATTGTAAAAGTCAGGGAAGGAGTGACTATAACCGCGGTTTCCGCAATAACGATGGCAACAGGGGATTTTCAGGCAGAAATAATGACAAGGTGAGTAATTATCAGAACGGCGGAAATAAAGACACCCTTAAGGACGAGGGGTCGGGCAGTTCCACTTGCAACAATGTAGAAAAGCAGGAAAACTAGAACAGGGTGGCCAGTGCGACCCCGATAGGCCACCCAGTAGGGTGAAATACGTTCCTGTAACTTGTAAACAGGACGACTCGGGGGTCAATGGTTCAGATCTTGTCTTGACAGCCTACATACAAGGTAAGTGTTGTCGTCTCGTGGTTGATTCTGGTGCTGAGTATTGTCTTTTAAGTGTGTCGGTGTGTGGTAAGCAAAACCTAAGGCCACCGAATTGTAGACTTACGGGCGTGAATCTAAGTAATGAAATTCCGGTTCTAGGTACTAAAGAAGTTGATTTGTCTGTAGGTAAGGGGAAATTCAAGGCAACAATGTATATAGTTCCAGACTTGGGCCTAAAATATCATGGAATCCTAGGGAATGATTTTCTAAAGCGATACCGGGCAGTGTTGGACGTCGCAGAGTGCTCGATTAGCTTAAGGGATCATTTTAATGAAACCTTCCAACTAGCGCTCAAAGACTCAAAAACGTACCCTAGGGGAGGGAATGACGTCACCCACCCCATTGGTCGGGTACAGCAGTCAAACGTGAAGTCCAATGCCGCGTTTACAATTCCGGGATCATCAGGCATGGTTCTGCATTTACCATTGTCTAAGGAAATGGAGGCAGAGCCGGGATCAATACTATTGGTTGATTCCTTGCCGGTAAATGATTTCCTAGACCCAAGGAAGGTGTATGTTAAACGTTGTATTTGTGAAGTAGAAACACATAACGAAAGGAAGAGTATTCCTGTGATTCTGGAAAATTTTGGAAACGGTCCTGTAGAAGTACCAAGGAATTGTTTAATCGCGCGTGTTTCAGTAGTAAATGATAGAGATTTTGTGCAAGAAGATACTCATGCAGAGGTTACGTTAAATGACGAATGTGTTAAGCAGGTACGGGCCAATAGTATGGAGCCTATGCTCGACTTTTCTAGTAAACTCGAGCACCTGCCGGAAGAACAACGAACAAAAATGAAATCATTGTTGGAGGAATATATAACCTTGTTTGCGCCTAAGCAGGCCTTAACTACTACCGATTTGGTGGAACATCACATTCCTACAGGTGATGCAAGGCCGATATATTGTAAGCCATATCGCGTACCTTTTCACCAACGGAAAATTATGGTTGATATTATTGAAAAACAGCTTAAGGATGATATAATTCAACATTCTTTCTCGCCCTGGAGCGCGCCAGCGATTCTCGTCTGCAAAAAGGGAGAGGACGGAGAGACCCGATACCGTTTTTGCGTGGATTACCGTTTATTGAATAAGGTTACAATACCTGACGTATACCCCCTTCCCAACATTAACGAAACAGTAGACTACTTGGGGAATTGCCAATACTTTTCAACCCTAGATTTAAAGTCTGGTTACCATCAAATTCCGGTCGCGAAAGATGACATTCCAAAGACGGGTTTTTCCCAACCGAATGGCCATTTTGAATGCAAAAAAATGAGTTTCGGCTTGCGAAACGCTCCATCTTCATTTCAGCGCTTCATGGACGCTTTACTCAAAGATATTAAGCCTAGCTACGGGTTGGTGTATTTAGATGACCTAATAATTTACTCAAAAACCTTCGAAGAACACCTTCAGCACCTCAGAAGCGTACTCGAGCGGCTGCGCGGGGCTAATCTGACACTGTCATTCAAAAAATGTCATTTTGTAAAATCTGAATTAGCATATCTGGGGCATATGATTTCGCGGGATGGAGTACGGCCTCATCCTAGACTAGTTTCGGCAGTTAAGGAATTCCCCACCCCCATGAATGTAAAGGAATTACAATCCTTTCTGGGGCTAGCAAATTATTACCGTAAATTCATTAAAGATTACGCTCACATTGCCAAACCTTTAACTAAACTGCAATGCAAGGGAGTTAAATTTGAATGGTCAGCTGAATGTGCCAAGGCTATGGAAACCTTGAAGGAATGTTTAACCTCACACCCTATTTTAATTTTTCCCGATTTCAGTAAGCCATTCTTGTTAATTACGGATTGCAGTGAAGTAGCCATCGGTGCTGTTTTGGCGCAAGTCGTCGATAACGTCGAAAAACCTGTGGCCTTCGCGTCAAGGCAATTAGCCCAGCAGAAAGTCGATATAGTACGACGCATCGTGAAATGCTTGCTTTAGTATGGAGTACTAAGCATTTCCGGTGTTATCTGTGGGGGAGGCCATTCAAGGTCATCACAGACCATATTGCCCTTACTTGGTTATTAAACCACAAGGATCCATCGAGTAGATTAATGCGTTGGGCTCTATTACTGTCTGAATATGACTATACCGTGATACACGGCGGAAGTTTGGGTAGGAAAATTCGGGCAATAGGTCAACAATCGCCTACGCTGGCCGAGCTTCCAATCGAGCAATCCAGAGATATGGAGTGCGAGCGGTGGCGCGGGCAGAAGCGCTTCGTCATCAGGGGCGACATTCTCTACCGACTGACGCGGCAAGGCGAGCGGGTAGCGGTACCCCAGGCGCTGCGGGAGACGGTAATGAGACTGTATCATGACAGTGTTTTGGGCGGTCATTGCGGTGTCAAAAATACTAATAGAAACATCGCTAAACAGTTCTGGTGGCCGTCACGAAAACGGGATATTCGCGATTATGTGCGGAGTTGTCCCACCTGCAGTGCCCGAGCGGGGGAATAAAAGCACAGAGAAAAGCTCCAACCCTTACCTGAGAACTCTGCCCCCTTCCAAAGAGTACATTTAGACGTAGTCGGCCCTTTCGCCAGAAGCGAGGAAGGTTACGCTTATGTCTTGACTATAATTGACGCTTTTTCCAGGTACTTAGTCATGATACCGATGAAAGACCAGCTCGCTAGTACTATAGCCAACGCGTTTGTGGTACATTGGATCCTAAAGTACGGTGCTCCGATTTCAGCCCTCTCGGACAGGGGATGTAACTTTATGTCCACCCTGTTCACTGAGGTATGCAAATTGTTAGGGATAGAGAAACTCAGCACCTCTCCACTGAGGCCGGCTTGTAATGGCCGAGCAGAACGCTGTCACAGAACCATTATTAAGTTCCTCAGTTGCTATATAAATAAATCACAAAATAACTGGCCAAAAATTCTCCCATATATTGTTTCGGCGTACAATTGTAGAATTCATGCTTCATACTTCGACCAAACACACACCCTTTGAAATTCTATATGGCAGGGAAATGAATTCGCCTTTTACAATTTTCCCTATTCCTAAGGAAGTCACCAGTCCGGAGGTAAAAGGGTTAGCCCATAAATTAAAGAAGATTTGGAGTACTGTACATAAGAATAATTCAAAGGCATTTGAATCGCAGGCGAAGGAATACAATAAAAAAGCGAGACCGCAAGAAATTCCCATTGGTTCTTTCGTTTTATTGAACAAACCAACTAGGAAACCTGGTAGCTGTTCCAAATTCAATATTTCGTGGTCTGAGCCTTGGGAGGTCATTGGCTTACCAAGTCCGGTGAATGTCAAACTAAAACTTCGGGATAGAGAAGCCTTAGTTCACAAGAATCGCGTTAAGCCATACATCTGGCGGAAACCTCGTAACAAACAGTCAGGTGGGGGGCAAGATCTTCCACCGGACCCTCCCGTTCAGGTGAAGCAAACACCACAGCCGGGGCCTTCTCAAGGTAAGCGAAAAACTACGCCCTATAACCTTAGGAACAGCTCGAGGAATGGAACCGACGGGACGGCCGAAAAACCCTCTACGACCGCGCCGCGAGAACAGCGAGATAAGCGGGCCACAGCTCGCAACGAAGCTAGTCATTCTTATAGTAGAAGTAGGAAATGAATTAATTATGTAAGCTAGTAGTAATTCTCGGTACTAATTCTGCTTCCTTTCAGCACGCGGGAGACCCGCCGGGGAACGGAGTGCGTAGGCCGAACCACGGCCTTCAGCCTGGGAGATTGTTGATTAATTGTTGTTCAGTTCAGAGGACTATTGAGCATGAAAAATTTACCATGTCATATGTATAATGCATATATGTATAAGAAAGAGCTCCGCTCCCCTTAGTACGATAGTGCTAGGGAATTTTGTAGTTGTAAATAAACTCTGTCGCTCGTAACTTATTCTCCAGGCGGAGCGGCGGCCGCGCGTGACCGGAACGAGTTAAAGAGACGCTTCGGTCAGCGCTGACGACGCAAGGCCGACGAGCGACGACCCACTTGTGTCGGAATAAGTATCGTAGAATACCAGTACCTTAAGTAGGATTGTAGAATTTATTAACATAAGGGAATCACAATTCCTTTCATAGGAATAATTCAATAGTAGTTTCAGGGAATAGATAATTATATTTTAAGAGACAATAGGATTTTAACCACTCATCTAAGTGTACATAATTCCGTTAGAAATATGTATTCTGTGACTCAGTTACTAGCTTTGCTAACTCTGTGCGCCATCGTCCAACCCATTTACATGTATGAAGTCACATCACTCAGTAATGGAATTGTCTTTGCCAAGGAAACAGACCTTGTAACCTCAAGTTCTTACTGGACCATTCTTGCTGTTCAGTCTGCCAGTAAAGGCCCCTGCCAGGCAGACCTCACACACAACGCGCCTGCACGCCGGGATACATATACGACTCCAAACAGGCGCAGAGGCATCAAAACAAACCAGGAAAACATAGAATCATCTAGAAGCTAAGTGGGACTATTTCTTACAGAGGTCGCCGGACTACCACACAACGGAATTCCTGCGCCAGGCCGCCTATATAAGCGTAGCCGGCCGCTCCACCGCCAGTTCCGGCCTGACCGCGGAACCAGCTTCAACTACAGAAGACCACCGGAAGTTCGCGAGAAGTAGAAGCCGTCTCTCTCTACCCCGGATCAGGACCAGGCTAAATTTCTCGACGGTCATCCGCTAACTGTACCACATTTGTTATTGTTTACCAGTGTTTTGTGTACATAGTAATAAACCTCAAGGAACCATTAAGTGTAGTTCACTTCACTTGCCCAAATTAATCTCGAGGAAATACGCAATCACAGCTTACAGTTGCAAGAGATCTTTAGCTCTTTAGAGTCTGCTTTTCACCAGATACCCTCATTTGATGATGACATCACTCATACCATAGCTGCCAGTTTAAAAGTATTATATGCTTCGTTGAGGGAGGAGTTCCAGAACCTTGTCGACTTGCTTCCCAAGGAGAACTCCAGGTCGAAGCGTGCTTTGATCGGGGTAGGAGGTATTGTATTACGTAAGATTTTTGGTACTCTGAATGAACAGGATTATCACCACCTCAGTACACGAATATCTAGCCTAGAACAAACATCCGACAATTTGCAGATTAGTACTTCAAAACAAATTTTAATGTTGAAAAACATCGAAGATTCTGTAACTAATAATACCTACATAATTGATCGGTTAGCACGTACTTTCAAGGACAAAGCATCAGAATTGCAAACAGCCATGAAACAGAATCTGAAGGAGTTGGAGAAGGTTTTCGCACGACAATTATACAGCACACAAATTTTACAACAATTGGTATTAGCAGTCACGAACACTAGGACAGAGCTAACGAGGTTAAGAATAGCCCTTATACAGGCCACTAACGGCAAACTAAGTGATGTGTTACTGAGTCCGAAGGTTTACTTACAGTTAATCCAGAGGAGTCTTCCAATCGGCTCTTTCATGTTGTTTCCTTGTACTCTAGAAAATATTTACAGTTATTATCAAGTTTCCACAGTTAATGTAGTTTTAATGGGAGAAAATTTAAGAGTTGTAGTAGATGTACCCATTGGAACAGCAGACTCGATACTCTCACACTATTCAATTCATGCATTCCCAGTTTCTATGGAAGCAAACTGGATATTATATCCAATGGAAAACCCATGATGTATTATTGCTAAGCAAAACCCAGAGATCTTACGCGGTATTAAATAAGAATGAACTTGATAAATGCAAACGGTCAGTGATTACTATTTGTCCATTGTTCACTTTGCACGACACAAATTCTCCAAATTGTGAAACCTCCATGCTTTTAAATAATAGTTTCTCTGACCACTGCCAACGAGAAATTCTGACACTTGATCGACCTTTTGTAGCTGCCATGCACGGTAGTTGGCTGTTTACCATGCCACGACCTTATACTGTACTAGCAACCTGTTGGGATGAGCATATGAATCAGACTGATAGTAAACTTACTCTCTCGGGCAGCGGAATCATTAAAAATGCAACCCATTGCCAGTTTACTGGACAAGATTTCATTATACCTGTAACACATAGAATAGCTATCCATAGTAAAATAACCTTTCCAAATTATGTATTGCCAACCTTCAGTGTAGGAATCTATCACAGTTCCAAACTCTTTGAGCTCAACCAAACAAACCCGACTATTAACTGCTGAGCTAACTAAACACCTGACGCAAGCACGAGATGCCATTAAGTATAACCATAATGTTAGCTACCGTGGAAACACAAATGTTAGCCCAAGCTAAGCATAAAACCATGGTTACCTCTATAAGTTTATCTACTATCGCAATTGCTTCATTTGTGATTATATTAGCACTGTATTTGTACAAATATCATGTTAAAAGTGTAGCAAAATTTAAGGTAGAGCCTGTAATTCCTACTGCTTCTGAAATTCTAGTTACGTTGCCTAAAGCCACTGTAAGTGCTACAACTAACAAAGGTACCGAGACAAACATGCAGTAATGTGTACAATGTGATTCAAATTGTGTAAACTATAGACACGGGAAATGTACTAATATCTGGTTGTTTACCGCAGGAAATGGACGTCGCGTCACAACAAGATTTGAGTATAAAATACTGTTCTTATAACTCTGTGAGCCGATAGCAGCAGTCCACGACTGAACTTGTATAGTTTAATAGCTTACTTGATCCACTACTAAGCTTGCGAGGACACAAGCTGGCCTGGGGTGGAGGCGAGTGTAAAGGGCATTTTGTAATAATATATTTATGGTAAATGGAATAAAGAATTAAGGCGCGCCGAGACGAGCGGTCGCTGTCGATCAGCCGAGCTAGCTGGTCATTGACCGGGCGTCAGCAATTCTGTGACATACTTGGCGTCGGCCGGGACGTTGCCCGCGCCGAAGGTTCTGGAAAAGTCGCGAGTGACGACACGCGACAATCCACTATATAAACCCCGGGTTTTGAAGCCTCGGGGCAACAAGTTCAACACCACTACGCGTCGTCTCTGCGCCGGTCCGCGCCACACTCTGCCGCCCCCGAAGCCAGCCAGCCACCGTCGCAATTGCTGTAAGTCAACTTGCCATTATTTTAGTAATTGCTGCGTGGACTCTGCTTGACGCAACCAACGCTGTACTTGGCAAACACTGTGGCAATAAACTACTGGTTGTCTTCTAAGTATACAACCCGCTGGTCTACATTTAGAATAGTCAGAGCTCACCTAAACTTATTGCAGTTGTACCTGAAAGACTGGAACGCGGAGCTGCCGTACCTCAACAACCACAAGTAAGTGTAGTATTACCTCCGGCCTACCACTCGTTAATCCTGGCTGCGTCTGTGACTGTGGCTAATAGATCGGTAACTGGTCCACAACCTACGGCCACATAGCAGGCGCTACACCAGCATAGCTTTCCAGCGAACCCCACTAGCCCCCCCCCCTAAACCGAGTCACGTAGTTTATGGACAGTCCCTTACTGGCATCAGTCAAACATTTGAACTTGCGCTGTTTGCTAGAGTAAGTAAATTGTGGTATCAACGAATGTTTTGTTTGAGTGTCTAGATTTTCCTCACCCTTCATCTAACTTACTTCCGACAGATTACGAAGAGAAACATTTTTGTCGTCCTATTTCACGTAGCTTTGCAGTTGACGTCACCGAGGGATAAAAAAAAACTTACACGCCAAATAATTATGCTTTTTTGCGCACATCATGTGTAACAACAAAAGCAGCTATCGAAATAAAAACAAAATCACGTTCCCAGCCGCACGGGACTGCGCCTGCTTTCAGCGGCTCGCAGTCTAAAGAAGCCACCACAAAACCAGGACAATACTCGACGTAGAAATTAGAATCGCCGGAATTTTTCTTTTATCCTTTAACGTTAATCGATTGTTTCGATACTTAGAATTTGGAAATTGGATACAAATAATACAAATATGAATGTTTAACCCTCATAAAAAATATCTTATCAAAAATTTAAACAATCTTCATCCTTTACTCGTTTACAATTATGAAAACGATTCAGTTCTATCATGTGCTAATACGAGTTTTTGAGGATTCTATTATTGCGACTGATCAATACTAATTTCGATTTCCATGAATCGCTGATTAAGTCCTCAATAATTAAAATTTCGAGTTCCTAAGGTGTCTTCGTATTATTTTATACATTTCCTCTCCCTGTTTTACTAACTAATATAAGAAATTTGATTCCAGTAACCCCATCATTAGCTTTTGCGTACATTAGTTTAAGTTTTTCAGGTTAGAAATTATGAAGTTTATTGCATGTAACCTCGTTCCTGCCGAAAACAAATCCAGTCACCAAGATTTTTGTTTCCCGCGGTTCCAGCAACGATTCTTGCCTCAATCCACTTCCGGCTCTAAATGATCTCAAAGGATCATAATGGTCTCACTTAAAATGTGATCCTTCTCTCTCACTCTGGGTGTGTTTTCTTAAATAGTTCTCGTATTGGGAACTTGGATGGTTCCAACGCAGTGACTTCTTTTTTCTTCTTGATGGCTACTACCTCGGCAAAACCCACTTCGAGACTCACATTTGATACTATTTTATACACTGAAGAGCCAAAGAAACTGGTACAGGCATGCAGACCAGACACAGATATATAAGTACGGCGCTGCGGTCGGCATAAAGCATGTGTCTGGCGCAGGCGTTAGATCGCCTGGGCCCGTCAACATCGAGATTGAACTGTTGATGATTGGAAACATGTTGCCTGGTGCTACAATGGCCGGTAATCACGATTTAAGTGAGTTTGAACGTGGTGTTATAATCAGCGCACGAGAAACGGGACACAGCATCTCCGAGGTAGCGATTAGGTGAGGATTTTTCCCGTACGACCATTTCACGAGTGCACCGTGATTATTGGGAATCCGGTAAAACATCAAATCTCCGACATCGCTGTGGCTGGAAAAAAATCCTGCAAGAACGGGACCAACGACGACTGAGGAGAATCATTCAACGTCACAGAAGTGCAACCCTGCCGCAAATTGCTGCGGATTCCAATGCTGGGAAATCAACAAGAGTCAGCGTGCGAACCATTCAACGAAACATCATCGATATGGGCTTTCGGAAGGCCCTACTCGTGTATCCTTGCTATGTGCACGACACAAAATTTTACGCCTCGCCTGGGCCCGTCAACATCGAGATTGGACTGTTGATGATTGGAAACATGTTGCCTGGTCTGACGAGTGTCGTTTCCAACACAACGTCATGAATTCATGGAACATGCATATCAGCAGGGGACTGTTGAAGCTGGTGGAGGCTCTGTAATGATGTGGGGAGTGTGCAGTTGGAGTGACGTGGGTCCCCTGATACGTTTAGATTCGACTCCGACAGGTGACACCTACGTACGCTTCCTGTTTGATCGCCTGCATGTCCATTGTACATTCCGAGGGACTTGGACAATTCCAGCACAATGCGATACCCCACACGTCCAGAAATGCTACAGAGTGGCTCCAGGAACACTCTTCTGAGTTTAAACGCCTCCGCTGGCCACAAGGCATGAACATTATTGAGCATATCCGGGATGCCTTGCAACGTGCCGTTCAGAAGAGATCTCTGCCCCCTCGTATTCTTACGGATTTATGGACAACCCTGCAGGATTCCCTCCAGCACTGCTTCAGACATTAGTCGAGTCCATGCCACGTCGTGTTGCGGCACTTACGCGCGCTCACGGGACTCTACACGACGTTAGGCAGGTGTAACAGTTTCTTTGGCTCTTTAGTGTATAATATAGATATTGTGTGTACGGTATATTGCGTGAGGGTGTCCTGGACTCTCCCCATTATTGCGATGTTTTATGAGGATGGGTAAAATATTGAACCACAAATTCCTTCAGTCAACGAACTTCGTCCGGGCAAACTGACCTCGCGGAAGCTGATGCGGTCGTCCTTGTCCTCGTCGACTTGGCGGATCATCGCCTTGAGGCCGAGGTGGGTTTGAGGCGCTCCCAGTCGCTCCATCATCCTCTTCACCTCGCCCAAGTCCAAGAAACCATCCCCGCCCTCGTCGTACCTGCAGTATGAAATACACTTGTTAATACACCTACACAATAGTACAGGAACAATGGAGGATTCAGCTTTATAAGAATCAAGAAAATGTCAGAATCATATCTTCTGTGAAGCACCTTCGGCATTTTAAGCGTACACTCACCATTTAGTACATTAATAATCAGAACATTCCATATCAGTCACCTAATCTGGAGATCCAACCGTACTAGACATTGGGGTCAAGTTTTCTATTGTCTATGAAGGTACAAGGTGAGATTAATAACCATCTGCTAGTTAAAAGCGTCATACAAGAATTGTCTGTACGCAACTGTCGCAATGTAATATAAAATTTGTTAGATTGAAACAAAATTTTTACTTAGCAAGCAGGAAAATATAACCAAGATAACGCAATCGTATCACAGCCGGTCACAATCTACAATCGAGTAATACTTTTTTCATAAATCTGAAACAAACATTTTTACATTAACTTAAATATTGTGTTCGAACCAAGGTCCACCCATCCAAATTTCAATTTATCATAGTTTCGAGAATTGATTCTAAGTTAATTGAGAAAGGCCCGACTTCGTTTCCTGTTTTCTTTGTTCTAGCTTTACGCCTCGTCGACGTTGAGGTCATTAGAGGTGGGAAAGGTAAGAGGGAAGTCATTAGGGCATGACATTTTTGAAGGAACCATCCCGTTAATAGCCTGGTGTGATATGGGACGGGGATTCGAACCTACGTCCTTCGGAATGCGAGTCCAGTACTCGGGATCTGTCGGAGCAGACCGAATTTTTGGAGAGAAAACGTCCGCGAGTGGTGGAAGCGAGTCGAGTCACTGGACTTAGATTAGCAGAACGATTAATCGAATATTTAGCAGGCAGTTAGAAACGCCACCTGTAAGTTCCGATTGTACAGGAGATCATCTCGTCCAGACAGACACGAGAACTGAAAATTTACAATAGAACTACAGAACGGCGATATCTGTTGGTCGATAATACATCTTGTCTTAATTTATTTTTCAAAATTAAATTATCACAGAATATAAAGTGCCAAATGAATGAAAATGGGAGTATTGCTACCTGATAGTAGGTTGCAGTAAAACCTCTCTTTTACTAGGGACCCATAAATAACTATTTGAACCCTACTCAACATTCATCTGGCGATGACTTTAGTTCAATAGTTTCCAGAAATAATTGAACGTTAAAAGCAACTAGCAGTTTGTAGTAAATGATTTGGGTGGTCCAACCATGACAGATAATTGCAACTGTTTTTAATTAGGAAGGCGCCAAAGTGGTCGTTTGTTAGAATAGTGGGGATCCAAGCTTGGCGGTTCGTTTATCCCACAGTGATATTTCAAAATTTTGGGATTGGCAAGTAGAAAGGGAATGAGTTTACTAATGAGACACCAAGGTCACTAGATTAGAGATATATTGTTCGTACAGTGAGTGGGCTGTTGCTCAATAAGAGGCAACTTCAATCGAGTTTTCGGTGCGGTAGCGATGCCGATCAGAGATGTACAAAATAGTTTTAAAAAAGCATTTAAATACAAGATGCAGATACTTTGTTGTTTTTATATTTCAAATACAAAATATAAAATGGTTTGAAATATTAGTATTTAAATACAAAATGCAAAATAAGTATTAAAATAAAATAAAATAAAATACTTTTTGTTCACTTACTATGTACGTTATTTATTTCACTAAATTAATGGATTTTAACACTACTGCTTGTTCATACAAGTCATCCATTATGATTAGTCTATGAGACATATTTACTATAAAGTTCTACTGGAGCAGAACTAGAACAACAAGTATTACTTTTTTCCTGTTTTATTTTTATTTAACCAATCTAAACTAGTGTCAATATACCTTAAATACTGCAGTATTTCTAGGTCTGTTCCAGAGTTTGCATTGACGCTGGCTACATTAGAATCTGAGCCCTCTAGAAATAAATAATAAGATACAGTATTTTACTTTTTTCCCAGTTGGATTGTATATATTTTGAACACCATCTTGTTTTATAGCTAGTACCTCAGCAACAAATTATCCTTTTATGTTTTCTCTGTTTACCTTTGGCAACCATTGAATTTTAAAAAAGAATTACGTACAGATGCTAATATGCTATACTTTGCCTTGGTTTCTTGTAATTGGTAGTGTCTCACAAAATGCCTTCTAAAGCTTGTTTTAATTATATATATCAACACACCACAGTGTGTAGGATTTTCAATTTGCAAAACTGCTTAGCATTCATTGCATTCTCATTAATCTGGTGGTAAACATCCATAGAAGGTATCTTTGTCCACTTCAACAATAAGTTATTTAGTGTAATGAAGTCCTCTCAGGTGTGCAGCCGGATGGTGTTGTGTAAACACGACGTTTCGCCTGCTGGCTCTGCTGTCTTCATCAGGTATCTTGTAGCTGTTGCAAGCTGACTACTCAGTCGAGGCGGTGACAGCAGTCAGCTTGCACCAGCTACAAGATACCCCATGAAGACACCAGAGCCAGCTGTCGAAACGTCGTGTTTACACTGCACACCCGAGAGGACTTAATTTCATCAATACGAAGGGAAAGTTTCCACTCACACATTTTTTAATGTACTCATTAAGAAAATAAATTTCAATTTCATTAAAAGCTGCCAAATCTAGTTTTCTTGATGTTTCAAATCAGGGTGTCTTTTACTACGCAAAGATCTTGAATATTAGAATAATACGAATTACATCCATTTTTTATTATTATTTATTTATTATTTATAAATCTTGTTTCATTGATCCCTGCTGAGGAACAACCTCTGGGATGTGAAACATGTCATAATTAATACACATACATACTGTAGCAGTGTCATATGATAGGGGCTGCTCCCAAAGTCAATGGACTGGGAGATCGAGAACCGGCTGTGCTATATGTACTACCGCCGCGCCTGTCCGTGGGAGTACCGTGGAAGACCCCGGAGCGCATTATTATTATTATTTTTCCATATGCAACATAGCCCAGCACCTAGTATCTAATCTGGGCCCTTATTTCCATTCCTTTACATGTACATATAATGTATCTTATATGTATAAAATGTATTAACATATAAACAATGAATGTAAGAAAATTTTGATTCAATTTCTAATTTCTGTTATTAAATAGAATGGGTACCACACCTCTACTGCATCTACTACTACTGCTATTGTCCCTAATATTACTACTAACATTACTATTACTACTATTACCACCACCAATTGTCACAGCCGCACTTCGGTCCACTAATGTTCATTTTTCTTGTTGTTGAGTGCGCTCCCCTGGAACCGGCAGCAAAGTCAGCCACCCAGGCCATCGAGAGTTGACCTCCTGGAATACCAAGACGGCCCCAGCTGTCGCTCAGAAGACGGCCTCTCTGGAGCACACTGAATTTCCTCCGACGATTGATGTTGCTCATTGTCGTATGATATCTTCCGTCAATCCGGTGTTGTGGAAACCAGACATCCAGCATCATTGTTCCCTCTGCAGTTGTTTCTGGAATTAGCTTCGTCTATTCCACGAGTTTTAATTGTGTCCTCCTCTTCTGCTATCTGTGGCCTTTGATTTCACTAGGCATTTTTCCTTTTTATAAATTTCTCATTCCAAAATTTTGAGGCTATATCAGCTGCCTCGTCCAGCATATGCCACAAACTTTCGTCGCGCAGTATGTCGAATATTCTCCTACCTTTCAGCCGAGCTTGTTGGTGTTCTATCAAACTGGCTGTTATTTCACATTCCCACACCACGTGCTCTGGAGCGCATGCCGACGAACACTCGCGAACCCGACATGTGGCATGTGGAAGCCAACAACCGCGAGTCTTCCAGGAGCGGCCGTGCGAACCACCCTTTTAATGTCGAACTCTTTTCGGTTATAGTTATGTAAGTGCGAGTGAGATTTGTAGAGAACTGTTAATGTGAACCATTTTAACTAAGAATTCTGCAACCTTCGGGTGTAAGTTATATATAGAAGTCAGATGAACTTTATGATCGTGACTGGTGTGGGTGAAGATTTGAACTTTATTAAACTTGCAGTGTTAATGCAAAAGTTAATTTTGTTATTCTTCTTTGTGTGATTCTTTTTGGCACGGTAAAGTGTGTTGATAAGCTGACCCACTGGCAACCGCGTCAGCAGAACTTGTTGCTTCAAACATTTTCAATAAAAATTTGTTAAATCCTACTATCCGTGAGCGTTAGAGTGCGCTAGCAAGAGAAAGAAATGCGACAATACAATATGAGTCATAATCATAGCGAAAGCAATCATATGTTACAAAGACAAATAAAGAGAATAAAAATAAAAATCAATTTTTACAACTTAAGTTTTGCAAAAATCTTAATGACTACAATTAATTCTTTTTTCCTTCAAATTTCTGAATGGAGTAGAAGAAGTTGCCAATAAAGATAATTTATCAGTTTTTCTTTATATATATCTTTATTATCTGAAAACTGTTTTATGCTCTTGGGTAGTTTATTCGACAGATGTATCCAAGAATAATTAATTCCTCTTTGTACAAATGACAGAGATGTTTGTGTTTTGTACAAGTTATTTCTGTTCCTTGTGTTGAAATTGTGTACCTGTGAATTTGATGTAAACAGGTTAAAATGTTCTATGATAAAGCACATAGAGAATATATATACTGAGAAGTCATTGTAAGAATATTAAGTTTTTTAAAAAGTACGTATGCAAGAAGTTCTTGGTTTTACCCTACACAGCAACCTAAGAGCTTCTTTTCTGTACTACGAAAACTTATTTTATTTTGTGAAGAGTTTCCACAAAAAATGATGGCATATGACATCACTGAATGGAAATATGAGGAGTTTCGTTAATTCTAGATCTGCTGTTAGAGAAAATGTTCGTATTGCAAAGGTGGTACTCATTATCTCTTTTAGTAGTGAAGTGATATGTTCATGCCAACAAAGTTTCTCATTTATTTTAATACCAAGGAATTTTATACTCTTTTTTTCTACGATTGCGTTATTTTTATAGCCTACTTGTAAATCCGGCTGTGCATAATTTTTGTTTTAAACCTAATGCGTTTAATTCAAAATCTAATTTTGATGTAAATTTATTTGCCTTAAACCAATCTGCTACTTCACTAAGTACTTCATTTATATTAAATTTTAGATTACTGTTTGGTGTTTTTCTCACCGACAGGTTAGTCTCATCTGCAAATAAAAAAACACTTAACTTTTTCAGATAAGTTTCCAGGAAGGTCATTGATGTATAGCAAAAAGAGAAGGGGGTCCTAGGACAGAGCCTTGTGGAATTCCATGTTTTATTTTCACCAGCGGCGGCCTTAATTATTGCGAGGCTCAGGGCGGCAGATTTTCGCGAGGCCCTTGTCCCTTGTGCAAAGTATATGAACCGAAAGTTGGTATTTCTTATGACTGACGAGAAATGCAAAATATAAATAAATAAATTTTGATTTTTAAAATATTGTATTAGATGATTTATAAAAGTTAACAAAACACAAAGACGACAAATTATTAATGATGATAAACTAAGGTATATAAGCGCCTTGAAAGATATACGCGGTGATTTAAAATTAATGTTTGCGGCTTTTGCTAAGACTAAAATCTTTAATTAGAGCACCAGTTTTCTTTTGATAGCTCGTTTCCGTTAGAATTACCCGACTCAAATTTTCTACCGGCATCACGATCACGCGAAATCATTTCATAAATCTTTTTTTTTTCACATAAATCTAACACAGAAATAATTTACAAGTAGTTTTACATAGTTTTTTAAACAACTCACTCTTTAGTAGAAGTACTGTTATTGTTTATTTACCTACTGAAAGATATATACCACACAAACGATTTTGTAAGGCATGTAGGTCGGTCCACACTAGACTAATACCGGTCCAACGACACTTCTCTTATTATTGGCGCTCACTCGATTGAAGTTAGTTTCACTCGATTGAAGTTAGTTTAAACGACACCGCGTGTCGTCCGACTAGGTTTGATCCACTTTGGTGCGGTTCGGCGTCGGGCTGGTGGACGTGGAGAAGCATTTCCGCAGTTCGGAAATTTTCAGTTCTTTATGGCCGAATGTTGTTTCCGTGTTATCGAACCTTAAAAAAATGTTTTACAAACTCACTTCCATATTATCAGATGACAGTACAATATAGATTGCGTCATTATAAACCAGGGGTTTTCAAACTTATAGCTCCACGTACTCCTATGAAATTTCCCAAACATTGACGAACCCCGGAAAAAACATATTTAATTTTTTATAAATGAGTTTTTTTTGTAAAAAAGGTAATACAGACATAAAGAGCAATTTTTATTAATTAAATATGAATGGGCTTGTTTCTTGTCGCCAGTTGAGTCGATTTTAAGAGAAATTTTGTTTATTTTGTGTCTTCATTCACCAAGTTGTGTGTTGCACTCTCGAGATACCTACTCAACCGTCATAACGTAAATCTACTACTTTCAGCAAAGTACATTGTATTTTATTATGTTTGAAAACATATTCTTCATTGCTTACATATTTTGCGTATAGTCTTACATGACTGCGGCGCGCGATTGGAGTGCGGAAAATCGCCGGTTAAAATCTCGGTCTCGGTTGCAACTTTTACATGTCTTAAAATTGATTTTACCTCTGGCAAAGCATTGATTTGTTAATGCGAAATGCTAGAACACTCCGTGGTTGAAATTCTTGTTAAACCGTAGGTCTCCCTTTTTCTGGTAGGGTTATCAGAGTAAGTTATGTGGCTACGAAAGAGGTGCACTATGCAGCCAGTAAGGAACTCTATGACTAGTTATTTGAGACTACATGAAAGTTTATACAGCAGCTTTACGGCCTGTGTTTAAATTAAAATATAAAATGATTTCATTTTATATTAATAAAAAAATATCGAATAAATTTGAGTAACCACAAACCGAAAAAACACGTTAAGTGCGAAGTGATTAACGTTTGAAATTTCATTGCGATAGCTTTCAGAAACTCGAGAATCTTTCAATCAAGTATAGTGTGCGAAAGACTTTTAATGCTGGTTTGTGAAGACTGCGTTTGAATACTGGTGAACTGATAACGTGATTCAGATAAAGAAAGTATATTAACGTACTTTATTAATTTTGTAGATTATAAAGTACGATTATACAATTCACTTTTACGGAAATTTTTGAACATTAACTGCGTGGTTCGTGAAAAAGTTAAGGGAGACTGAAGACTGAGTACGAACATAGTTGCTACGGTCAAGTGTGAACACTAGAGGGGCGAGCCATCACTCGGCCATCTGTCGGTGCCGACCAGAAGCGGTCAAGTGTGGCTCGAACTTACAGCTGCTAGCAAGATAAGCGTAAGGTGACAAGAGTTGACTACAGAAATGAAACACGGGAATTCCACGACCATAAATATCAAACACGATTAAAGTCACAACAAAACCGACCGTTCAAGTGAGGTTTCTGATGCGCGAGGCGCCAAACTCAAATAGTAATGATTTTTAATCATGTTTTACGGTAAAATTACAAAAAATATTGTTTACTGATAAATTAAGTAATTTTTATATCGTTAATATTATTTTTATATGAATGTGACATTGAATAAATCTAAGTTAGAAACATTATTTAGGCACTTATTACTATGAATATATACTTTACTATGAATTAACCAACTTTTTTACTGTTGTAACTGATAGCTAGGGATAAAATAAAATGTTTTAAATATAAACTTTTATCTAGTCGGGTTGTTGCGCGAGGCCCCTGCAAGAGCGAGGCCCTGGGCGATTACCCTGCTCGCCACCCCCTAAGGCCGCCTCTGATTTTCACCCATGCTGATGAAGCATCTTTACTTATTTTAGAATCAAAATGGAAACTTTTTGCATTCGACTTTCCATGTATGATTTAAACCATTTACTTGCGGTTCAATAAATACCGTAGAATTCCAATTTTTTAAAAGTAATTCGTGATTTACACCGTCTACTGCTTTTGCAAGATCACAAAATATTCCTACAGGGCTCATTTTATTATTCAGTTCCTCAAATGTGTTATTTAAAAATGAATATATAGCCATTTCTATGGATGATACTTTTTGGAACACAAATTGTGAATTAGTGAGGATATTATATTGTCTAACATGATATATTACTCTTCAATACATGAGTTTTTCAAAAATAATCAAAAGTATTGAAATGGGACACATGTTGCTTCTCCTTTTTTGAACAACGGTTTTACAACTGCGTATTTTCGTCTATTTGGAAACACATCTGACATTAAGGATTCATTACAAATGTGGACAAGTACATGATTGATAGAATCTGAACATATTTTCAGTAATTTACTTGAAATATTGTCATAGCTGGAAGAATGTTTAGGTTTTAATTGTTTCATGAGTTTGTTTATTTCCGAGACTGCTACTGGTGGCATTTGAATCTCTACAAATCTATTTGGGAAAGCAATATGAAGAAGTCTTAGGTCACTATGTGGGGATTGCTTTTCTATGCCTAATTCTCTACAACTGAAGTAAAATGTTTGTTGATTATTTCACAAACTTCCCCATTTTACTATGCACAGATCCATTTTGTTCTATTTTTATGTCTTTAGAGTCATTTACAGATTTTCCTGTTTCAGTTTTTTATTATACTCCATACAGTTTTCATCTTTTTGCCTGAATTCTCTATTTTCTCTGAAATATACCTGTTCTTGGTCTTTCTTATTACATTTCTTAGTATTTTAGAATAAAGTTTATAATGAGCTGCCAGTGTATAATTATCTGATTCTGTTATCTTTAATAAAGGTCCCTTTTTGTTTTACTAGATATTCTAATACCCTTTGTTATCCATCCCTTACCCAATTTACTGGTTGTAGTTTTTTTTAACAGTGTTAGAAATATAATAAGAAATGAATCAAATTTTGCATTAACATCCTGTTCAGTGTATATTTCTTACCATTGTTCATTATTTAAGTAATCTATGAAATGTTTTATATTGTTTTCATTAATATTTCTTAAATATACCAAGCTTTTCTTTATCTGTTTAGTAGTGTTTCTGGATTTGATACATAACAGCTGGGCATCATGATCTGAGATACCATTTATTACTGGAAGTATGTTGTAATTACTATACTGAGAAATATCCATAAAAAAATTATCAATTGCATTCCTGCTATTATTTTGTATTATTGTAGGGAAATTTACATGTGCCTTTAAGTTAAAAGACAACATTAAGGCTTCCATATCTAGCCCCTCATCACTGTGGTTAAGAAAGTCAGCATTAAATATCCACATATAACTATTTGCTTGTTATTTGTAAAACATAGTAGCAAAGACTAAAATTTCATGAGGGGGCCTTGTAAATTGCTATTACTATGAGCTCTTCCTAACCATGTTCCAGTTTTGTAACACAGTATTCAAAGTGTTGTTCTATAAAATACTTACTTACACCTACACTGCTGCATTGATATTATTTTTAACAAAAATGGCAACTCCCCCTTTCTCCATTTTACATCTACAGGAATGAGAGCTTAGTTTATAATTTGGGATGGACAGCTGAGGTATTCCTTTGTCAGAGAAATGATGTTCTGATATGCACAAAACATCTACATTAAAATTTCTGGAATTTGGAATCTCTTCTGGGCATAAGTTAATGTCTTAAATTTTACTAAATATTCCTCTTATATTTTGTTGAAGAATAGTGGTCTGAACACTTTGATTAAATGACGTCGAATTTTTTACTTTATTATTACATACTGGTATGTCAGTTGGAATATCTAATTTCAATAAGTTTTGATCAGCAGAGATATTTCTTTTAGACATCTTAATACATCTATTTTATTTACCCTAAAAAAGGCCGCGACTCAACACCACTTATAACAGTAATACCTCTTTCACTCACCTGGCATCCCCTGATCTCATCAGCAATAAGAAGCGAAATTCAGATGGAGTCCATGATGAGTCCCTACCAATGCAGGCCATATCTATCATGGAGGAAAGAAATATATAGAGACGACACAAGAGACTTTCACCACGCATTGAAGTGAAGCCGGGCGGAGGAGGAGTGGGGGGGGGGGGGGGGTGGCCGTACCTATACAGACACGGGGTATATGTACAAAAACCTCAAGGGGACTCTAGGATAAACGTGATGCCGCAATCTAGTGATGGATTATTATATAACTCGATGAGACAATAAAAAATGAAGAATAAAATTTTTTGATATCATGCTTAGTTTTCGAGATATTTTCTCTCAAACGTGAAATGGTTTTGGTTGAAATTCAGAAGAAAAAAAATGGTCAAAGTCAAATTTGATGACGGATTCCTTATTTGAAAAGACGAGACCCAATAAAAAATAAACATAAAAATTTTCGATATCTAGCGTAGTTCTCGAGATATACTGTATCAAAAGTGAGGTGTTTCAGTTGAAATGCAGAAGAAAAATTTCGCAAAAAGTCAAATTTAATGATCGATTCTTATGTAACACGACGAGACAAATCGAAAATAAAGAATAAATTTTTCGATATATTGCTTAGTTTTCGGGATATACTTGGATTGGGTTGATATGCGGCCTGGATCAAAATTTAATTCTGCCAAAGCCACAATGGTGGCCATGCAGAATGGATATTTCAGTTTTTTACTACCACTTGTGGTTAGGTTGAAATGCGGTCTAGATCAGAATAAAATAGTTATCTTGTTACCATACATCGTAAGCTTAATTGGGAATACATGGAAGCAGTTTATATCGCGATACACGTTTTGTCACTAACTTGGTTCTCATGAATTACTAACAGTAATAGATAAATTCTTTGTCCCTTATGGAACAACAAAACCATTCTAGTACAGACTGTATTTAGACCTAAACCAATCTCCATTAAATTGCCGCTATAGAATCAAACTATGTAGATTCTATACCCACACACACGTATTTGAATCGCAAACTGTATTGTGAACATCGCATTTGTTTGGGATCGCAATATCGCCGCTGCCACCACTGCGCATGCGCGAGAGTTTAGAACCTGCTTAACAGATTTAACGTCACTTCTCCTCCATATATTTCCTTCCTCCATGATATCTATCAAACCAATGTGTGAATTTGCTGGCTGCCAGAGAACCCTTTCCAAAGATACATCTGTACACCTAATGTTATGTCACATCCAGGGTTTATCATAACGCTCAAACAAACCCACAAAACCCACATTGGTCTGACGTGTGTTCCTGGGAATGTGAGCAATGTCTTCCTCAATTGAATAATTGAGGTCCTTATCAACACTATTTCCTGGTCCCCCCACAATTACAATACAATCTTTCCCAATCTCTTCGACATTTGCTACAACACTTCCAAGATCTGCATTTGGTTTGAAAATATTGCAGACATTATAATCTATCCCATTTAATAACAATGGAGAGCACATGTTGGACATAGAGAAGTGGGGGTTTGCCAGTAGACTAAGTTCACATGCTTTTGGAGACCTTGAACCCAGATTTCAAAGTGCTTGACATTTTACAATTGCCATTTCATTAAATTTCTTGTATGAATTACTTCAGCAATTTTATTATTGCTAGTGTGACGGCACATAATTTTTGGTGGGTTCGATATTTACTGAATAACACCTGCAATCAGAGCCCTAAATGAATCATTTTCTACAGCCCATATTGGTGACAGAGTGTTAACTATAAAATTCACAACTAGTCAAAACCGAGCGTGGTGGGTGAACGGTTAACGTTCTGCCTCGCATTCGGGAGGACGCTTGTTCGAATCCCCCTCCGGGCATCCAGAAGTGGTTTTTCCATGGTTTCCCCAAATCACTCCAGGCGAATACCTGGATGCTTCCTTCAAAAAAGGTCATAGCCGAATTCCTTCCCATCCCGCCTCTAATGACCTTAGCCGTCGACGAGGCGTAAAGCATTTTTTTTAAAAAAAAAACTAGTAAAATTAGTTGAATCCAGTAAACTATACAATTCCTATTTTTTTTTGTATTTTGAGATTTGACTTTCTGAGACTCCTCTAAAATTTCACCATCATCTTTTCTCTGAAAATAAATATATAATAGGCCTACGTACTTTAAGCTACGTTCACACTTGGACACTTGTGCCGAAGCTTAAATCGAGATATATTTGTCAAGTCGCAGCTCTTTACTTCTTGTCTTAGTACCAGCACAACTGCATTAAAAACAATCAAAAATATTTCTAAGTAGGCACTTGAGACATTTGCTGAACCGGTTTTTGGGGAGATGTGTGTGTGATGGGGGTAGGTAGGGAAAACGTACGCCGCGACTCCCCAAATGGTTATGTCACTTAAGAATCTTAACGCCGCTTTTGGGCACTTGTCTCTCAGATCACAACCATTGGTACTGGTACTACAAAACAAGAATAGCAAATAAATTAAATTCTTATTACATGGTTCAAAAAGTTTGTAGTAGAACTAACGTTTCCTTTAAGAATTTTGGACATATCTTGCAAACAGACATTTTTTATATCTTCAAACAATGTTTCAATATAAATGGAATGTTTTTGCAGTCGCCCCAGACAAAGAAAACATTTTGTAATCTGACGAATCCGCAAGAGTTAACCTAACTTTGTACAATGGAGGCGAACAAAGTGGCAATTTAATTTTAAGTTAGGAACAAGTGAGATGTGTTTTGTATGACGTGCAGTAGTAAATAAAAAGTTGTTTCTGATGTTTTACTTACATTGTAGTATATTTCATCCATCAAGCCACACAAAACTGGCATAGTAATAATAATAAAAGAATCACAACGTGCAAGTTGGCGGCTCCATCCTTAGATGTGTCAGTATTGTCAAATTCATTGTTATTTGCCCAACAGTCCAAGTCGTCATTTGACTTCTGGTTGGTAATGTAGCCAATAGTTTGTTCTTGATATAATATTAAATTAGTCCACAGCTCGAAGATTGTGTGGATGCTCGTAAAGGAGCATACTAAGCCATTGTGCCAGAGGTAGGACAGCCAGTTGCTTTCCTCTGGGACCTACAGTTTAAAGTGAAATCCAAACCAAGGAATGACACAATTCTTCAATACTCCAGGCCTCACAGGGATTTTAAGCTGGGACCGGACCTCAAGCTTTTGAAAACAAGAACCTTAATCATTGAGCTACCACACCACTCGTATTCATGATATATGCAATACCATCAACAGAAATGAAAAATCAATTATATTTTGTATGTTTCAAATAGAAAATATGTCTGAAAAAGTATTTCAAATAAAATACAAAATGCTTTTTGTATCGAAGTATTTTAAATACAAAATAAAAATAGGTATTTTGTATTTGCATTTCAAATACATGTATTTCAAATAATGCACATCTCTAATGCGGACCAGTGGCCCGACCTACGATCTGATAGCTTCTCCGACGGTATTGGAAAGCTCATCAAATTTGTACAGAAAAAAAAATAGGCTGTTGAGTGAAAAAATAATTCGAACAAAAACTTGCATTTGATTTTAGGCAAAAAGTTTTGTAAATGTGATTTTACTATGCGTTTGTACCAACAAGTAAATTAATGTAAAACCAACCATCAAACTATCAAAAATTCCCAGCGAACAAAACAGTTTTCATTGACGCTTTGAAATGGCTGCGGGAAAATAATGAAGCAATATTGAAGAAAAAAATCAGGATAAATAGAAAAATTAATCGATATAACTGCCCGTGAGATCAGTCTAAATGAAAATAAAACGAAATGATATTACAGTCAACAGGAAAACCATTACTTTTATTTAAAGTGAGCTAGTGAACCATTCAAAAGAACTAGTTCCTTTCACTGAGTGATCAAATTAGCTCCGCTCTTTTTAGTGAGTCACTAGTGTGAACTGCTTACAACATTTATTACAAAAAGCTTTGTATCAACTGACTATATAGCAATTAATCAAATCTGTTTATACTCGATCATAATTAGATCAGACTTGAACAGTTTTCAAGACACTGGTAATTGCAATATGCTTAGTTAATATTAAACGATAAAGTCTCATACAAGTTAATTTTAATTTTCCAAGTAAATTATCTCGTAATTCCGGTATGATGTATGCCATAACTGTCTCAATCATCTGTGTTACGCTACCAAAAATAAATCAAATTTTTACCGGACGTTGTTTCAGTGACATCCATCTAGACAACTTTAATTTAATTTCCATGGAGTACAGACTCCGGTGGCAATTTCCCTACACACCCATCTTCCCCCTATCCTGCACCCACCTACATTTGCCCTCTACAAATTTTATCTTTAAATTCCTTTCAAAGTTTTCGGTAAATTATTCATCATTTCTCTTGGTAACTCATTCCAATCCCTGACACCCTTACCTAAAAAAGAGAATCTTCCACACCCTTGTGCCTGAAATCGAGTGCCAGCTTGTGGTCATGGTCATCTTTTCCCTTCCATGCACTACTTTTCATACCTATTGCAATATCTTTCCATGCCTCATCAGCCAGTATATGCCCTGTACACTCCCATGACCCTCCTCATCCTCCTCCTGTCTTGCAATGAATCCCATTCAGCTCCTTTATCATATCCGTCACTGATTGCATTCTGCGATAATTTCCAGAAACAAATCTAGCAGCCCTTCTTGCACCCTCTCCAACTCCTGTATTTGATACATAAAATGAGGGTCCCATACTACACTACCATATTCGAGCAATGGTCTGACCAAAGTTTTGTAACCCAATTCCTTGACTTCTCCGTACATCCCCTCATCACTCTCTCCAACAAGTGCAGAACTTTTAAACCTTTTCCTACACCTATTCCATATGTGTCCTGCCCAGTTAAGATTGTTATCAAAGTAATGCCAAGATATTTACATTTCAAGTCTTCAGCAAGCAATTCTTTCCCCACCTTATATTCATAATTAACCTTTTGTTTTTTATTTGTGTATCTAATAAGCTGACTCTTCTTTGCATTTATCTTCATCCATGTTTACCAACCCAACTAGATATCCTGTCCAGATCACCCTGCAACTGTTTACAATCCTCTATCGTTTTGATTCTTTTATACAGCATTATGTCATCTGCAAACAATCTAATTTCAGATAGTAAACAATCAACACAATTATTCATTAGAATAATGAATAGCAATGGTCCAATACGCTACCCTGTGGCACACCCATTTTTACTTCCACTTCTTTTGATACTACATTTCCTACCCTAACTTTCTGTTTTCTACATTTTAAAAACTTCTTCCTACCCAGCAAATCACTTTCTCATCCACTCCCAATGGTTTTACCTGTATTTAACTACCATTTATGGCTTACTCTGTCAAACGCCTTTGCCAGATCTAGTGCTCCACTGTCAATTTGCCTCCCTTGTCCATTTTCATCTGGAAATATCTTACATATATCCACCACTGAGATCGCATGAATATCCTTGTCTGAAACCATGTGTGCTGCTTGAAAACCACTTACGTTCCTCACATATATTTCTGATGTGGTTGCATATCAATCTTTCCATTAATTTACCTACCACTGATGTCAAACTGATTGGCCTGTAATTCTCAACTCTATTTCTCACCCCTCCTTATGTACCGGTACTACTATTGCACTTTTCCAGTCCCTGTGGTAATCAGCAATGTATCCAGACTCCATTAAAAAATATTTCAAGATAAGGTACAATGTCACATCCGGCTATCTCTAAGATTCCGTAGTAATATTATCTTCGCCAGCCCCTTATGTTTTTTCAGCTTTCTTATATGTTCCTTCATGATTTCCTCAGGATGGATATCAAATTTTTTACTATCGTCATTTCTAATTGTGTTGTTAAGCTCGTTCTCCGAATTAGACCCTCCTGTTTCTGATTCATTGTCCCTAATGCTTTCACTGAACCAGTTACTTAAAATCTCTGCCTTTTTCAAATCGTCAGTAACTTCTTCTCCATCCTTATCTATAAGTGTCTCTACACCCCCCTTCCCCTCAGTTTCCTGATATAGCCATAGAAATTTCTAGATGCATCAGTCAATGGTCCTCCTGCACTGACAATACTCTTCATAAACCCATCTTTAGCCATTTTCTTTGCTGTTATTAAGTCCTTGTTTAGTTGTTTTAAATATTCCCTACTACCCTGCTGTCTCTTAACTCTGTTAGTTCTTTTCTTACCAACCTCTTTAACCTCCTCACTTCCCTATTATAGTACATAGGCTATCTACTTTCTTTATTTCCTGCCTTGGAATAAAACACAGTAAGCAAAATTAAAAAACATATAATGAAATACTAAAATTCAAAAGATTTTTAATAAAGATTTATTATGGCAATTTAGTGTGATCCTTGTGCTCTCTACATAGGCTCCAATTTAGTAAGCTTTAATCTCAAGTCTCCACGTTGTGTTATATCCAGTCGATTTCTTTTTTTTTTTATCAGTAAATCATTTACTGCACTAAATCCAGATTCGGCTAAATATGAAGATGGAAAAGGTAATAAAGTTTTCTTGCACATTCTGTTGCATTTGGGTATTTGATTTTAGTTTCTTCACAAAGCCATGCCATTGAAACTTTTATATTAAATAAAGTTTTAACTGACTCGTTATTTTGCAATTCTGCAAGTTTTTCTTGATACTGAATATCTGATATATCTGACAAATCCACTAATGTTGGCTGCATCATCCATATTGGGAAATCAATTTGTTTTAAATCAGAAAATCTTTCTTTTAAATCATTGGAAAGAATGTTCAAATGATTGACAATAATAAGTAAGGCTTTATCAATAACTTCGCATTTTTTGAGCCAAAATAACTGTTTAAAGTTTTTGTTGTTTAGGTTTTTTTCGATATAACTCTATATTGGTAATGAAACCAAATATCTTTGCCTTTGCATCGACAAGTGTTTTATTATTTCCTTGTAGTTGCTTATTTAATGTATTCAACTTTTCAAAGATATCTGCTAAATAACTCACAAAAGCTTTACCATCGATTGTTAACAGATACTTCATTTCGGGTTTGTCTCTTAAAAAATTACTGAGACTATCAAACAGTTCCATAAATCTTTTTAAACAGTTTCCTTTGGACAGCCATCTTACTTCAGTATGAAGTAAAAGTCTCAAATAGTGTTCATTTTGTTCTTAAAATAACTTCAAGAGGCGCTCGTATTTGGCACTAGATTTGATTGAATTAATACATCTTACTACAGCATGTAGTGCTTCATTTAAAACGGGCGAAATATTTTTTGGTACTAGTTTTTCTGTCTGAATCACACAACGTACGACAATCATTTCTGGATTCGCATCTTTCACTAACTTCAAACAGCCATTTTTCTTGTCCATCATATTAGGGGCGCCATCCGCAGCACAAGATGTTATATTGTTAAAAGGTATACAATTGGCGTCTAAGTAGTTTTTTAACTTATTGCATATATCCGTAGAGGTGGTGGTGCTTTCTAATCTTTTACAAAATAACATTTCTTCAACAAAAAGACCTTAATCAACATATTTCACATAAACCATTAATACTGACTCACTGTCTCTTGTAGCAGGACGTTATTAGGCCACATTACAATTTATATATTTCAAATTATTTTAATATTAATGTTATTCAGATTAGATTAATTAAACTGATCTCGGGCAACCCAAATTGTATATGTTTAAATTAATATGCAAGGGTATTTATTTGAGAGGACTCAGCGCAAATATGCGAGGGTAAGATTTCTGTTTAAAAGCAAGGGCTGCAGAGCTCGACCAAGGGGCGGAAGTAGTGCCGTTAGCCCACCACTGTGACGCCTAGGGACAATGGACCGGCAGACTGTCGCCGTTCAAGGCCATCGCTTCGCCCCGTTCTTGGGGCGCGAGGCGGTGAAGGTCAAACCCCTTCCTAACTGACGCGCAGGGAACGCTGGCAAAAATTGCCGCGAATCAATGTGCTACGACATCACGTGATTTCCAGAAAGCCTGACCTGCCAATGACAAGCATCCTCAGGGTTTTCATAAGTTAAAACAGGGCTTATTCTTTCTGCCCCGGCATGTTTTCTTCGCAGAGAGGAAGGAGGCCATCTTTCCCAAGAGCGAGAAGCACTTCTGGCTTGGCAACGGTCCAAGACGGTTCGACTCTGGGTGCATCGGAGAGTAACCATCCTATGGTCACAGGCTGGTGATCCCGTCTTGTGGCTGCAATCGATATCACAAGGAGACAGGCTGTGCGACCTCCACCAGAGACGCTGTCTTCGAGATGGTAATGTTCACTCGCCAGGTCTGGAATCATTGTATTCTTTCAGACTGCGAATGACCCGTAAGCGATTTGAGACAGACTTATGCTCACCAAGCAGACCTAATTCTGAGCTAGCTGGCAATTTTTATCGAACATTGTGTGTTGTGGAGGCCTTTCAAATCACAAGTTCCATATTTTCTTTAATTTAACGGCGCCCGAGATTAATATTCATATACATGTACATATATCTTAATTGCTGACATTTACCATCGTTTTATATTGTGTATATTTTGATAATCTAACTTCATTAGATAATTTTCGATTAAAGTAAATTCATTCAATTGTTTGCTTGGATAAATCGGCCAATTGTAACGTCTAGGCTTGTTTGATATTCCAGTGATTTTATGTTAATATTAAATATAAATATGCCTAGCGGTGTAAAAGCCAAATGAAAAAAATAAATATCAATGTCAGTTTCCTTGCGATCTGGCAGTGCTAGGATTCTTGCCTACCCGAAAGAATTAAATTATTTAAATAAACTAAAATTTATAAAGTCCACCCCCTTTCCTAAAGCACTCTCATTACACTCTTAATGTCGATTCATCCATTTGCACTGAGAATTTTCTTGTTTTCAACTTTTCGACAGGTTGTTTTTCTATATCCTCATCGTTTCATCTATTCTTCTGCTAACTGTATTATTACTAAGAGGCATAGCTTTTACATGAGAGTAATCTTTGTCCAGAACAGTTTGAAGAAATACAGATATACTTGGTTTTATTAGATTCTCTCCAATAGTATGACTTTTTCCAGTTTTAGCGATGAGCAAGGAAATCTGATAGCTAGCCTCAAGATGACGATTATTTGTTATAGTTCGAGCTGTGAATAGAAATTTTATAGTTGTCCTTTTTTCAAAATTCTCCTTTAAAGCTTGAAAGTAACTCAAATCTGAATTTATATGAGCACAATGTTTCGCCTTTAAATGCGCCTCAAGACGACCAAGTTTAATTGATTCATTACTCAAGCATTGCTGACACAGAAGACAAAACGGCATCCGCTCATGATGAACAGCGGGTATGAATCCTAATTTTAAATATTCCTCTGAATATTGACGAGTTTTTTTCTTGCTTGGTCCAATAATTTTTTATGGGATAAAAAAAGAAACAAAAAAATTTATTTGGGTAAAATATATTTTGTATATTAGTTATTTTGTCCCACATGCGACTGAAGGCTCTAGCGCACTTAATCCATTACTCGCCGTGTCGGTTAATCTGGGTGAGCATCATCTTTACGGCATTGTGTTTCCGTAAGTATTACGTCTGAGTGGCTCAATATGGTCCTGTGGCCGGGCCATAGTGCCGAGTTGCCTGCAATGTGTCCGTCTCGTTACCGATGTTGCTGAGTGTTGGCGAGATCGCTCGCCGGCCGAACATTCGCGGCAACTTTCCGTGGTGACGGCCACGGCAGCATAGTGGCCTTGCCTACCGCAGTTCGCCATTTCGATTCCGGCCATCCCTAACCATGCCCAAGGAATTCCGTGATAGCAGAGAAGGATTTAATTAAATGTTGAGTGATCTAGTGTCTTCCATATCCTACCCGAATTTAAAGTGAGAAATACGTATACTTGAGCAGAAAACATATATGCAACATTGTAGCTAGCTGTATGAGTGAAACGGTGGAGTGTCATTCTTTTAAATAATAAAAAAAAACAAGTGTGTTTGAGTACATTCGGTCTCATTCAGAAAGTAGGCATATTGCACTCCTTTAATTTTTAATAAAATCAATGAAATAGTTCAAATTTTAGAAATGAATACCTAGTCAATCGGAAAGACTAAATTTCATCAACGAAATACACTGACACGGAATTAGATGATTCCAGTCCTGGTGGTCGAACAAATTTTCACCATCGGAACTTCGCTGGTAGGGTAGGAGAAAGTGTGGTGCCCGGTTCCTAATCGCCAGATTGTGCGTCCGAGTACTGTGTTATATCCCAAACCTCTCCACAGTGCGTATAGAGCGAGGGTACAAGACGCTGCTTATAGTAATTCACGAGAGTATTTCTGATTGGGCCTTCTTCATCTCTCATTTCATACATCACAATCAATACTGTACAACTGAATTTACAAACTATCACAGTCATGCACTCTTACAATGGGGGAAGACTTCCAGAAAGCCTTTGACTCTGTGCCACACAACCGCCTTTTAGCGAAGCTTCAAGGGTACGGTATATCGGATCAGCTTTGTGAATGTATAAAGGATTTTCTAACTGGTCGGTCGCAGTATGTTGTCGTTGAAGGAGAAAGTTCTTCTAATCTAGATGTTACATCGGGGGTACCTCAAAGTGTAATTGGACCACTTCGTTTCTTAATTTTTATAAACGATTTCGGAGACAAAGTGAAAAGCCTTTTTAGATTGTTTGCAGATGATGCGGTTATTTATAGGGAAGTAAGAAATTTGGCCGATTGCTTAGAAATTCAGCGCGATCTGGATGTTATTTTGGTTTGGTGCGCTGAGTGGCAACTTACTCTAAATTGTAAAAAGTGCAAGACAATGAGCATAACTAACAAAAAGAATCCAATTGTTCAGAAATACAAGTTAAACAATACAGTTATTAATATGGTCGATTCTATGAAATATTTGGGAGTAAAAGTACAAAGGAACATGAAATGGGACATACAGATTAATTCGTTAGTAGGTAGAGCAAATTCTAGGCTGCGATTCATAGGTCGAATCTTGAAAAATTGTAATGAACAAACAAAGGAGATACCGTACAAATCTCTTGTGCGTCCACATTTGGACTATTGTTGTGCCATTTGGGATCCGTTTCGTAAGGGGTTGATCGAAAGTATAGAGAAAGTACAGAGAAGAGCCACTCGATTCGTGACCGCTTGCTACAGTCCTTATGAAAGTGTCACAGAACTGATTAGTAGACTAGGTTGGGAGTCTCTGGTAGATAGACGACGCACGTTTCGTTTAAACTTACTGGTAAACATGCGTACTCCCACTTTCACTTTTGAATGTAGTGGAATACTTATTCCACCAACCTATTTGAGTCGGAAGGACAGGAAAGATAAAATTAGAGAAATAAGGTGCCGGACTGATTGTTACATGAATTCTTTTTTCCCTCGTACCATTAGGGATTGTAATGCACAGCAAAGAGATTAGCTTTGGTGCTGAGCACCCTCTGCCACCCACAATTTCGTGAATTGCAGAGTATATATGTAGATGTAGATGAAGGCAACGGGAAACAATCCCAGATCTCCTCCCAAGGGTGTACCCCAGTGGGTGTCACCTACGCCCAGAAACGGGCATGGAATCAGAAGAAGATAATAATAATACTTAATTAAATTGCGATGGAGCGCACGCCCCTGTGGCAATTTCCTCTCCCTTTCCTTCACCCACCTACAATTACCCTCTGCAAATTTTAGCTTTAAATTGTTTCAACGTTTTTGGTAAATTATTCATCATTTCTCTTGGTAACTTTTTCCAATCCCTGACACCCTTACCCAAAACAATAGAATCTTCCTACACCCTTGTGCCTGAAATCGAGTGCCAGCTTGTGATCATGGTCATCTTTTCCCTTCCATGCATTACATTCAATTCTTACACCAATATCTTTCCATGCCTTATCACCAATATACGTCTTGTACACTCCCATGACCCTCTTCAACCTCCTTCTGTCTTCCAATAAGTCCCATTCTAGCTCTTTTATCATATCTGTTACTGATTGCGTCCTGCGATAATGTCCACAAACAAATCTAGCAGCCCTTCTTTGCAAGTTCTCCAACTCCTGTATTTGATACTCAAAATGTGAGTCCCACACTACAATACCATATTCAAGCAATGGCCTGACAAAAGTTTTGTAACCCAATTCCTTTACTTCTCTCTTACATCCCCTTATCACCCTCTCCAACAAATGCAGAATTTTGAAACCTTTTCCTACTACCTGACCAAAGTGATCTGCCCAGCTAAGCTTGTTATCAAATGTAATGCCAAAATATTTATATTTCCACTCTTCAGTAAGCAAATCTTTCCCCACCATATAATCATAATAAACCTTTGGTTTTTTATTTGTGTATCTAATAAGCTGACACTTCTTCCCATTTCTCTTCATCCCATGTTTACCAACCCAACTAGATATCCTGTTCAGATCACCCTGCAACTGTTTACAATCCACATCCGTTTTGATCCTTTTATACAGCATTATGTCATCTGAAAACAATCTAATTTCTGATAGTGAACAATCAACACAATTATTCATTACAAAAATAAATTGCGATGGTCCCAATACGCTACCCTGTGGCACTTCCATTTTTACTTCCACTTCTTTTGATACTGCATTTCCTACCCTAGCTTTCTGTTTTCTTCCTTTTAAATATTCTTCTACCCAATAAATCACTTTCTCATCCACTCCAATAGTTTTTATTTTATTTACTACCATTTTATGGTTCACTCTGTCAAAAATCTTTGAGAGATCTAGTGCTACACTATCAATTTGGCCTCCTATTTTCCATTTCATCTGAAATATCTTGTATATATCCCAACAACTGAGATTCAGATGAATATCCTTGTCTACTTGAAAACCACTCACGCTCCTCACATATATTTCTGATGTGGTTGCATATCAATCTCTCCATTATTTTACCTACCACTGAAGTCAAACTGATTGGCTTGTAATTTTCGACTCTATTTCTCACCCCTCCTTTATGTACCGCTACTACTATCGCATTTTTCCAGTCCTGTGGTAAGCCGCAAGTATCAAGACTCAATTTAAATAATATTTCAAAATAAAGCAAAATGTCACATCCGGCTATCTTTAAGATATCTGTAGTAAAATTATCTACACCAGCCCCTTTATGTTTTTTCAGATTCTTATTTTATCCTCTGGATGAATATCAAAATTTTTGGCATGTTCATTTGTTAAGCTCGTTCTCCGAGTAAGACCCTCTCGTTTCTGATTCATTGTCCCTAATGCTCTCACTAAACCAGTTACTTAAAATGTCTGCCTTTTTCCAATCATCAGTAACTTCTTAATTATCTATAAGTGTCTCTACACCCTCCCTTCCCCTCAGTTTCCTGATATAGCCATAGAAATTTCTAGATGCATCAGTCAATGGGTCCCCTGCACTGAGAATACTCTTCATAACTCTTTAGCCACCTTCTTAGCTATTATTAAGTCCTTGTTTAGTTGTTTTAAACATTCCCTACTACTCTGCTGTATCTTAACTCTGTTCTTTTCTTATCAACCATTTAACCTCCTCACCTCCCTCCTCTTTATTTTCTGTTTTGGAATAAATTTTCCTTCTCCCTTTCTTATTATCTTCTTGAAATTTTCCCAACTTGACTCTACTTTACCTGTGCCTTCCTTCCATTTGCTGAAATGTTGTCTGAAATTTTTCTTCAAATTCGAAATTTATGCCTTTTTATAATTGTACCTATTTCCCCCGTCAATTTTCGCTGCTGGTTTACTGAATCCTCTAATATCCATCAGAACTGCTTCATGATCACTTTTTCCTTCGGTTACTTGACACATCACAAGGTTATCATCGGGCTTTATTAAAAACTAGCCTCGTACCCGCGACTTCGTACGCGTAGATTAAGATTTTTTTGCCAGAATTAAATATAGTAAGTTGTTGGTAACGAAGGATTAGTCCCAAACAATATCGAGTCGGCATAATATGACAGGAAAGCTATCACTATATCATTCTACCGTCGAACCTGCCTCTTGAAGAGAATTAATTTCCAACATATTTCTGTCACTATTCGATAAGATCTCAAAATTTCGTGACTACAACTGTTAATCATACTGGACAAAATATCCTGTGCCCTTCATACACATTTCCTTATAAAATTACATCACAACAATATAGCCGTTTAGTCGTCAAAACGTAACAAAAAGACAGAGAATTACTTCCGTATTTATAATAATATTACTATGGTTCACACTCACACACTGACTGTGAACAACACCTGAGGGATCATTATAACGTAAAAAGTGTACACCTACAACATTGCAAGACTACCTACGATTTGCCTCGCATTGCGCCCCTAACTTTCAAATATCTACAGTTTATCATTCAATACGAATAACCTACGACACAGGCTTGACTCTTACGATGAAAAACAATTTTTAAAAATCTTAGCCTCCACGGAGATTTCAACCGGAGACCACGACGTTCGTAAGCAAGCTCTTTAGCCACTGAGCTTCCAGCTCACTACACGGAAACACGGTCTGAAGATGTGCATATCCAACGTGTCTGTCGATCGCCTTATTTCCAAGTTATGAGAATCAATTCCAACATATTTCTGTCACCATTCGATAAGGTCTCAAAATTTCGTGACTACAACTGTTAATCATACTGGAAAAAATATCCTGTGCCCTTCATACAGATTTCCTTATAAAATTCCATCACAACGATATAGCCATTTGGTCGTCATAACGTATCAAAAAGACAGAGACTTACATCTCTAATTATAATAATAATGTTACTGTGGTTCACACTTACACACTGACTGCGAACATAACCTGAGGGATCATTATAACGTAAAAAAGTATACACCTACAACATTGCAAAAATACCTACGATTTGCCTCGCATTGCACCCCTAACTTTCTAATATCTAATATCTAATATTCAATCCGAATAACCTACGGCCCACGCCTGACTCTTACGATGAAAAACAATTTTTAAAAATCTTATCCCCGACGGAGATTTGAACCGGAGACCACGACGTTCGTAAGCCAGCGCTTTAGCCACTCAGCTGCCACGCCACTTCGGGGAAACTCGGTACGGAGTCGTCCACATCCAACGTGTCTGTCTACCGCCGTATTTCGAAGTTATGAGACAAATGTGTTATTTATACAGATAATTTTTCAACCAGATGTAAACAGTATTTTTCTCCTTGTTTCAAAGGATAAGTGCGCAAAGTTTCATCCAGAACGGATAAAAACTGGGGATTTGTATGAAGAACAAACAAAAGAAAAAACCAACAAACAAACATACATTCATCTTTATATATAAAGATTACTGTGGTTCCACACACTGACTGCGAACAAAACCTGAGGGATCATTATAACGTAAAAATGTATACACCTACAACATTGCAAGAATACCTACGATTTGCCTCGCATTGCACTCCTAACTTTCTAATATCTACGGTTAACATTCAATCCGAATAACCTACGGCCCAGGCCTGACTCTTACGATGAAAAACAATTTTTAAAAATCTTATCCCCGACGGAGATTTGAACCGAAGACCACAACGTTCGTAAGCCAGCGCTTTAGCCACTCAGCTGCCAGGCCACTACGGGAAAACTCGGTACGGAGTCGTCCACATCCAGCGTCTCTGTCTACCGCCGTATTTCGAAGTTATGAGACAAATGTGTTATTTATACAGATATTTTTTCAACCAAATGTAGACAGTATTTTTCTCCTTGTTTCAAAGGATAAGTGTGCAAAGTTTCATCGAGTTTGGATGAAAACTGTGGATTTGTATGAAGAACAACAACCAACAAACAAACAAACAAACAAACAAACAAACAAACAAACAAACAAACAAACAAACAAACAAACAAACAAACAAACAAACAAACAAACAAACAAACATACATTCATCTTTATATATAAAGATATATCAAAAATATTTTGTCTCCTAGTGTAATGCACATCTCTGGCTGACGGACACTTAAAACCGTGATTACAAAAATAAAATAAAGAAAAATGACGCGTGGAAGGATATTTTCAATGAACTAAATTACCAAGAAAATGAAATAGAGGTCGAAGTGCTTTCAATTTATTCGTGAAAATAAGAAGTTAGCATCTGCGAAAACTACTGGTGACGGACGAGATAATATGAAATCTAGTGCGTGGTTTGTGTATGAGTGCGATATGAATCAGGTATATACACTAAGGTGACAAAAGTCATGGGATACCATGCTAATACTGTGTTGGTCCTCCGTTTGCCCGGCGAAGTGCAGCTACACGACGTGGCATGGGCTCCACGAGTCGTTGGAAGTCCTCTGGAGAAATACTGAGCCATACAGCCTCTATAGACGTCCATAATTCCGAAAGTGTAGCCGGTGGAGGAGTTTGTGCACGAACTGATCTCTCAATTATGTCCCATAAATGTTCGATAGGATTCATGTCGGGCGATCGCGGTGGCCACATCATCCGCTGGAATTGTCCCGAATATTCTCCAAACCAATCGCGAACAGTGATAGCCTGGAGACAGTGCGCATTGTCATCCTGGTAAGTTCCATCGTTGGTTGGGTACATGAAGTCCATGAATGGTTGCAAGTGGTCTTCCAGTAGCTAAACGTAATCATTTCCAGTTAACGATCGGTTGATTCCATGTAAACACAGCCTACACCATTATGGAGCTACCACCAGCTTGCACAGTGCCTTGTTGACAACTGGGTCCATGGCTTCATGGGGTCTGCGCCACACTCGTACTTTTCCATCATCTCTTACCAATTGAAATCGTGAATCATCTGACCAAACCACTAGTCGTCTATGGTCGAACTGATATGGTCACGAGCCCATGAGCGCCGCTGTTGGCGATGTCGTGCTGTTAGTGATGGCACCCGAATCGGTCTTCTGCTGCCATAGCCCATTAAAGCCAAATTTCTTAAGCTCTTGTTTCCTATTGAAATTAAATAAACAAAAACATTTATAAAAATTATATATATATTTTTTCCCTAACCATTGCAAAACTTTTCAATGCATTTATCAGTTTCTTACATAGTTCTGGTACTATTCTATCAATCGGCTGACACTAAAAATGTACGATAAGGAAGCATAGGAGTCTCCAGTAGACAGGTATTTCAATGTAATTCCAAGTGTGATATGAGGAAATGTGACAGTTCCAATCATTTGTAATCAAGTTTCAAATTCAGATGATATTCGAGTAAAATTTCCAAATGATCCATCAGACGAATGGTCACTCATTATATTAACTCTTATTTCTCGTAGTCTCGTAGTACGTAATTCCGCATACACCATCTTCTATTTCTTTTAAGTTTCGCTGAACTACCGCACTAATCAACGCAACCTCCTCGGGCAACATTTCTACAACAGCTGATTAGTGTGTCTGCAAAATGCTCCGCGACAGTGTCCCCGGGAGTTTTCCAAAGACATGTCGCTCCATCTGTCCCCTAGTGTATCCAGGCTTAATACAAAAACTGAAAAAGGAGGCAACCAAGTTCGACAGGCAAAAGAATATGCAGCTGGACTGATTGTTGACGCAGCTGTTTCTCAAGCAGCAAAATACGACAGGGCGATAATTCTAAGTGAGTATATTGGTTGTCTCGTTCTGCTAATGTGCCTTGGTAACACTTACGAGAAGTTGTACTTCCATAAACCAGGGAAAGGAAAAGAAAGAGGTCTGTGGTACTCAACCACTACCTTAAAGTTCGAACCCACACATATCTTTTTCATCCATGCATTTACAGGATGAGACAAAATATCAGGGTTTTTCGGCTTTATAAATTCTGCTGCCTCATTCAACACCAACCACATCTGAAAGTAACATGCATGCTAAATTCTCAGAAGTCCTAGCCTACGGGGACTAGCATCTGGAGAACACGCAGGGGAACAGTTCATCTTTGAACGGTACAGACAAATTGCTTGCAGAACATTGGAAGGCTCAGATACGAAATCTTTACGAAATCTGACCAAAAAATTCATTCAGGTTATCACGGCTGCCACCAAAATCAGATAGGGCAACGTTTCACTCAATACACGCCCACCATCAAGTGCAATCATGACTGGGTTACAGTAATAGAAGACGCTGCACCTGAGTTTATTCCGAAGGTTGTTTCATGTTCCTGCAAAAAACCTGGTACTCCATAATGCAGCTGCCATATATCAGGACAGAACTTTTAAGCTGCTTGCAAAAACTGCTCTGGTTTGTCTCGCGAGAACATTCCTCGGACTGAAGTAGAGGAAGGAGATGAAGTATTCGTCGACCTCAAGGAAGCTGCTCCTGATGTAATGGATGAATGAGACAATACTAGATGAGGACTTTGCTAAGCCAGGACTATTCAAACGGAAAAGAAATTAATTTAATACCAATTTTAAACTTATTACGAATTTATTATGACTTAATAACTTATAACATCATACTTTCATTTCAGCTGTATTACCATCAACAATAGAGCGATATGGTAGCTCAGTGGTTAAGGCGTATAGCTGGAGATCGAAATCCATGTATCAGCTGCGATTTTCAAAGCCTATTAATCTGACCTTCAGCTCTGCCACAGCTTGCTGTGTAATATGAAGCAAGTCAGAATGCTTCTGTGGTTCGGATTCCACGTTAAGCTGTATGTTCCCTATACCCGGTACCATTACCCGGTTGGGTTAGATAGCCACAAACGGGCGCATTGCGTAGCGAATCGAAAACACTGTCACCTGGCGGCCGAACAATCCTTCGGGATCTTCCGGCCAACAGTGCCATGTGAGTATTGAATCGACCATCAGTAATCATAGCGTAGTACACATCTATACTATGTCATACAGAAATACATATATATAAATTACATTTACAGGGGTTCCAGGTCATTTAGAGCGACAAAGCAGGTGGAAACCCAACTTGTAGGAAAAGTGTGAAATTTTCTTGATATTCGAAGAATTATAGCTCGCTTAGTTTTGAGATTAGAAAAAACTTTGTACTACAAAAGTTTTAGGAAATTTTGTCCTCTTTCAAATTGTAAATAGAGTATTTCTTGCTAGGACTCATCAAGAAGGAGGTATAGACGAAATACTGGGGGAAAAAATAGCAAAATTTTGACCTTTTCTGGCCACAGAAAATTGTGCCGAGGGTGTCGGGGGCCGAAACTGGGTTTCTGCATACTCTCACCAATATAAGATAAAATAAGGAAAAAATCATCTACGTATTATTATGTTTCTGAGACCCCCTTTTAACGACCCCGTTACTGGACTAGTCATAATGTGAGAATATGGGATATGGAACAACCACATGAAGTTGTTCAAAATGAGAGGGACTCTCCAAAATTTAATGTGTTTTGTACAGTTTCACGGGAAAAGGTTTATGGTCAATTTTTCTTTGCCGAGAAGACTGTTACAGGAAGCACATATCTTGACATGCTTGAGAAGTTTCTTTTCCCACAGTTGGAGACTGGTTCAAACGACTTCATTTACCAACAGGATGGGGCACCGCCACACTGGCATCTGCAAGTGCGGGAGACTACTGAACGATGGGTCGGTCGCACTGGACCAAATTATTCAGCCTTACATTAATGGCCTCCAAGGTCACCGGACCTGACTGTGATTTCCTGTGTGGGTTTATAAAAGACATTGTTTATGTGCCTCTGTTGCCAGCAACAAAAAAATGCACTGAGACATCGCATAACAGCAGCTGTGGAAGCTGTCACTCAAGACAGACTCGCTGCAGTGTGGGAAGAATTTGAATCCCGCATTGACATATGCCGTGCATCTCACGGGGAATCTTATTGAACACCTATGAAAAGGTATGAAAAAAATCTTGTTTCCCGTTTATCAAAAAACAAAATTCATTGTATATGTTTATTAGTTTCAGAAATATAGACGTACCAAATCTGAATTCTTTTTGATATACCCTGTATTTTTTTGGTGCAGAGACTTATGATATTACTTCGGAATTGCAGTAGAGACCAGAATTTGTTAATTTTGTTATTTCTTCAAAGAGCTTCAATAGGTTGACGCACTTTACCAACAAACGCCACTGTTGACGCATCAAATAGGGTATTTGACTACTTCTTGAAAATAGTTTTGAATTGTTTATTGGTACACTTTATTCACCAAGTACAGAGTTTTTTTTTTTGACGAAAGTGCCTTATTTTGCCTAAAATTTAAAGAATTTAAAAGCCCGCCAAAACCCTCCTTTCCTGCCTGGCGACACTCGTGACGTCACACGTCTGTAAAAGCTGCTGCTGCGAATGGAGCGTTTCCGGTTACCCAAGTTTTCAACTACTTTTATTGTTTGTTGCATTTTATTTCTTGTTATTAATGAAAGATTGTTTTGAATATAAAAATTGTAAAAGCCTACAGTGGAAAAATATTGAAAGTAGACGCCTTTTTTGTGGGGCTAGCTATAGAAACAACCATTCTGTGGAGCTATAAATGTAACAACTTCAATTTGATATTGCACTTACGATTTTCTGTGAAGCTCATTTACATCGGAATTTTGTAGAGTTAAATGTAATACATTGTTTAAGGCGAGTATTGTTAGGGTTAGGGTCCTTAGCTTCGATCCTTGCTTCGGAATATGTTTGTTTTCTTTTGTCGTTTTCTTTGGATACTAGTTGCTGTTGGTTGCATCGCATAATCATTTTTTCCAGAAAATCCACCAAAACATCAATTAAATATTTTTTTTTTTCTGAAGGCTTCAAAACTTTTTGTATAACAAGCGAATTACAACCATTTGAAATGACCAAAGACGATTTCAAAAATGAAATTGGACGTTACTTGCACACCGGAAAACAGATTAGGTATTTAAAAAAAATAAGAGAATTACTTGCACATTAAAAGTAAATACCACCTAAATTGACGCATTTATGTCAGGAAGGTAACCTGCAGTTGTATCGTCACGTAAAAATTCCAACGAAAAAGAGACAAAGTGCTCTGGAATTGTTGCAAGATTAGCGTGAATTTTCTACAAATGATCTCACTTCTAAAATAAATTCGGTTATTCACCGCCGTGCAGCTGTATGTTTTGCATGAAATCACTATTTCTATCTATGGTTAGTTTAAAAATTAAGTTTTCTTGTATGGTAGCAATTTATTTCAAACGCATGCATGACTCTTAGCATCCATTATGAATTCTCCGAAAAAAAAAACATGGTCCTGTAGTGCAAAAATCAGCAAACGAAAACGGAAAAAATGCACGCAAAATAATATTATTCCAACCAAGGTCTCTTCAATCAAGCAGCTACCTGGACACTACTTCTTAGTTGCTTCTCTTTATGTTAATAGTAAACACTTAAAAATCACAGTTTCTTCATGCGAGATGAAGTGAAATGATGTAGGTAAATAAATAAATAATTCGTGGCGTAGCTAGGGGGGGGGGGGGCAGTGTGGGCGGTCCGTCCCGGGTGTCACCGGTTTGGGGGTGACACCCGCATTTCAAAAATAGTAATCGAAATTAGTGGGACACAAAAAAAAATGATAGATTTCTTTTATCCTTTAGTGTCGAAACACGTCTACCTTTAATGTTCTGAATATTTGTTTTTAAGTTTATCTATCGATTTTTCAAATACGATCCAGGGGGCTGTGCTCTTTCGTTACAGTAGAGTATAATATTATTGGCAACACCGCGCGCTTAAACAAAGAGAGCATCGCTCTGTAACTCCAACAATCACAGGAACTCGTGCTTGCCGTCCGTCACAGTTGTTTGGTTTGTTAGGAGCGGCGGTGGATATAATGTAAGTTTTCTTGTATAAAGAGAGAAAGTTTTAAAATTGTTAAAATCATGGCAATTAGACGGTTAAATTGTAAATCCTAAAAATTATTTCAAGAAAAATGTTAGATTTTCCTTTGAAAATGAAAAAAAAAGCAACCAAGCATATGTTGGATCCGCGTAGTCTAGGCTTCAAAATTGTTTTGCTTATTTAGAATTCCGTTAGCTTTCTAAGATTCACAAGTGCCTTGAAGTATTTTCTAGTAACTTTTGAATTTATCATCTGACAGATTCGATGTATAAATTAAGAACATTTCGCGTTATCGGATTTACACTCTGCGTACCTACCTATTGTCGACAGTGCACCTATACTCGATATGAAATCGTATCATGTTCGAATTTATGCAAATAAAATTATTCGGAAAACAGCATCAAACTAGCAGCACTGTCAGGTTTCAAGTCAATCCGAACGAGTCCAAGTGTTCGTTGGTAATCAGTTTTTGTAGGGCATGTGTTTAAAACAGTGGGAACCGCGTATGTTGCTAGCGAAATCGTAACATTAGTAAGCACTTTAACTCTAGGTTCATTTAAGTTTGATATGCTTTTTACTGATTGAGAATATACAAATATGATCGCGATCAAATAAATAAGCGTATGATTCTCTAAGAATTTTCCATTATAAATTTACAGAAGAAGATTTCTATTATGGGTAACCTCTCTGTCGAATACAGGCACCTAAATTCTTGCGGGTTTCTTAAATCGACACGGATGTCGAACTTCTGTTCCTGAACAAAAATTGAGCTTTAATCATAAACTGGACGAACATTACAACATCTTTATTTATACGATACTGAACGGTGCTAGAAATCTAAAATTTACACGTGGAGATGGGCTTCGATACATATCATATTTAAGAGTCTGTAGCTACTTATTTCTTAGGCGGGTAGTAAAATACTTCACTTGTTAAGTAGTTCACATAAAGGCGGATATCTCAAAGGCATGTTCTTTTATTACCTGACGGTTGTTTTTTAATTACGTATAATTATGATTTTATATTTTATTTATTCTTCTATTTTTGTGAAGGAACTTAATGTAGAGTTGCTTCTCTGACTATACAGTATCCCCCAGGGTCTCACAACTTGTGGGACCCGGATCCTGGAATTGCGCCAATGGGATCCCATCTGGGTCTGGAATTGTTTCTACTTGGATCAAGCCACTTCTGTCAACTTTCCTTTCAATATCCCTTAGTCCTGCAAATATCGAGGTTGCAAAGTAAATACAGCCTATGTTAACGTTTCAATAACAAAGGGTAGCTTTCGACTTTTTAAATTTATAGCGAAATCTTATGGTCCCCCTATAGTTACACTGGCGGAAATTAAAAAATCACAACACGCATACATGAATGGTAGAATATTAGGAAACTTTGAAGTTATATCCAGGGCTATACCTAAAAGAAATGATAACAAATGGAAATGGATCAGGCTAAGTTGTTATGCATAGATAAATAAAATAAATAAATAAAAAATTAAAATTTACATAATATCTATATATATATATATATATAAAAGAAAGTCGTGTTAGTGACACTATTTATAACTCAAGAACGGTTGTACCGATTTGGCTGAAAATTGGTACGGAGGTAGCTTAGAACCAAGAGACGGACATAGGATACTTTTTATCCTGTTCGACCGCGTTCCCATGTGACTTCACAAGTCACTATAAAACGTGGTGTAACAAAAACGCATCTGACTTGGAATAACAAAACGTCAAAGAGAATACAAGTCACTATAAAACGTGTAATAACAAAAACTCATCTGACTTGGAATAACAAAACGCAAATGACAGCTAAACGTAATTTTGTCTATGGTTAAGTATGGTTGAACGTAACAAATTGGAAGGAAAATAGTAGAAACAACACTTTTCATGTTACTCATTCAAAACAAGACAAAGGCGCGTTAGGATTATCTTTGGTATGCCTTCAAGTTGATTAGGCTCTATGGATATTGATCTATGCCTGCCTGTGATCAGCGAAAATAATACCACTAAAGTACGTGTTACCATTCCTTTCTCCGTATGTGGCATTTTCTTGGTTGCTTTTAAATTTTCACTTCTCTCGAAAACCAATTGTGTGTTTATTTGTTCAGTGTGTTTACATTTAGACCCATGCCGCCTATCAGGAAAGTTTCGACTATGAAAACAGAATGCATCAGTTTAAAAGCATGCAATACTAAGATACCTAAAAAGCAAAATCGATTACTGGTATTTTAGTTGAGAAGCGATATGCGGTAGCGTCTGACGATCGAACCACACTTATCCTATTATTTTAAGAATGCAAAGTTCTGGTAAGCCTTGTGTTGATGGGTTCCATTCTTTTTAAAGTATGCTTAGGTAGAATTCACGATGATTGAATTGGCTGCGAGTAATAATACTTTCTTACTTTTAAAGTCTTTATAAATGAAAATGAATTACCAAATGTGTTTCTAAGCGCAAAACTCGAGAATGGCTCGACCAATTCGGCTAATTTTTTTCCCCCATATTTTCGTTAATCCACAAGGAAGGTTCTTATGGAAGAGAAAAAACGTAAAAATTGCGAGAAAAATAGTAAATTCAACACTTTTCTTTTCCCATACAAACCAGTCAATCAAAACAAAACAAAGATGCGTTAGGATTATCTATGGTATGCCTGCAAGTTGATTAGACTGTATGAATATTAGTCTATGCCTGCACAAAATAAAGTTCGCAGGGGAAAAGGGTTTCCGTGTCATCAACGAAAATAATATTACTGCCAGTCAATCAAAACAAAACAAAGGCGCTTTATGATTATCTTTGGAATTGCAAAATGATTGATCTGAAGAAATGTTTTCAAAACACCTCTTTGGCATGGGTAATGACAAAATCCCCGTAAACGTTTTGACTGGCTGCATAATACCCCTGTCAATTTTTTGGTTGAACGAATGAGCTATATTACAGAGACAAAAACACAGATATAAATTAAATAATTTCAAAATTCAAAATCAAACTGTCGGTGAATTAAGGACATACAAATCAGTTTATTGCGCAACTAACCAAGATGATGTCGACAACTATCCACCAGAATTTTTGAACTCACTGGATTTTCCAGGATTGCTGCCACATAATCTTCAATTAAAAGTAAGATCGGTGATCATAATGTTGTGAAATATCAACCAACCGCGTCTTTGTAATGGCACACGGCTAGCAGTGAAAAAAATTACTGAACAATGTGATCGAAGCAACCATTCCAAAGGGAAAATATAAGGGAGAAGATGTGTTGATACCAACTGACGTACCATTTGAATTTAAACGACTGCAATTTCCAGTACGGCTTGCTTTCGCTATGACCATAAATAAATCCCAGGGTTAGTCGTTGAATGTTTGCGGCGCTAATCATGAAAACCCAAGTTTCTCTCATGGACAGTTGTAGGTTGCCTGCTCCGGCGTTGCCTGCTACGCGCCAGATGGTGTATCACAAGGTACTTAACTGAAGAGTGCAACATATGCACCAAAATACATAAACAATAAAGAATCATTCAAATACTTAATTTTTTATTTGTATTTCAAATAAAAAATTGAACTTAGTAAAATAAAAAATCTGCTTATTTATTGCCTCTACGGCGGAACAGAGTTCGCCGGGTCAGCTAGTATATATATAATTCTCACATTATTACATATAAAACTTTAAATTTTAAATCATTTAATACTCTTCATGCGGACATACTTGGGACCAAATTTCACTCATTTATCAGAACACCGTCTGGGTGTTGGGATTTTAATTTGTGCTAGTTTGTGTATCAGTTTCTAAGTATAATGGTCGAGCTGCACTTTGCCAGCACTGGTCTGTACCGTCACCGCAACAACAGTCGGCCGAGTGACGGCTCGCCCCCTCGCGTCCATAGATCGCCCGTGTTCCTACCCTGTGTTTAGTCTCCTTTAACGTTTTCAAGTGTTGTGTCAGGGAATCAGTGTTGGGGATGACTGGTAGGTTTGGTACCCTACTTTATTATAGAGTAGGTACTGTACTTTATTTTTGCACAGTTTTGGTACGAAAATACATTAAAATACTTTTTTATCTGACTCACGTTATCACCTAACTGGTTGATCTTTTATGTACAAAAATAGTATCCAAGCTCAGTATTAACAGTATCAACGCAATCACAATTAAATGTCAATTACTTCGCACTTGACGTGTTTGTTTTGTCTGAGGTTCTTTTCGATTCACTCAGTATTTTTTGTTAGTGAAGAACGAAGTTATAACGTATTTTAATTTAAATATAGGTCGTAAAGTTTTTGTATAGTCAAAATAATAATTTCATGTTATCTCAAAGTTCTAGTCACAGAGTTACTTATTGGGAAACTCGCAGTGCACCTATATCGTAGTCACCTAACTTGAAAAGAAGACCTACAGATTAACGTGAAATTCAAACCACAGAGTGTCCTTCGCATTAACAGATAAAAGCTTTGCCAGTGGTAAATGTCAATTTTAAGGACAGCAAAAATTACAGTTGAAACCGGGATTTGAACCGGGACCTTCAGTTTCCAAATCACACGCAGTAACCATTTTAGTCACCAGTCCGAATATAAGTATGATGAAAAATAAGTTTTAAACACGATAAAATAAACATACTCCTTTTCTATACCATACATTTTTGCTATCAAAACACACGAATCCACTTATGTGTTTGAATACATATCTTTCGGTACTTCTAGATTAGTCTTGCGTCAGATTACGGCGTGCGATTCGGGAGTGGGAGGTTCGGTTAAAAAGGCGGATCTCTGCTGCAATTTTTGTGGATCTTAAAATTGGTGTTTAACTCTGGCAAAGCTATGATCTTTTTAATGTGAAGATGCTAGGATTCTTCCTACATTTTACGAACATCTGATGAACATGGATGAAAAAAAAAACTTTTTTAAGGCAAATAATAACATGAAAACAACATTTAGTCGTAAGGGAAGGGAAATTTCCAAACTCTCTCTATGCGCTTCTCCACATCCAGCAGGCCGACACTGATCAGCACTGTCAAAACAGAAACCAATCCAATGACGGCCGAGTGTCGGAATGAGGTCCGATCTTCAGAGGCGTTAAAATTAATCTAAAACCACTTTCGATCACCAGTGAGCAAAACGTGGCTAAAATCTTACCATATTGACTGTTGAACATGAAGTAACTCAAATTGATAATTTTGAAGATGTGATTTATGAGTTTGCAGCTGTTAAAGCTAAAAAGAGAATGTGAAAGCAACTATTTTTAGTTTTTTGTGTTTTTTAATGATGTTAATATTACAATTTTATTGATTACAATTATTAATAACAATAAATGTTTATTTAATTATATTTTATTAAAATCATATTTTACACTTACAAGATATTATATTTTACTTAATTTTGAATTTAAGTTTTCAAGGGGTGACACCATTGATGTCCGTCCCGGGTGTCACCAATGCTAGCTACGCCACTGAAACAATTTATATTCAAATTAAATAAACCATATTACTCGGAACAAAGGCTTATTTTTCACGAATTCGCGCCTAACAATAAAAAAAAATAGTTTGAACAATGGGCTTCCTGTGATCCACCGATGTTGCACCATTCGACTGAGCTTGGTCGATGATTACGCTGTGTTTCTGCGTGCTAGTAGTGATTTGTGACTTGCTATTGCTTTTGGCGAGTCTCAAGGTAAGTTTACGCATGATTTTTCCGTAATACATTTTTAAACTTAATCATTAGCATCATTATAACAGAGCGAGATTATTTTAATTAAAAAAAAAAAAAAAACTACTCAGCCAATTTCATGTTGGTTTTAGTTCATTATACCACATTATAGCGATCTCTTACTATATTTATTTGAAAGGGATACTTATTAGCTTCATTTGTTTGCGCATATTTGTGACACCCTTACTACTTTTCTTTATTTTCAGCATGACTGCACAAATTTCGTGTGCAGAATTTTTCGACGTAAGGTTTGCTAACGGAAAACAATCAGTCTCTAACTTTAAATATAAATGATTCTCAAATTAAAGCTGTTACATTTCTAAGCTCAGCAGAATAAAAGTCAGTGTTTTTTCTATAGCTAGCCCCACAAATAAGGCATCTATTTTCCATATTTTTCCACTGTAGGCTTTTAGAAATTGTTCACGATTTTGTATTCAAAATGAAATTTCATTAATAACAACAAATGACCAGCAACAAACAATAAAAAAATAGTTGAAAGCTTGGATAATATTAAACGCTCCATTCGCAACCGCAGCGTTTACAGACGTGTGACGTCACTCAAGCGTCCACCAATCCTAGAGCGTTTTCTGTCAAGTGGCCAGAGGCGAGAAAAGTTTATTTTTTATTTCGCTTTTTTATTAAAAATAATCCACTTCTATCTTCAAAATTCAAAAAATTAGCTTCCTGAAGCATTAATCTACGAGAATGACTACAATGTATAATATATTTTTAATACTGCCAAATAGCCTGTTGGTGTGTATTCCGCGGCAGCCACATATAGTGATATAGCCCTTTTTTGATCCAACAGGAACTCTATCATATAAAAGGTAGAATTCCATCTCGTGCTGATATCTGGCCCCAGCTGACGGGTAAATTTTTCTTTTTGAATCGGTTAAAGTGAGTAAGGAGTCTGTCACATTACGATAGTTAACGCACCTATCAATTTTGATGCAAAGATCGAGTGGCGAGTGTAAGGTCGATTATCGACTTCAACGATCTAGTAGGAGTATCAGTAGCAGAGTGTATGTGTTATAGCGCGCGAGTTGTTACCGCAAATGTGTGTGCGGGAAGAAATGATCGTACAGATCTGAAAAGTGTCCGCCGGTTGAGAGCAAAGCCTTTTGAAGAGCTACCGCGTCGGTAAAGTACCCAGTGACATTCATGTACCTTTAATGACAGTCGTATGTGTTATGGTGCACGAACTGTTACAGTAAATGAGTGCGCGGGAAGAAAAGATTGTGCCAACAGAAAAGCGACACCGTTTGTTGAGAAAGTCTACCGCGTCGGTTAAGTGACTAATGAACCTTATGTACTCTTAAAAACTGTTAGTTACGTAGGTCGTTCACTAATGTAGAAAAAGAAATATCTTGTTGTTTCATTTGTGTTGATTGAAAGAAAATTCTCACTCGCTAAGAACTTGCAAATCTTCGGCAATTATTATTCAGGGTGTTCCTTGTATACTATTCAGTACAAGAAAATAATAAATATGGTTCGGTGGTCGGAATGTAACTACTTATAGCTGTGCAATAAAAAGTGTTCTTGTGTTGATATACTTGGAGTGTGTTGAGCAGTAAGTAACTTTGATAAATCATTTCCTTCCCCACAAAACCAGGCGACCGTTCTTAAAATTTACCCCTGAATAATTTCCTTTGTTTTATGAAGTTCCGATAGCTTTCAAACATGGTCAAAGCATAAAGAAAATAAGTGGTGATTGTGAACTGAGCTCTCGTCATCAGAACTTATATTTCAAATAGCATACATTTTAATAAGTTATTTTACAAGTCGTCTACCACGAACGTTCACTCCTGCACTTCAGGCTGGATCTTCAACGAGTAAACATTTCACCATGTTGGGCCACTGTCATGAATGAGTAAATGTAATTTGTTTTGGTCAATAGCCCAACGATTTGCGATACTATTAAGCTGCCATGCTATATTTTCTTCAGGGTGAGAACAGGGGAAATGCTTCCCAGCAAAAACTCCATGCTGTAGTTTGACTTCAGAAGATACCCATAAGCTGAGAAATTAATTGTTGTGTAAACAGATCTAGAAGTCACAGAAATAGCGATAGCACCAGATATGTTTGTTTTATTTTCTCATAAATTCTGTCTTAGAAGTCTGGTACAATTTTTTTCGGAAATGTATATAAGACTCTGTAGTTATAGTGGGGTAAAGCTTCTTCCGTTTCTTTCTACGATGGATAACGGCTCGTTGTCTAGTGCAACGATTCCTGCAATAACTTAGGACTAATGATTTTTTTGTTGCTTTTTCGTCGTTTACATCCGAAAGTAAATTCCTTTCAATCGATTCTGCTATAGTCAATTGCTTTTCTTTCAATGTCGAACTTGTCCCAGGAAAGGCTAAAGGCTGTATAGGCACTCTAGCGGCTGTAACTTCCCTCATTTCATGAAAGTTTACTGCATGTTTTATTTTCAAATGGTTTGTCATGGCAGAAGTATCTGGTCGTAGACAGAAAAAAATACGTCATTGTGTTTTCTTTAAGTCCACAAAGAGAAAAAGGAAATTATTCAAACTTCGCAAATAGTAATTCAAAATTGAAAACTTATTATCATTAGTTATATCAAAATATTCCAAAATAGACGATCCTTTCTTTACTGATAACATAAGTTCCACATTTGCGGATGCGGACATCCGTTAAATCCCTAGAAAAAACATCGCAGTGAAGCATTTATCCTCAGTCATCAGTTGTTCTTGGGGCAGATGACCGAGTGCAATATCTAGATGTGACGCCTTTTGTGTTCTTTGAACCATTTTCTAACTTCTGGCACGAAGCCTCCAACAAACAGCTTTTTGAAAAGGTCTGTTGCCATCCACGCTCATTTTTATCCATAATAGTGTACTAGCAAATGTTCTTGAATGTACGCGGATCCTTTGATTTTCCAATGACCACCAATGCCAGAAGCGTTAGCACACGGGAATATAGTTACACGTTCTTTGCTCACCTTACGTAAAGGCACAGATTTTTCATGATATGAGATAAAAGTATTGCAAAAAAAAAAAAAAAATCTTTGATTGATCTGCATTGTATACTTGGGAAGGTCAAAGATGTAAATCTTTTACTTTTTGTAAAAACCGCAACATAAATGGTATCATTAGAGTGTTTTTCCACTGTTACCTTCTTCAAACGTATTCTAAGACTTGAAGCGTTACCGTATTCCACTGCTAGCTACGAATTCTAGTTTTTATTTTATCTCTTTGTAATAAAGATTTGGGTTTCATGAACAACATTGGTCCATAAGCAGGTGTAGACACCACGTATACAAATCTTCATCCACCTCTGGATGTCCAACTTTTGAAAAGTAATATCATAAATTGTGGAACGTCCTACCCCGTCCATTCCTTTTATTTGATGACACTACGCCCCACCGCAAGCCAACCGAGACACGAAGCGACGTACCCGCGGAACAAGCTGGATATCCCTTACATCCCTAGAAGAAACATCGCAGTGATGTTACCTCTCGGGAGTTAAAGTACATTGTTAAAAATAAGATCTGAATATTCGCTGTTTTTCTCTAAGAATCTTAACGATTAAATTCACAGCTTGGCCAAGTTATTCTAGAAGAAAGCTTTTTGGTGGATAGTGATCAATTGTTGCTTCAAAAATGAAAACAAATTTTCAGAGCTCCTAGGTTTAACTGTTACTATTAACAATTTTAGTGAGTGGGATATGATTTTTTCCAAACAAATAACGACAGAACCTACAATATCCACACCTCGGTTCTGTCCTTTAAGTGGCAACTATCCTAAAAGTTTTTCCTTAGGATTTTCAACTGAAATATACAGCAAAAATAGGCAATTTGGTGTATCGCAAAACTCAAGTAGGCCTTCTGCAACTGATATGGCTGAAGCTGATTTAATATAGTCAACTAGTTGGTAAGTTACGACTGAGGCCATCGTAGCCAGTTCTACCAGACAGTAAAATAGTTTCAAATTAAGAAACGCGCAATGCAAATAAATGTCGTGCAACAACCCGATTTATTGAAATACTCCTGGGTGCAGGAACATTTTTTCGCAACAGATAGTTTGCGAGAAAAATACTGCATTCCATTTTCGGGCGGAAATGAACGACTTTTCGAACGTCTTTCAAGAGAACAGACTAGAATGAACGAAGGTCGTTCCACTGTGCCACTAGAGCAAACTCGATGAAAACACCTATCGGATGCCTATTATTTCTCACACAAATCTATTTACCTCAACATCCATTACCACAAATGTGTGACTGTAAAGAAATATATTTCGTAGGGGTAAAAAAGAAGTTCAATACGGACTCCTCGGACGAGCACGCAACCATGCTACCGACGAGATTGCTAGAGGCCCGGGGCAATAATCATGTTTTCTGCTATTTTGCAAAAACTCTTATATCGCCGACACTGAATACATTTATGAAAGTTACTCATCGTTTGATTAGCATTTGATTCTGATTAGTCTGGAATTGATACGGTGCCAGGATATACGACCTCAAGTTTTTCGAAAACTAAATGCCTTTACAGGACTATGTTTTGGGCAGTTCTCAACCTCTATGTTAAAGCTGATGGAAATTGGTTAACTAGACATCGCAAATGTACGCTAAAGTTTATGATGTGCGGTGTGCTTCATTCTCGGTGGTTCAAGTCAAAGTGTGCAGCAATCGCATACTTACAATTTTACTGCTTGCTTTAGTTTTAATAACGTAGTAAATATATAACGGAATCTTTGCGAGCTGTTATTTCACAGAACAACTTCTTGGTTAAAAAATCTGAGAACATGGACCTCCAAGACAACTACGGAGTTAATCCGAGCATCAACCAGCAGAGACGAGACAGCCAAGATGGTTGCCGACATCCGGAAAGGATAGGGACCAGAAGAAGAAGAATTTCATAAAAACTTGGAGTTAACATTTGAGGGTCTACTGGAGATCACGATTCCGCTGCAACATTCACCGATTGCGTCATCATACTGCTTAAGTCAGTTGCGAGACGTATTATTTTCACGCAGTAATTTCCTCGTAATACACCCTGGACCATTATATTCAAGCAGAATGGGGGGTTGTAATACACCCTGGACCAGCATGATACCATTAAATGTACACACTTTATCATTATTCTTGGCCGCCGCTGAAAAATTCTATCACTCTTATCTTGCACAATCCTACATCAATGTCATCCCAGGAAACAGTAACGCAATAATGACGAGCCAGTATTGCGTTACTGTTTCTTAGGATGACATTGATGTAGGATTGTGCAAAATGAGAGTGATAGAATTTTTCAGCGGCGGCCAAGAATAATTATAAAGTGTGTACTTGTGAAAGTATTTCTTATGGGGTCTCGCGTTTGACTACAGCAGTATGATGCCACTTCCTTGCGGAATCGTGGTCTCCCGTAAGGGACCGTGCACAAACTACGTGGCTCGGTCCAGGGGGGGGGGGAGGGGTTGGCTGGAAGGCTACGCTGGGCTACGTGGGGGGAGGGGGGGGGTGGTTCCGAGTCAGGCTACGTAGCTTTCCTTTCATAACATTTTTAACTGTTAAAATAAGGAACAGAACACACAACAGCAGTTAATTAACTCCGTATGTAATTTACAATAGTCTGACACGAGCAAAATAGTACAAAATGTCTTCTGGAGTCAAAAGAGAAAAAAGCTACGTGCTACGTGGGGGGGGGGGAGGGGGGTAGAGTCAAAATCCACGTAGGGTTACGTAGGGGGGAGGGGGGTTCACAGGAGGCCAAAATGGAGCTACATGGTTTATGCACGCTCCCTCATCCACGCAGAAAATTCCTGTTGAAATCAGTCAAGGTTCTCAGTAATACTAAGATTAGGAGGCAGAGTAATGGTTGGTTGGGAAAAGAAGGCGAAGTAAAGTAAAATTTTTGATCAATTATTAGGGCGGAATGAAAACTATCATAAATCAAGCAGTAGAGCAGAACACAACAGGAAGACAAGTTCGTTAGGAATAACAGGTTTTAATCACTACACATCTCAAAATTTGATCGTTTGTCTCTTCCGCCATTTGGTACAGAAGGAAGTCGGTGCATAACTTACTGAAATTATGGGAACGGACCCCATGATATTATTTTTTTAAATTTAATTTAATTGCAATGGAGCACAAGCTCCGGTGGCAATTTTCCGACACCCCCATTTTCACCCTATCCTGCACCCACCTACATTTACCCTCCACAAATTTTATCTTTAAATTCTTTCAACGTTTTCGGTAAATTATTCATCATTTCTGTAGGTAACTCATTCCAATCCCTGACACCCTTACCTAAAAAAAGAATATTCCCACACCCTTGTGCGTGAAATCGAGTGCCAGCTTGTGGTTATGGTCATCTTTTCCCTTCCATGCATATGTTTGATACCTACTCCAATATCTTTCAGTGCCTCATCGCCAGTATACGACCTATACACTACCATGACCCTCCTCAACCTTCTCCTGTCTTGCAATGAATCCCATTCCAGCTCCTTTATCATATCGGTCACTGATTGCATTCTGCGATAATGTCCAGAAACAAATCTAGCAGCCCTTTTTTGCACCCACTCCAATTCCTGTATTTGATACGCAAAATGAGGGTCCCATACTACACTACCATATTCGAGCAATGGTCTGACCAAAGTTTTGTAACCCAATATTTGCATCAGGTTATTACAAAACACTGAGTCTATTGTTTCCAGCTAGGCTTGCTGGAGCACCGCTAGCTGACACATGTTGGTGGCCAATCGCCTCCATCAACACTCTGCTCTACGCAAATTAAAAAAATTATGCAAGTCCCTTCTAAAACAGTGATTCATATTCCTGCGAATACTAGGTTCATATGTTTGATACCTTGAGTGCCGTTAAAAAAAACAGAATAACGTGGTGCTCTGTGGACCTGATGGATAAATAAAGGAGACGGAAAAAGAAAGTTGTTTATTACATGAAACAGCTGCAACATGAAACCAGAGCATAACATCCAAGAGCAGTTAGTGAATTAGAAATATGACGTCCGTCCATGCTGTCTGTGTATTTCAGTGCCCTATTTTCGAAAGTGTGTTTGTATCCATTCATGTAATTCTGCCGCAGCATGCCAGGTGTACCAGAAGGTGAAAAATATTGGTTTTGAGACACGCCTTGCCCAAGCGCAGCTACGTAGTAGAATTTATCCTGGAATGTACTTACTTCCGGAATGTGTGCTCGTACTCCCTGATCTGCTTGCGGGAGAGCTCGTGGAACTCGGCGTACACGCTGACCTTGGCCCTGAGCTGTGGGCTCACAGCCTTGCCCTCGTTGATCGCCTGGCGCCGAGAAAGCACCGAACTCAGCTCGTTCCCGTCAGACATTCCACGTACTCACTCGGCGACTCCGGTGCGTATCACTGCAGGCCTGGAGAGAGCGACAATTCCACGTAGTTCTTCTCGTGGTCACGAGATAGCACTCCCTCTGCACATAGTTCACATTTCAGTCAAGAGAGAGCGCTTCACGTCTCTTTTTAGTTAGAAAAACTCTCAATATCACACGGAAAAAAAAGTTTATTTCAAAATATTAACACCATTCTGGCAAAATCAATAGAAAATCATATCATCTTATACATGACAAACTAAAGATGGCTGAGAAAGATATAAAAGTTTCGTATTTCAAAAGAAGGAGGCTACAAAAACAGTAGTTAATCACATTTAATTTATGTGGTAATTGTAGACAATTTTCTTCTGCAGTTGTTTCTTAAAATAACGATTACTATTTAATAAGTATGCCAATCCAAGTATTTTAGGGATTTTATACATTTACGGGTGCATTTCCCTCCTCATCCAGGTTTCTTCAGCGATACAGATTTGTTAATAAAATTGGATTGCTTACTAAATAATGATAAATTTTTCATTTAATTGAAATGGAAATCATATCGCCTTGCCAATTTTCATACAGAACAATTTCCCATTTCCTTAAAACGTTTTCTTTAAAAATCAAATCTACAACTAATGTAAATTAAGAACTGAAACTGACGATTTGTAATTGTGGCAACATATCCAGGCGAGATAATCAAACAAATGATGCTCATATCCGGAAAGCGGGAAATAGTATTGATAGAAACGCGAGTTATAGTATAGAGAGTGACCTGAGGAAGGTGGTGAAGGAGGAACAGCATACCAGGGTGGAGCTCATGCAGGTCCTAAGTCGCCATGACCGGCCACAATTGAACTATGCTGTGAGGCGGGTTAATGTGGAAACGGAAGTGCTACTTGGGAAAGGCATTAGTTCTGTGTTGGGGGTTGTGCCTTTGATGCAGCAGATCTACTATCCCGGTTTGTATATTTTTCCCAAGATATTGAGCTTTAGTCTCCACTTTTTGGAGCACTCAACGGACGTGCTCTTCCATAATGGGATCGTATTCAGACAGTAACTCAACTATTTTTAAGAAATTACCGTTCTTATGCTCAAACAACTTGTCGCTTGTACCTTGAAAAAACCAGTCAACTTTTTGGTAATTGCAACGATTCTTAGAAGCACCTCATTCCAATGATTTATTTCGGCATTAATAACTATTTGAGTGCCAGCATCTACAGTTTTATAATTTCATCTTTTTTGCCTGAATATGATTTTTCGAAATTTCATGCTCTTTTAAAGTTTCGTCGAGCTGCTTCCAATTTTTAAAACCCTCCTTTGAGAGAGAACTAACTAAACAGCCGAAAATTTTGCAACAGAAGCAGTAAACGCAGTTTTTTGAAAGATAGTAGCTAATCCCACAATATTTGCTCTCCGTTGCTTAAAATTCGTGCATAATATTTTGCGCTAAAATGTCGATCTGTGTCATTGCAAGGAAATTTGTAATTATGCAATAGTTTGGGTGGACCTTGCCTTACTAAAAAGCTTCTTACGGCATATCGTAAAATTCTTGGCCACAAAGTTTTAGAACGCCTTCTGTGAGTCTCACGTTGGTGTCATTTCCAGTTGGTTAGAAACTACCTTCATGTGTTTGCTATTATTCTCTGACGATTTCGTACTTCTTTTGTATCCCGACCTGATATTGGATTCTAAGATTTGTTTTCGTAATCCCTGAATACAGTATATTTTTTTTACGCGCCCAAATTGATTCTGCCTTTCCGCTTCCTTTCCCAACCTTCTTTTTTTGTACTGATAACCAGATAGTTTTCTTTGACCGTTCAGACATTTTGGACGAGGCACGCACCGTAACTCAAACAATGTACAGTACAAAATAATATAAAAAGTAAATATTTACCTTGTTCTAAATAAGCTAAAACCATAACTAAGATAAATTATTCTCAGTCGATATAAAAAATATTTATGCAAAACACAAAATATTTTCCATACCCTGTGAACATAAAAGAAAGTTTAGTGTTACTACACAGTCCAAGCTTATTCGCGGAGGATACTATCCGTAAATTTGCTGCAAATACAGAAAACCGTGTATACAGAACGGCAATTCTGTAGGCTTAAACGGAATACGTACCAAGTTCAGAAAAAAAAAAAATTGTTGTGGAGTGATTGTCATGCAATGCACTTATTAAACCAACTGACAAAGTTATTCACATTCACTAACATAGTTAATGAATTTCATTTTGTTGAGAAGATATACAAATGCAGAAATTAGAGTATATATAATAAGCATCATGGGTTCTTATATATTCTCAGATAACATTCCAAATTGAATATACCAATGGTATATGAAGTAACTAATCGGTAATCAGCAGCTGGTAATATTATTTACTTATTAATGATTGTAAGTACTGTCCCTCACTCACTAAAGTAGTAGAGACTCGGGGTAACTGTCCCCCCCCCCCCCCGATCAAAGGCACCGCCACCAACGGCCCCGCCATCAACCACCCCGCCCCCTACCCAACCCCGTGCGGCCGCTGCCCTATAATCTCCTACCTGTGCAGTCCTTGGTCGCCCACCCCACATTTGCAGAACCAAAACGACGCCACTTGAGACAATTACCGTTCGCCGCTTTGTCATTATGTACCAGAGTAATTCTTGGTCGCCCACCCCACATCCTGTAGCCAAAACGACGCCACTCGTATCGACACTGTATGAGCTGGATACAGTTGCTCAGTTACATGACCATTTTTCTGTACAGCGGTCTGAAAATAATAATTATTCACATATTCAACGTAATTATTTAAATAATTAGCATATTTTCGTATAGTGTGGTGAACAGTTCAAAACCCCGTAGGTTTTAATAAAGCGGGTAGGAATTCTGCAAGATTAAGAAGGGAGAGGGTGAAACTTGGTTCAGACCTACTCGTCCGAAAGATACTGAACAGGCTTAATGTACCCATCTACAAGGATCGGGTAGACGCAAAAGCCACGGGGCGGGCAGTTAAAAGGAGTCCAAAATAGAGTTACGTGGTTTACGGACGCACCCTTAGCATAACTAATCTTCAGCTATCCCTCTACGCTCTTGCCACGCATTCGGGAGGACGTGAGTTCGAATTCCCCGTCATGCCATCCAGATTTCGGTTTTACTTGTTTCCCGAAATTACTCCAGGAGAAAGCCGGGATGATTCCCACAAAAGGCCATGGTCGAATTCATTCCCCTTCCCTGCGCTTCATCCATTCCAGTGTCTAATGACCTAGATGTCAATGAGGCTTAAAAAAAATGCTTCCCCTCCCCCCCCCCCCTATATCAGATGAATCTTTACTCTTCCTGTTCATCACTTCTGGAAATATGTTTGGATTTGAGAGCTTTCCTCGAACTTCATCTTTTCATTGAGAGTGATGTATTCTTCAAATGTTACGAACATACAGTCATCCCCCGCGACCGCTAAAGGGACACTTTTTCCCTTCATTAGTTTTCTGTTGCACTGCCTTTCTAAAATAACTTTCTGTCATTATTTTGGCAATTTGAGACCACGATTTGTGACACATTCGTGCTGCATCATGGAGACTTGTTTTAACTGACAAAAAGTTTTTAGTGACAAGACCTCTGTAAAAATGCTTGAGGTTTTTTTATAAAGCCTTTCTACATCGCTCATGTACGGAGGGAATAAAATAACCTTTACATTGTCCAAAAATGGAATAGAATTATGTGCAGTGCAGTTGTTGGTAAATAAGAGAACTGTTCTGTTATTTTTACAATAAATTGTGTCAAGCAGGCCTTCTAAATGCTTTACTGTCATCCAAGCCTTTTTATTAGATTTGTTTGATTGCTGTATTGATATAACATTTTTTTTCCTGTGATCCATGTTACCGAGCATGGTGGGTGAGCGGTTAACTCTCTGGCCTCACATTCAGAGCGTCGGTTCGAATCCCCGTCCGGGCATTTAAATCTTGCTTTTCCATGGTTTCTCCAAATTATTCCAGGTGAATGCCGGGATGCTTCCTTCAAAAGGCCATGGGCGAGTTCCTTCTCCGTTCTCCAGCCCCGTTCCGCCTCGCCTCTAATGGCCTCGACGTCGACGAGGCTTAAAGCCATAAGTAAAAAAAAATATTCTTTATGCAAGCCATTGTACTATTTTGCGTTGAAGGTGTTGTTTTTCGATGGATAAAAGTTTTTTAAATGGACGGAATGCTTGTTGTAATACGTTTAAGAGTAACAAAGTTGTATTACGACAGAGTCATCCATAATGAATATTAATAATTAATTAATTAATATTCCGATTTTCCTTGTAATATTCATTTATCTAAATTGTAAATATTATAAATATTAGGGTTAATTTATAGGTGAATAATTATGTATTAAACCCGGGCAGCCAGATTTATTATTATATGATTTAATTTCTGTGCAAAACTTGCCATTTAGAAAATATTAACTGTGGGAAGTTGGAACTGCAGTTTTGAACGTTCAGAGAACGGGACAATGCCCAGTGTAGCCGACAGGCTGGCGCCTTCGCTCACAAAGGGGGTGGCGCGTGGGAACCGTTACCTGCCGAGTGTAATGACCTCATCCCTTCCCAGTGGCCCGACAAGGTCAAGCAAAATGTGCGGTAACGGGTAGCAAATGTTACGACGTCAAGAAGCACATGATGATGGACATATATCGATGCACCAATCGTGAACGGCTACAGGGTTCACAGTGGTTAATTCAAGGCTTCTGTTCCATGTGGGGAGAGGAAAGCTGGCTTTGCCGCGACAAGAGGACACGACGCCATATTCGACTTCACTTGCTGCCGAGAAGAGCTACAGTGCGGACGTGTCACCCGACACGCCCTTAGCCGTTGATCAGTGACTGTGTCTGGTCACATAGTCTGACTCAGATGGGCTGGAAGCTGAGCGATCCACCTGCCAGAGATTGTAAGCTGATGTGCTAGCGCGGACATATCCGCAAATCTGGCATTCGTTGCAGCAGTGGCACAGAGCGTGTCACCTCGTCGAGAAGATGCGATTACGGTAAAGTACCGCGCATACGTCCACAGTTCCATTGGGTTTTAACGAGGCTTCCTAACCCGTAAACGGCTCCTGAGATAGGACTCTGCTCCCATCATAACAATTACTGAGCTAACCAATATTTCATGTCCATAACTTCAAATTCGAAGCATCTTGCTCATTGTTTTAAGTTCAAACGATGCTTTTAACTTTATACGGCGCCGCTGGGATTCTTTTGTAAATGTTAACTTTAGGTTGTTGGCCTGTAATGCCACTTTAAAACATGTTGACTTTGCAAAATCATTGAGATATCTAAATCAGTTTTATGTTTGCTTTTATCCGGCGGATTGTAAATGTCGGGTATTGCTTGTTTGTTGTCTTTGGATTATGTTTAACGTAACGTTAACTATAGGGGAGAGTGGGGAGGAATGGGACACAGGAGGAATGGGACACCTGTGATATTTTCAAAACTACCGCGTCTACTAACTTCAAATGTTCATCATAGATAGCGCTAGGAGTGCCCTATAAGCCAGTGGAGTTATATCGTTGAAAGTGGTGGACTTTAAATTTTGTGTTGAAAAAAGTGTTTTTCGCCTTTAAAAGTAAGTTTAGTGTGTTGTATGAATTTTTTTCTTATTTTTAATAGAACAGAGAAAGTCATAATGCTTTAACATGTGGGCATAACATATAATTTGAAGATTATTTAACACCAAAAAGTTCTGCTTTGTGATCAGTAGTTTGTCTTCCATGCACGTAAATTTCAAAATGGTTGCCTGCAGGAGGTTTGGGACAATGGTTTGCAGGTGGAATGGGACAAGTCCCAAACCTCCTGCACTATGTAAACTAAATTGTATGAAAAAAAGTTGAAATTTATTGTGCATCGTCCAATAAATGTAGAAGCTTTTCATTTTTTACATTTTTTTCAGACTTTTGTCTTCACAATGCCTCGTGTTTATAAGAGAAAAACTAAACGTCAGAGGTTAACAAAGGAAAAACTTAAGTATGCTCTCTCTGAGATAATTGAGAAAAATCGGTCATTAAGAGATGTGGCCAAGGAAATTGATTCGAGCAAGTCTACACTTGACAGATATGTAAAAGAAGCCAAATTGTTACCCATTGGAGATGAATATTGCTACCAACCTAATACAAATGTACGACAAGTTTTCACCATTCAAGAAGAATGAAGTTTGAAGTTGTATTTGATAACTTGCTCCTACATGCATTATGTATTAACTACAGTTCAGGCTCGCAAATTTGCGTACCAATTTGCTAAGGCCAAGAAAATTCCAGATGTTCTTGGTTGGGAAGAAAAGAAGACAGCAGGAAGGGAGTGGCTATTTGGTTTTATGAAACGCAATATGGACATTACTTTACGTTCTCCATCCCCTACCAGTCTGTCAAGGGCTACTAGTTTCAATAAGAACAATGTTATGAAGTTCTTCGACAATCTGAGAGAAGTTCTCCTCCGCCACTCTTTTAGTGCAAATAGTGTGTGGAATTGTGATGAAACAGGTGTTACAACTGTTCACAAGCCTGGAAAAGTGATTGCGGAGAAAGGAACAAAGCAAGTAGGGCAAGTGACATCAGCTGAACGTGGTCAACTCGTTACAGTTTGTTGCTTTGTTAATGCAGCAGGTAATACAGCACCACCTGCATTTGTTTTTCCACGGAAGAATTTCAAAGATCATATGCTGTATGGTGCTCCAGAAGGCAGCTTAGGTTTGGCTCATCCAAGTGGATGGATGACTGCAGAGAACTTTAAGAAAGTTTTGGATCACTTCATTAAAAATGTGAAATGCTCAAAGGAAGATCCAGTTCTACTTTTGTTTGACAATCATGATAGTCACATAAATATTGAAATCATAGACACTGCGAGAGAACATGGAGTTATCATTGTGACATTCCCCCCTCATTGCAGTCATCGCCTTCAACCATTAGATGTGTCAGTGTATAGTTCGTTCAAAAACAGGTACAACATGGCATGTAGTAACTGGATGGCAATGCAGCAAAACCTTGCTAAACCAATCAGCATCTACAATATTGCAAAGCTAGTGAATTCCGCATTTCTTCAAGCTTTTACTAAAGAAAACATCATCAGTGGTTTTGAAAAAACTGGTATTTGGCCATTTAATTCGGAGATTTTTACAGATTATGATTTTTTGATGTCATCAGTCACCGACCGACCATTTCCACAAACAACAGAACAAGACACAACTCAGAATCTACTTCCAACAACTGATAGGCCTCCACAGGGAAATGAGTATGAAGAAGACACAGAAGAAATTCCTTCGACTTCAGCTCGAGAATCCGTCACACCAGAGATGGTACGACCATATCCGAAAGCTGCAGCAAGAAAAACAACAGGAAGAGGAAGAAAACCTGGGAGAACACGGATCTTGACTGACACACCCGAGAAAACTGAAACTGAAGAACAGTTGAGAAAGAAAACAGCGAAGATCATCAGTCCATTTGCCCTGTCTAGGCCTGCATTTGTTTCTTCTAAAGAAACAAGAAAAATGTCTGAAGAAGAAACTTCAGAATCAAGTGAGGAAATGGAAACATCACATAGTGAAGAAGAATTCACAGAATCATCAGACGACGAGCAAGAGTTAGACTTAAATTATGAGATCAAAGATGTTACAATTGGTGACTTTGTTCTTGTAAAATTTGACACAGGAAAAACTCTCGTGCACTACATTGGAAAAGTAAAATCCGGATGGGATGAAAACAATTGCTTGCTGGTCAAATTTCTGCGGAAGCGAGGCAAGTCAATGACATTCGTTTATCCCAATGTAGAAGATGTGGGTGTTACTAGAAGAGATGATATAATTTTGAAGATGCCAGCTCCCGTCGTTGGAGGAACCAAGAGAACTAGCAAGATTTTTCGCTTCGGAATAAATTTAAGTGTAAAATTTCCTACACTACGATAAAGAATTTTGTATGCAACATTTTTTCTTGTTAAGCCACAATTTTTTCAGTTTCTAAACCTAAATTATCTTTTTTTAATATTAAACTTGTCCAAGAATAACATTGTTGGTACTTTTTTTTAAAAATGAAGTTACTGTCCCATTCCTCCTGCACTTAGTCCCATTCCTCCTGCACGCAGGAGGAATGGGACAATGTCACTTCTTTCCGAAAATTGAAGATTCCCTTGCTATTATAGCGTATTTTGAAAAGATACTTATACAGTATATAGTCAGATACATGTACTCAACATATACATAGTTCATATAATTCCAATGTTCCCACAGCTCCCTGAAAAAGAACTCAAACACAAATTGTCCCATTCCTCCCCACTCTCCCCTACCCGGCCTTGTATAAGCCAGTAGACTAAATAAATTGAGTATAATTTTGTGTGAAACTAACATCTTGTAGAAATCATGGTTTTAGTTCACCATTTAACCAAATAACCAACTTATTCGATGTCATACACATCATTAATAATTATATTTCATCAACGTATTGACTCCCCCCTTCCGAACCGGCGGTCGAATACAAAGTGCAGGAAATTTTAATTTAAAGAATGTAATTAACAATGTTGTGAAAACGTTTATGTTTGAATGAGTTTTTGGCTGATTCGAATTGTTTCATTTCGTTATTTTTATGTTTAAATACTTGCATATACAAGTTAGTGAATTTAAGGAGCACTTTATTCTTCAGATGAAAGATGGCAGATGCGTTTTATTAAAATAACATAGAGTTTGAAAGCTAAGAACCGACTCATTTGAAGCAATGGTTTATTTGTCAACTGAAATAGGTCTGTAACAAAACACTTACGACGTCTTTCTAAACAATTAGAGAAAAAGAAATTGGAGACGCGAAACATACATATGACAAAACTCGCGGTAATTTACAGTAGTAAACAGAACATTACTTTTGAGTTCTGGTGACATAAAATATGGTTGGCTTAAGAAGGTTTTAAAATAGACTACAAGCCACATTTTAAAATTTAAAAAATAACATTGCATCTGTAAGTAGGAATGTAAACCGTTTTAATGCGTAAATCTCGGAGTCTAACCGTCATACCTGCAAAACTTGTTTGACTTGGAGCTTAACTTTTTTCATAAAAATATAAATTTCATGAATCAGGCGATATGCGTCAGTATTTAGGTTCTTGATTTCTAGCGCTGAGATACCAGCATTAATCATTGGCGGCGGATAATGGAGTTACCAAAGATCTAATAACATTTTTCAAAATTCTCAGACAGCAGCGTAGAAAGTTTATGTACCATATCTGATCTTCACTCTTCAACTAGCTGGCAGTCAAATGCGTGAAAAATTCCCTCACCTTACACTGATTTCGAAATGCCTACATTCGCAATACAGAAATTCACCGAAGATAGCATCCACTAAGTTTTAGATCATGTTAGATCATTCATGAAATTTTTCGTCAGGGCTAGTATACGAGTCTGATCCGAATATTAAATGGATTTAGTGTACAACCTCCAAAGGGCAGATATTGAACGACGCGTTGTGGACAGCTCTTATCCCAACACATGCGACCAATGCGGTACAGAGCACAGTTAGTGGGAAAAATGGAAGAATGCATACTTTCTGCAGAAACAACGGTTTCAGATGCATAACATATTGTCATGGATTGGCACGTATCTAAAGTTGTCAGGAACTTCATCCACCCACGAATGCGATGCTCCGGAGAAAATTACGAGTTTATACCACAACAGATGTTCCAAAGCACAAAAAATTAGCATCTCCACACTCTATCTGGTATTCAACAAATAAAAAAAAAATTGTTATAGGTTCGGTCGGTCTCGAGCAAGAATGCACACATTTTTGCCCGTAACCCAGCAAACTCCACAATCAGGGTGCTATTCGCCTCGTCCTTCATAAACCGACGACCTTTTCACTATAGGTCTCTGTCTCTACCTACCAAGCTATCTGTGTCCATATAAAGTAATTTAGGGCATCTAAACTGAGGAATGGCGGATTCTTTATGAAACTGATACATCCTCATTCACCTTCTAACCATGTCAATCGATGACTTCTTTCGTGTAGCGAAAATTCCATAATTTTGGTGATTTTTTACCTGTGTTCACCATCTTTTGCGATGGGCGAACGATAACACTCTGGAATCGCATTCGGGAAGACAGCATCCTTATTTAAGTTTTTTTTTCCATAGTTTCCAGAAATCACTCCAGGCGAATGCCCATTACACGCCTTGTCAAAATATGCGGTGAATAGAAACAGAATGAGGATATGACCGTTAACTAAAGAAATTGTGAAATATCTGTCAATATTTGTGAGCCCGAGCATATTTTCATGATCCTTGACACTGGTGTGTGCATACATAAGTTGTCAATATTCTGTAAGTCCTAAAAGGTACACTCTTTGGCAAAAAAATTGACTGTCCGCGCCTGAGTCTAAGTCCCTTATTTCGCACAATGTGGCATCATTGCGCGTATTCAACTCAGCGCCATCTGTTATTCATTTCCTTAAGTCAAGCCTCGAACAAAGCAGGAAGACTCCGCCCGCCCATTGACGAGTCTTCTTGGTAGTCCATTTATCATTCCCCACATTTCAGTAAAAAGCTATTGACCGATCTCGAAACAGGTAACGCATTTTCCTGTCCCTGCATTGACTATAATATTAGCCAAGATATCGCCGACCATACCTCAATCGGACGAAATTCGGTTCCAGCTACACTTCTCTTAAATTCTGATCGTGAAACATATCGTTAAAGTTGTAATTAACAAGATTGCAATAAAGCGCAGTAAAAATGAGGTTCAGTTATACATTTTATTCCAAATAATTAGCGTAAAATTATAACGATATTTATTTATATATTGATGTGGCTAATTAGTTGCAATAATGCAACACATAATGGGGTGTGTGGTCCGAGAAGTGGGTGTAAATGTTCAAAGATCCAGAGTTTTTAGTTCTACAAAACTATTGAAACGATTATAAAGAGATTATTTCGGATAATTGTCTAATGCCAGTTGAATGTAACTGACTTCCGAGGCAGGGTAAGGTTGTTTACCCACTGCACGAGCCGTCTGTGAACATGAGCTCCGTTTGCTTGTGGCTAACCATCTAGTGTTGTAAACGCGTGGTCCTCGGTTCGAGTCTAGTTTTTCCAATTATTTTTTTGCATTTATTTTAAACAAGTCGAACCTACAACTGCGTTATGCGTAAAATATAACATCGACTCTTACCTGCTTGCGTCAGGACATAACATACTTAAGGAAAGACTCGTAACTGAGTGCTTCTTAATAAACTGCACACGTAACTATGAAAGCTTTCACAGAGGTAACACTGAAAGAAATCTTCTCGGGCTTCAACATCGTAGAAATAGTGTCGTGTGGTTACGTTAGGTGGACTATAACGAGTTCGCACCATCTTCAAGGAGACGAAAAACTAAATAATATTACTATACCAATTTCTTATTATGCGTCTGGATTTACGATTCGTCGACTTCTAAGTCATTAAAGGTGGAAAGGGAATGGAGACAAGGAATGGGAAGGAATTCGGACCATGGGGTTTGGAAGAAATAATCCCGCCATTCACACGAAGTGACTTGGAGAAACGAAGGAAAATCCAAATCTGGATAGCCGGATAGGAATTCAAACAAGCTTCCTCTCGAATGCGGAGCCATAGCGTTAACGCTCAGCCATTAGGTTCAGTTTTTCAATATCTTTCGTATTTGATCTATG